>VWZZ01002130.1:968320-1012220 GCA_013399095.1 Psophia crepitans | reverse complement strand
TCCGGGGGGTGTGTGCCCTGGCCCCGCCCCGGGCGGCCGCGGCGCGCCATGTGCGCGGCGCTGGGTTTGCCCCTGGCAGCGGGCGGCTGCTGCGTTTGGGAGGGTTCCTCTGGGCGCCGCTCTCCCGATGCTCTTCCCAGGGGCTGGACCCTTGGGTCAGCGCATGCCGGTTACTTTAAGCACAGGTTTTGGAAAAAAACAGGCAAACCAAGCTTCCAGTCTAGACAAACCCTATAGAATATGCTCATGGTCCGTGTTTCTAGACAGTGTCTGATCCTTCCTGGTGGAGCTTTGGTGACCAAAGTTCCAGGCTGACTAGTAAGGCTGGAAAAGAGCACCAGGTTGCCCTGGGTAGTAACAGTGTCCTCTGTGGTAGAGGATGTGGCTGCATCAGATGCACTGGGCAACTTCCAGGTCTGCATTTCTGCCAAGGGAACTGAATTGTCTTGTTAGTTTGGGAAAATCTGCCTCTTTCTTTTGTGAAAGAAAAGGGTTTTGCAGGGCACCTGGCACCTGAGGTCACCAGGGGCTGGAGAAATACTGCTCGCTGTGGAGAGCCCTGTGATGTTCCAGTGGGAAGATACGAGTGCTTGCTGCAATAAGGCATTTAGTTTTGCTGTCAGTGCTTTCCAGAGGTTTAAAACAATTGAGAACACTCATCACCTACTGCCTAAAGGTTTGTTGGCAAGCAGCAGAAACTCTTTCTTTCTACTGGTATTTTTTTCTGGCACTTAGGGCCTGTTGTACTGGGAGGAGTAAACCGGCCCGCCTTAGCCAGCAGCCCTGGCTGAGGAGGGGAGGAGACTGTATAAACAATACTGTAATTCTCCAGGCAGAGAGGAGCTGGCATTCCTGCCCCGGGCTGTGGGGAAGGGAGCTGGGGGCCTGAAGTGTGTTTGTGTCACATTTGGTGTTAGCTGAGTCGGAGAGCTCTCATGGTGAGGCGATGGCAGAACGGTAAATCATCAGTGATCTATGTAAGCAGCGGAAGCAGCTAGGGCAGAAGGAAGGGCTTAGAAGCAAAATCCATTACAAAATGTCAAAGCAGGTGATTTGCCTTGTTCAGGCAGGGGGTCTCATCTCTGAGCAGCAGAGGGAATGCTGCCTACGCATTGTGGCCATTCCTCTGGAAGAGGGATTTACTTCCAGGTCTGCTGCCTGGGTTCTGTCCCATGTCCTGCGCTCTCATTCTTTTGTGTGATTTAATTTGGATGCTTTTCTCAGATCCCCAGAAAGGAAAGTAGTACTGTAAACAGCTGCCAAGCAGGATTTTGTGTTGTAGAGCATACTTAAATGGTGGGGCCTGGTTGGATGATGGTAGGAATATGTTTCTATTTTTCTGCATGTGTGTGTGTGCGGTTAATAGGAAGAACATATTCTGTTCTGAGTGTATGTTACTCTCCTTAGTGTGCCTGTTAGTACAGTAACTTACAACCCACTCTTTTCCCCTGCTTATAAAGTGACACTGGTATAGTGTTACAGCTGTAAGGTACACAAAGTCTTGCACAACTCTTCATGTAACATATTTACCGGTGTGATGACCTTGAAGGATTTAACAGAAAACTAAATGCAAACTCTGGCACCATGCCTGCAGATACTTAACCATGTGCTTAGTTTTATGTAAGGCAGTATGAGCTTGTGTACTTCCATTTCACCCAATGGATGTAAAGATAAGTGCTTCTGTGGCTGATTGCAAGATCAGAGTCTATGTATGACGATGCATTTCATGCACAGAACTGTACGTGTATGCAAACCTTACGTATATCATGCAGTTGTCTCTACCATGTTGTTTTGATCAACTCAGCTGCACTTTGTCCATTAATCCATATTCCCCAGGCATGTTGTTAACCAGTCCAGAGACTGTTCCTCTTTCCCTGTTTTCCATCCCCCAAATGAACAGTTAACCAGAGAAATTCCTTTTTTCTTACGTATTCCCATCATCACCCCCAAAATGTGGTCTTGTTTTCCCATTTTCTACCCAGCTAGAAGCTCCATGACAGAGCCTCCTCTGATCCAAACAAGTGCTGACCCAGCATGTTCAAGGAGAGTTTCATCCCTGAAGGTACAAACAGGTTTATGCAAGGATAAAACTAGGTTATTTATACCCCAGGACAAGAGACCTCTGTCTCTGGAGGGGCATGAGATATTGATTATTAACTTCTCTGTGCCACATGAACAATCATCAAGTGCCTTTTTAAATACTGTAAGTGTTGATTGTATTCTCCTCCTCTGTAGAGTCCAATGCCACTGTATTCAGACATAAAAAAAAGGTGGTTTTTTTTTTTTAAAAAAACCCACATTTTTATGCAGTTTTTAGTTGTTGCAGAGAAAAATGTGATATAAAGGTTGTTTTAGTGTATTCTGGCGAGATTGGCAGAGCTGTCTTTGCAACCCGTGAGGGGGACAGTCTGCTGAGAGGCATGGTAGCTATTACGTAGTGGTTGCCTACATGTGGTAGCAGGAGCACCCTCCTTTAGGAGAAGGAATACAGCAGATGCTGTGTCTCCCTGCGGGCTGCTGCCTGTGGTTTGGCTGCCCTGTGGTCAAGCTAAAACCTAGGCCTAGCTCTGGGATCAGCATTCCCCGGCTTTAGAGCAGGCACCTCTGTCATCTGTGTGTCACTGGGGGTCCCTGCACCCAGCTTGGGGGGGAAAGGACACCTTGACTGTTGGTCCATGGCTCCTGCACTTCGGCCACCTTGTTTATTTTCAGTGCATGAGTTTAATGGGTATTGGGCTAAAGTCAGAGTCATTAAAATATTGTAGCACTACCAGTATTTTCAGTACAAGCAGGGTTTGCAAATAGAACTGTGCAGATCTTCTGTTTGTCCAGTCCTTAAGTTTGTAAGATCAGTTTAAAATGCGAGTAGATACTGGCAGGTGCTCTGTGCGTTGCATGTCAGCCCTTACGCTGGCACACACCACGGTCACCTTTATGTGGTCTCTTGACGGTCAGACACCATGTCTTGACAAGAGCTGGCTATTAACTTTCAGCTATAAATCTTCTGGGGCTGTAGTGGAAATCTCAGTGCTGTGCAGGTGGCAAGTGGCTTGCTTAGCTTCTGGGTGGATGGTTTTGGTTTGGTGTGGTTTTTTTTAGTTTTGTTTTTTTTTTTTTTAATTTTCCTAACACGGCTTGCATTTCCTCAGTGTTAGAGCCTGTTCTGGTCACAGAGGAGCAGCAGAGTTAACAGTGTTTATGGGACATTCTTTCCAATTGCTGTGGTCTAAACATGTGTACACCAGCATTGAGTTACTTCTGCCTGGAAGTAAGCCACAGAGCTATATATAAAATATATTTGAACTGTCGTAGTAATGCTGTTGGTATAAATAGGAGAAAAGGGGTAGCACCAGGGCTTCCCTCCTTTAGAGCTTATTCAAGATTTCCTGATAGTCCATCTTCAGTGGAGAATGCTGGGGGAAGATGGGTGAAAGAAACAAGATGTCATATGGCTAGGCATTAGGGAAGAGCATAAAGCACAAGACACTTGGGTCTGGAGCATTGCCTTCCTGCTTGCGGGTTGTCCAGCTCTTTTCTCTTGTGGTGGAACATCTGACAGAAATCCCACAGGGTTCAGATTGCAGCGGCCTGGTCCCCCAAAGCTATGGGGCTTGGACCGTGACAATCTGTTGGGTTCTTGTGACTCCAAAACTGCTGGTGAGTTTTCTTGAACTCCTTCTGGCAGATGTTTCTGTCCTGTACCTGTTAGACAAGTAGTCCAGATACATGTAGTGCTTCTAGTTGCCTTGGTCACCATGTTGTGACATATTGTAGGGAGCAGTGTTTTGAAGTGACATCATTGTGTGGCTGCGCTTAACAGGTCTGTTGGGATGCTGCTGTCATCCTTTGAACCATGTGAGTGTGCACAAGGCTTCTCCCAGGCAGTGCCTGTAAGCAAAACAACTTGTGCTTTTCTGGTTCTTTGTACAAGATTGTTTAGTGCAAGTCTGTGCTCGGTCAGCTGGGCTGCCGTAGAAGATTGTGCCAATTTCTGTGGTCCTTTCTGTCAGTAATAGATTTTTATCTCACCCAAAAGAAATGTAGGAAGTGACTTCTATAGAAATAGCAGAAATTGCTGATAAGCACTGAACAGCCAGTTTTAGTCTTTACTTGGGGCTGGTGTGAATTTCATCTTTAAACTCTAAGTGCTTGTTTGGCTAATTTGTAAACAGATCCACAATATTGTCTCCAAAGGTATCAACCTGTGATGTTCTAAGGCTGTAAGAGAGCCAAGGTTTGCAGGTAGAAGTAATGTCATTTCTTAAACAGTCTGATACAGTTAGAAGAAGAGAGGAAAGATTGTGGACAGGTGGGAACATTTTTGGGATTCAGTGCCCCACGAACAATTCTCTACAATCATTTCTTTCTGCAACGTATTATATGTGCTCTTTTTTTTAAAGAGTCTGAATCATCAGCTGTATTCTGCTAACTCTGACAGGCAATCAGCTCCATTTTCTGCAACACCTCTTCTCTGGTCGGTGATGGGAATTGCAGCCTGACTTCATTCCTGGGAAGGGGTGAGAGTAAAGCTTGTATCCAGCTGTTGCCCACTGCCGTAGCTTCCAGCGCACCACCTCAAGGAGTGGACATGGGAGCTTTATCTTTTTGTTGGAAGACATGAAATACAGCTTGAGCTGGGTTAGCATAGTGGTTCAGTACAAATGACAGTCAACAAGGGTCTTCTGACTCTTAAGCGTTGCGTTGCTGTTCAGCTTACTGCTTGCCCTTCAAGTGTTTGTCTGCTCATTATATCCTTTGTTTAAACTGTAGGAATGTACTTAGAACTAGTAGTTCAGGTATTTCTGAACTACGTGTGTCGCTTGAAGTTATTGCTTACCAAGAAATGCTAAATGCTTCTGAGTAGGTGAATACATCTAAAACTATTGACCGGAAAATCATACGTTAGGAGAATTGACTCTTTGCTGAAGACTGGAACTCCATAATTTTCTCCTTTTTTTTTTTTTTCCCTTCTTGTGTGTGTTCTAATTTTTTTCAGCAGCAATTTTTTGTTAAGAACTAAACACAGGAAAACAGAAGTACTTTGTGAAATGCTGAAGGAACAGGTCTTGGTTGTGTGCCTGGATCTAGGTTTTTCTGAATTTCTGAACGAGCGGTAAAGAAATGGTGGTGATAGTAATGGTTTGCTTTCTTAAAGTGTGACAGGAGCTAGGTGGTAACAAAACTAAAGGGGTTTTTAAGCCTGTGGATAAAAATTGCTTCCTCTGAGTGTGGTTTTACTTCCTCAGTTCTCACACTTGGTAATTCTACCACTTACCCATGCTCCTCAGCCTAACTGTAGGCTGGAGGACACCTGCTTTTCCAGTGTTACTCCCCGTTTCAGGGTTTTCAGTCACTTAGGTGGCAGCCTGCTCCCTTTTTGGTAAGTCACCTTTAACTACCTCCTCGAATAAGTCAGCTTATGTTGGACTTTTGTGCCTCTCATTTACAGACTTTGTTTCCTTCAGGAAAAGAAACTGGAAAGGTGCTTGGGAAAAATCACAGGAAGAAGTGATTTAAGGGTGAAGTATGTGCAGAAGGAAAGTGGGCTGAGTGAATGATTTAATGAGTTTGTTTAGGATTGCTTTGAAGTTATCTTTAGAACCTTTTTTTCTCTGTGTGTGGTTTATTGTCTAGTGGCGGTTTCCTCTTCGTGTGTGTAAGGGAGAGAGAATCGATGGTGTTCCTTGCTGCTGACTTGCAGGAGGAGTTATTCAGGTCTTTGTGGTGCTGGGTCTAGACCATAAAACTTGCAAGAAATTTTAACTGGAAAAGACTAAACTGAGTTCTGCGTCTGGGATAGCAGTTGCTGTGAATGATGATTGCTTCTCCTGTAGTACCAGTTTGCATCTTTGAAGCAGAACGCTGGCCCTGCCGTGTGTACCAGAGTGAGCACGTGTGGGTTTGCTGGAGTTGGCCGTGCCGGTGGCCACACAGCAGGTGCAGCGATGGGGACGCTGTATTACCTGTAAAGGAGTTTCCAGCCGTACTGGAACAGGAGGCGGCAGCAGCAGGGTTGTTGAGGAGACAATGGAAATCATTGCTTGCGCTCTTCCACTAAGTTTGTTTTCTCAGTCTTTGGCCCACATTCGTATGTATCGCTTCTCCTGGAGGACATTGTCTCCTTTCTGGCCGACAGGAGAAATCTCTTGGGTGCTCAGTACGCACGTTGACTGGCAGATGTGAAGAGCTCTTTAATTCTAGGATTCACGAAGGGCGGATGATGATAAAGGCTCTTCTGTAAGAAGCTTATTCCTCAGGGCAGAGGGCAGGGAGTGCAGGAGGGGATTGCTGAGAGCTAGAAGGTGAGTGGTGACTGGGGATGGGCAGGAAGCTTGCATGGCTTCTTCTGTGTATCTGGTTTGGGGAAAAAAGAAATCTCTTGGCCTTTCCTTTGATTAATTTTTAAGCATTCTTTAAAAATGTTGACTCTAGCCTCAAGCAGGAGTGAGATACAGCAATGGTGTGGCATGGTCCGTACAGTAGATAGCTGCTGGAATTTGAGAGAGAGGTGAGGTTATTCCCAGCTCTGCTGCTAATTTGTTGCATGACTCTAATCAAGGCATTTTACTTTAGTGCTTCTGGGTTTTTTTTGCCATCCAGTCCTCTTACACCTGGTTATAGACTGCAAGCTGTGTGAGAGTACGTGTTGCTATGTGCTGTTAGCACAGGAGGCTTTCGTGTTTGTTGGGACTTCTTGCAAGTACTGTGAAACAAGTAATAGATAGTCCGCACAATATTTAGGGAAAGACTGAATACTAATCTCTTTACCACCTGCCTTTTTCTGTAGGGATGCTGTTTGTATGATAAATGTCGTGTACTCGCATTTATTCCACTCCTAGCATCTTTTAAATTGCTGATAGGTGAGGTTTTTTAAAATATAATTTAAATTGGCTTACAACTAAGCCATTTTCTAATCCCATGAGGATGCGTGTATGTACTTTCCCCCATAGTTCCACTGCAGTCTCGGGGAGATGCATGCGTGGGAGGACAAGGTGTCTGTCCTGGAGTGGTTCAGGTGTTACAGGCAGCAGCGTTCAGGCACTGGGAGAGGTGAGCTCACCTCAGGGGACAGACATCTGCTCTGTGTGAGGAATCTGGGCATAAACAGGCAAGGCTTTTACACACAGACATTCTCTTTAAATCTTTCCTGGGGACTGAAAGACACTACTTGCAGCTGTCCTCTTCTCCAAAAAACCATGCGTGGCTGGCTTCGTGGCAATGAGGGCTGGATAGGTAGGGACGAGATCTAGAAACACAGTTTAGAAGTTGCAGCCCATGACTTTCAGGACAGAAATGTTGTGCAAATCAGTGAAGGATAAAAATAGATTGATTTGGCATGGGATGTCATGCATGAATAAAGAAATCACCAATGAATGATGTCACCTCAGGCAGGCTGATCAAAAGGCTTTTCTTTGCTCTGCGTAGCTCTAGCTTGTGTGTTCCTACTCTTGGACTTGAGGTTGACTTCCAGGTTTTCCCCCCAAGCCTTGTCAAACGGGACACTGATCCGTTTGTGCCAAAAATAAGCCAGTGAGAAGAGATGAAGGGGATTGTAACATTCTGCTTTTCTTGATGGGCTGAGATGTGGCTTTACTTCTCTGGCTCCCCTTGGCAGGGTTAACTGTGGGGAAGGCTTTCTGTGCCCTCTCTTTCAGGCTGTCTTCCCTGTGTCCAAGTTTAGTTTGAATGTATGTGTTGTTTATAGAGTCCAGCAGGAGGTGATTTAGGACGGAGTTCCTTGCCACGGCAGTATCCCTATTAGAAGTGGTGTGTTATGGCCCGTGCGTTTGACTTCTCCGGAGTCAGGAGTTGTGCGGAGCTGCCATGGGTTCCTTGGAGTGGATGCCCGTCTCGGACATGAAGCTGTGAACTTTTAACCATTGGCTGTTTGTATTTAGGAGCAGGCCCAGCTTGGGGCCAGGGCTGCGGGGCGGGACTTTGGCAGAGCTGCAGAGGGAGCAGCCTCGCCAGCCCGTGCCTGCATCCCTGTTTGGCTCTTTTCCTTGTTCTTGTCTCTTACTTCTTGTGAGTGCTAAAGCCTGGGTGAAACAGAGGGGAAAGAGCCTTTCCTATCTGGGAAGTGATTATTAACGATGACAAGCAGTGACCCTTACGCTGAGAGAACCGTTTGTTCCTGCTTGATTTCAAACCCTTATATGAGTAACTGAAATGCTGCCCAAGGGAGCTGTATTTACTTTTTTTTTTTAAAAAAAAAAAATCTCACTGAGGCACTTTCTTTGCCTATATTCAGGCCCTGTGTGTGGATTTGGAGGAAACCAATATGTAGCACTGCCAGAAAGTCAGAATTTGCTTCCTTTGATCTCCACTGTTGGGACAGATTGATGGGGGAACATCGCAAGTCCTCACTTGTACCTAATCCTCTTACAGACAGTTCTCTGTGCAGGGGAAGGTGAATTGGTTCCTTTTTCTGCTCTGAAGAAAAAAATCACTGGACAAATTGCCTGTGTGGGAGGGCAAAAGCAACCCCTACGTAAAGTCTGGTATCTTGCTCACTCTCTTTCCTTATGAAAAAGTAATGCACATTTGCAAATTGGAAAAAGCTGTTCCTTTTGAAGAAGTGATCCTGCACAATTCCAGGTCCTGAGAGCTCAAGGGATGACTTCTTTGAAGCCTGCCCACACAGGATGCATCTCTCTGTTGTGTCCCATAGCGCTCGCCTGCCTGTGGAGCTGGTCTGATTGACTCCATGTGCAGATGCTTAGTCTGAAATACACCAGGATTGACTCTTTATGTGCCAACAAACCTGTAGCCTGTTTGATGTCACTTTTTTTTTTTAAAATAGACATTCATCACACAATCTTCACAAACTTCGCTTACACCAACAAAAAGAATTCCCTACATCAAAGTCAAAATAGCATCATCACACCACCAACAAAGGTGGACAGTTTAGACATGCTCCACCCCTTGTCCCTTCACCACATTTGTATCTCTGAAGCTCAGATATTCACAGTTTTGTGAAATCTCATAAAAATCTGAGTTGGGGCTGCTTTTACAGTAAAAGCCATGGCTGAATGGGAGAAGAAGTTGCTGCTTGCTGTGTCTTTAGCCAGGCTTGATAAGGTTACATGTGCCTCTCCTCATCGCTGCAGTACTTTAG
Source organism: Psophia crepitans (assembly GCA_013399095.1). Classification (NCBI taxonomy): domain Eukaryota; kingdom Metazoa; phylum Chordata; class Aves; order Gruiformes; family Psophiidae; genus Psophia; species Psophia crepitans. The sequence goes on along the minus strand of VWZZ01002130.1, from coordinate 1,003,102 downwards.
AAGAAATTGGACCTTTGTGTGGGGATGGGGAAGACAAAATTGGGGGATCAGGCTGGTGTTAAGTGAAGAAACAGAAAGTAATTATTTAATGATGGCTAAGTCATGCTGCAGAAGCCGGTAGGAAATTAACCCTCTGTGTATGTTCTCTCGCAGGCCATAGGGACACTTGCAGATGTGTGCTCCTGTCAGTCCTGACTTCCCTCACTATGGTTCCTAGTAGAGGTGCTTTCAGTAGCCTCCCACCCAGTTCCCCGGGGCTATGTAAGGGTATTTGTGGCCTCCCTGGGCCTGCCGCGCTCCAGGTGCATGGAGAAGGCATCGGAGTGCAGATTGAGCACGCAGCCCTGAGAGCTGGGGCTGGTGGGTCAGGAATGCAGTCCTGACAGCTGGAATCGTGCTGCAGGCCGCCAGCACGGTGGGGAGGCCAGGAGGGGAGAGCGGGCGGGAGAGGCTCTGTGGGGAGATGGACAAACGCACGCGCGCTGCGTGCAGGCACGTGTGGAAACACAGCCCGCAGGGACCCTGGGTTGCTCACGTTCGCTTTCTTCCACCTCCATCCCTGTTTTATTCCCTGTCTCTCAGCTGTGTGGATCATTTTGAATAAATGTGTGCACAGCCCTGTGCAGCCATTGTGTGACACCTGGCAGAGCCATTAGAGCTGAAGCTCAGTATTTTCATCAGAACATCCCACCTCTGCTTTTGTGCAGGTTTACAAATGTCATGTAAAGCTTCCCATAACTCGGTAATCCAAAACCTTTGGGTAAGTTGGTTTCTACCGTTGCCACTCCTGTGCCAAGGTGTGTCATTCATAATTTGTGTTGTGGGAGATTGTTCCCTGATGATCTTGAAGTGGTTATCTTGAAATCAAGTTGGCTAGAATGGGCAACTGCTTGTTGTAGATGATGATGATGATGTTCTGGTCAGGTATTTGTTTTTTGGTTTTGGTGTTGGTTTTTTTTTTAAATTGATTAAAATGTGAGGACTTGTTGCGTGATCAGACAGAGCTCTGAATCCTTTCACCCCATGAATGCTGCTTCAAATTCAGCGTTTCAAGCTGGAAACACCTTGAAATGTTGCAACAAGTCTGTGCAGTGGATTGCATGAAACCAGTTTGATGGTCTTGGCGTAGTCCCGAGAGGCTCGGTTAGGCAATTGGTATGAGGTTGCAATGGTGGCAGTGAGCAAGGCTTGTGAGACTTACTGCGAGAGACATGGAGACTGCTCTGTCAAGCCAAAGACATTCTGAATTGTTCGTGTGTCGGAGCTCGGTTTACTACCGTTGCTTTTGCAGGTGGAATATTTTCAGTCTCCAGGCTTGTCAAGACAGGACTCTTTGCTAGCATTGGATGTTGAGGGACAGAAGGTTCAGGCTGGAGAGGAAGGAGTGGATAGAAAAGCCTCTTTAAAAAACTATTTAAAGTGCATATTCTATGTGCACGTACAAAAAGAGGGGGAGGTATTGGGTAGGTAAGGGACAGAAACCAACTGTGGAGCTGAGTGGTTTTGTTGTTTGTGTGCTCTTGTAAGTCAAACATCCCCTACAGTTAATTCCATCCACCGTCTTCAGCCCTGCCCTGCCACGCCAACAACAAAAACCCCAGCTCCCGAAAAAACAAACAGGCAGAGGAACCTGGGCCAAAGCCAGACCTTTGCGTGTCAAGCTCAAGTGCAAAATGAGTATTTCACAGCTGTGTTTTAAAGCCCTGAAATGAAGGCTTTGCAGTGGAAATGCTGACAGCCCCTTAAGAAGAATAGTATACTGTAATTAGTGTTCTGCGTTTAATGTGCCAAACGAAGCACAGCAGAGCTAAACGTAAAGCTTCAAATTTTTGTTTTTCTGCAGCAGTAACAGGAGATCAGACAGCGTTCAGACGGTGGATTAGAGCCTGCAACGTGTGTGCTGGTCCCTGGAGGTTAAATGTGCTTTCTCGTGGTGGGGCTCAGGGCCGGCAGAAGAGATATACAAACAGGGCCAGCTGTGAGATTTGGCACTCTGTATCAAATGTCACTTATGTAAGAAATAGATGGCTATTTCTTAAATGCTGACGCTGACAATGTACAGCTACGATGCATTTTCACGTATTGGATGCCAGAGCGCATTGATAGGACTTTGCTGTGTTGCAGCACAGAAAACACGTTGGAGTGTGTGCAGCAGTGCTGAAAACTCTGGGAGCAGAATATGGGGAGGTGGCTGTGAAAAGCGTGACCCTGTCTTGAAACTTGGGCCTGATTTTGGAGCTCCCAGTGTCACTGTATTGCCAGGATTGAAGAGTACTGGGGTCTCAAGTCGAGCCCTAAAAGGTTTTTTGGTTTTTTTTTAAGGCAAAAGAACAGATGATTATGTAGCCACTCCTCAGACAAGATGATAATTGATTGCTTGACATGCTAGGGAAGGCTTTCCAAAGGAACCCCCATGGGTTATGTGTCTCTGGGATTTCTGTGTCCACCACGTTCTCAGGAAGGCATGCCTAGATGATCCTTGAGGTCACTTCCAACCTTAATGATTCTATTCTATTCTATTCTATTCTATTCTATTCTATTCTTTGCACATACATTATTGATATGCCTGCTTTCCAGCAGGAGAGGAATGAGGGCAGGCACATTGTGCAGTGGGTGATAGATGAGCTCTGATGGATGTTGTCTTTTCGTGCTGACTCGGTGCCACTACTTAATTAAATGGATTCAAACGTTAACTGTGTTACACACAGGCCCATGGGAAGGCTTTTAAAATAGAACTTGTCTGAATGTGGACATGCATTGAAGTAGACATTCTGGAGTGGATTGAAATAATTGTGCTGCAGGAACTCCCTCTGAGCATGCTCTTGTTCGTGAATAAGTCCTCACAAAGGCATGGAGAGAAAGGGGGAAGTTGAAATCAACCTGGTGATTCAAGAATAGGATTTCCCTTTCCATAGGGGAGCAGAGAGGAGAGAGTGGGGGATGAGTTTCCAAGTGCAAAGCAGTAGGAGTTCTTATCCGTGACTTTGTTGAGCAGAGTGACTTCTTTGCTGCTGTCTGTAAATGATCTTAGATGTCAAAAAGGCAGATTGAGTGTAAGGTATTAATGGGGGGAAAAAAAAAAAGAACGCACCAGAAGACTACATTATTCTGCTCTGTAAACACTTGCTGTGACCACACTTTGAAAGCTATGTGTAGTCTTGGTGTTTCCTCTTTCAGCTCAGAGAAGATATAGTGGACCTGGAATGTGGCTCACAGAAGAGGATCAGAGCTGGTCAAGGATATGAAATGGCTTTCAGGAGAGCCATAAACTCAGCTAGTGAAGACTCTTGTACTTGGAACACAGATGACTTAGGGGTGATAGCATAGCTCCTTATAAAACCATGAGCCACCTAAAGATGGTAGGTGGGGATTGGATATTCACTCTCTCCCATACAAGAACTGAGGTATGTTAAATGAAGCTAACAGAAGTCAGGTTTAAAACAAACAACGGAAGGTGGTGGTTCTTGCAAAGTGTACCAGACTGTTGGAGTTCCTTGCCAAAAAACGTTGTGAATGCCAAACTTTAAAAGACATAGTGGATAAGTTCATGGTAGAGGACTCTACCAAAATAGGTTAAAACCTAAGAATATCTATTTTGAGACTGGGAGATTGACAGGAGGTGTGAAAGAATCTAATTTGCTTTCCCTGCTTAAACTTTATCCATACATTCATTTATGATACTGTTCTTCCTGAGTTTTCTCTTTCATTTATGGCTGCAAATGGAAACGGGAACTAGGGCTAGATACTGTCTGATCCAGGATGGCCAGTCTCCTGAAGTCTGGAACAGACACATTTGCTTGCTGGACATGGTTTTCCCAGGCTGTAGCCTCCTGCCTAATGCTGTAGGTACTGGGACGTAAGGGCAACCCTGTACAGTAACACCAGTTTTCTGTCCTCAGTAGTCTTTTTTTGAGCACTGGAGAGTTGCGTGTATCCTCTCAATTGCTTTGCTTGTTTATTTCCACGCTTAAATAAATTGCTTTTATAGAGAATGACAATTTTTTGGACCCGGAAGAGAACATGGATAGTATTAGAAGGCAGGAGGTGAGGTGATCGAGTCAGAAAACTTTAATTTCTTGAGCATATGAATATGGAGAAGAGGGGCTGAAATACTACTTACCTCCTGCTTAGTCTTGCCCCCTGGGGAGGGCGATGGGTATCATTCAGCCTGCAGCTGAAACTCTTTAAGGGATGCCTGGTGTTGAAACGACTTTTCCTTTCTTTAAGGTGGAGCCAGACTGCAGAAGTCTGCTGGTGGGGAAGCAGGCACAGACACAGGAGCTCCTTCCCAGCAGTGGTGGCTCAGCAGTAAAACAGTGCAGCTGGAGGGAGAGTGCCTGTGAGCTCAGGTCAGGCAGGTCTGTCACTCTGACTAGGTTGTCCCCTTTAGCACCCACTTTGGTGGAAATTATTGCTGCACTGGGGGTGTTTACTGCTGCTTTCTAACAGTGTGCTGCCCTAGATGTGCAGGCCTCACTGTCTGCCTCCTGTACCTCCTGTGTGGCTTTGCAGTGTAGACAGTCCCAAAAGGATGCAAACAATGGGAACGAGGAGAGTGTTTGCAGGGGGCAGAAGCTGGGATGATCCTTCAAGGATTTCTGTGTTGTCCTTTTAGCATGTGGAAGCAATCGCTTGTGGTATCTTCCTCAAAACAACAGAAAGAGCTTGTGCAAGTACGAAACTCACTCTCCAAGAGCTGGAAGCAGCTGGTCATGCATCTTGTTTCCTGAAAAGACAAACGAGGCTGGCCAGGGCTGTTTAGGCCAGGCTTTCTGAAAGGATTATCTGCATCTCAGTAGTAAGGCAGAAGTGGCATGGCTTGGTCAGGTAAGTGTGGGCCTTCCCCTCGTATTGCATGGGACTGTGCCCAAGGAAAGCAAGGGCTGTTTTCAGGCATTCCCTTTGGCTTCCAGGTGGGATTGGGCTCTGGCAAGGTCCTTCTCCCTGGGCTGCCATGAAGTACCTTGAGTCCTGCAATTCGGGACTCTGCTGGTCTGGTCCTACCAGGTGTGGGAACTATCTGATGATCTTGGAATCTGACATGGAAGAAACAGGGTAAGTGATCTGCTTAGGCACTGAAATTTCTTTACGTGTTTGTGCAACTCCGAGCAGCCAAATTTAGATTTAAGCTTGTAAAATCAGTGAATATCAGGTTTTGCAAGACAGGTGTTAGCTGCACAGCTGATTCTCGTTTTGGTGCCTGAGAGTGTGTGTTGAGCCTCCAAATTTGATAAAAAGTTGGCCTTAAAGGAGTAGAGGTGGTGTGATGCAGGTACCATAGTGGCAATGTGAGGTGAGTTGCAGAAGCATGTTGTGTTTGGATTCATTCGATAGCACTTGGAAATCGCATAGAGAACCTTGACTGAAAGTGCCACATACTATTAATAGAAGCCTTGGGATGAAGTAACAAATGTGGATAGCCAGCCTCCTCTCTGCGCCTCTAATTTAGGCGCACGAAATAACAGGTTTAATCTTGCAGTTGTTTCCAGGCTTGGATGAGTGTGATGAGGTGGCACACTGCCTGCGAAGGCTTGAGTGAGCAGTGACATGTGTGACGACTGTGGGAAGCAAACTGGGCCAACACCGGAGCTACTGGTGATGAACATGATGTCTCAGATCTGCAGGGGGACTGTCCAGGTCCTGTGGTTAGCTCAAATCAGACTTGGAAGGATGTGCCGGGGAATTTATTTCTGACTGGGATGTGCTGAAGTACCACCTGGGAGACTTGTATGTATGGCAGTGGTTATGGCTGTGTAGGACTGGGAAACTGTGCTCGCCACATGAGGAAGTGGGTTCCTACCTTGGTGTAAGTCAGAACTTCCAAAGTGGGATAATGGCAGACCTGTATCGGCAAATCTGCCCTTTGCTGACAGATCTTAATTCCACATGAGGAAGTTAAAGTTGGCGTGCTCCTGCCCTAACAAACTACATTAATTTCTTTGTTTTAGCTGGCAAGTTGAGAGGAATTTGTTTTGTACTGTGTTGTTGCTGATTGTTTTCTCTTTGAAATGTTTTTCATTCTTCTGTCAAGTTTTGTGACAGGTGACTGACTATCTCTTGCTTCTGGAGGTCGGTCGTGGGGATGAAGCTGTGGCGTATTCTGGGTGGGGTGGTGGGAATGGAGCTCACAAGCGTCATAACACCAAATTTTAAATTTGCTTCTACTCCTTTTTGAACCAAGTGATTTTTAATACTCAAGAAGGTGTTGTAAGAGCATCCATTGGATCGGCTCATGGAGTTGCCTTTCAGATTCTTTACATTAGGAAGGTTTTAAAGCTGTGACTAAGAATAAAACAGAGGGAGTGATTTTCAGAAAGTTGGTTATGAGTCTCTGGACACAGATATCTGTTTCTGTCGCACTAGGTCTATCAGAACCAGTGCTATGGCCTTGACAGTTGCTGCATTTTTCTAATGGAATAAGCAGTCTGTTGGAGGGCAGAAGATGCTCTTTGGAAGTAGGATAATTGGACCCAAAGACTGAGCTACGCCTTTTGTGTCAAGCTCTGTGCTGGCCATAGGAGAAAGGTAGACTCCTCACCTCCTAACATTGCTGCAAATAGTCTCTTGGCTGAGCAGCACAGGGCCTCCACAGACCCCACAGCGAGAGAGGAAGCTGGAGCAAGTGTGACATTTTGCTGTTGGTGGGGTGAGAGTGCCAGGATGAATCAGCTGGTGCTCATGTTCGGTTTCTCTCCCTCTTAAAGGCTAGGAGGGGGCAGATTTTTCCACACCAGGTACGGGATGGGTTTTGGAGGTGCAAATGGATTGATGTAGCTGCTGGTGAAAGGAGACAGTTATACTTTTCCCTGGCTTTGAGCTCCCTGTGGCTTCCCCAGGTTCTCTGCTGGGCAGGCAGTTACCATGCCAGTGCTGGTGCAAGGGAAACGGTGGGGGGCTGTCACTGGAATGAGTGGGATGGGGGAGGAAGGAGCAGGCAGCTGTGAGATCAGCTCAGCAGTGGCCGAAGACTGAACACTGAGAGGCCCCATATACACCCTCACAGAGCAAAAATGTACCTGTTGGTGGAAGTAGGTTGCTGAATTGCTGCTGAATAGCTCCATAGCCAAGGTCAAGTAGTGCCTATAGGATAGTTGCAATTACAGCCAGCCTGAGCTAAAGCCTATGCTGAGCAGTGTAAGTACAGCATTGCTAAATTGATGTTTGCTGACAGCATCAGTAATTGGTGCCTTATCTAGATTGGAGCACTTGAACGGCACATGTCTCTTCCACTTCCTTCTTTGCTGTCAAGAATGCGGTTTCTGTAGGAATTTAAACCTCTCTTAGTTCGATGGATTAAGAAGTGCTGATATGAGCTGGAATCTCAGCAGTAGAAGCATTTGGTTCTTCTTTCCGTGCATTTCTGAGGCTGCTTGAAAAATAAATGTATTTTGAAGCACTGTTAACGAGCTGAAAGAGTAGATGTCCTCCTAGCCTCCCTCATTCCTCCCCCCACCAACGTTTTTGTTCCAACATTAAGTTGGAACAAAACTATTTCCTTTCTTTACCGATGAATTTGTAAATGCGTTTTTAATTGTATGTTCTTAAACTTAACAAAAATCTAGTGGAGTTTTGTAAAAGCCCTGTTTCCAGAGATACTCATTTTGCAAGGGAAGGGGACAATTTGGTGTTCTCTCATACTGTCTCAAAGTATCTGGAGTATGTTATTACTAAAAGGGAAAAAAAGACCAAGTTGTTCCAGAGACTGGAATACAAAGTCATCTACTTTCCATGTCACTGGTTTGAAGGCTGGCCAGATTTGAACTAGCTAAGGCATGGACTTCAAGTGGCAGCACCTCAGCCCTACTTTACCTGTTGAAGCAATGTGGTTCTCTACGGGGGGAGTTAACATCTATCATTGTCTCTGGTAACCTGGGCCATGAGCTCAGTGAGACCTCGCTTCTTCACCCTACAGCAGAACTCCTCAGGTCTGGTGAGCTGTGTGGTCAGGGTGGCGTGGGGAACCTGCCCTGCCCTGCCTTTTGTGCACCAGGTTGGTATAAATACAAGATGTTTGTCTTCAGGGCAGCTATTAAAGACAGTGGTAATTATTACAATAGTAACTTCTTATGCCGCGTCCATGCCCTTAAGCCTTAACCAAATGTAACTTAGACGATGATAATTAAAAGCAGACGACTGTGACCCAGTAAAATCTGTGAGTTTGGTAGGGACAGCAATGCTGAAAGAGAATGTATGCATCAAATATATAATAAATAAAATCAAGCTGTGCAAAAGTAAAGGAAAGAGAATAATTTTGTGTCAGTCAAAACAACTCCAGGGCTGAGAACTGGTTTGTACTCAGAGGTTGAGCCCTTTCATGCTACAGACCAGGTTTTGTGCGGTGTAATCCCACTACAACCTTTTGCTTTGGGGTAATTGCTAAATTCTGATGCTTTCTCTGCCAGGGAGTACTCCCCAAAACATTGTCTCATGTTTGTCCCCCTTGTTCCTCCTTTTGTTTTTGCTTTTCCCAGCTTCTTGCCACAGAGGCCTGGCTATGAGTCTTATTATCTTCCAAGTAGCTCTTCCCAGTTGCATTTCTTTTTTCTTTTCTAAAAATAGTTGAGATCTTTGCTCATGGGGGAAAGCAGGCATTTTGGATTACTATCTCTTATTTGGGCTTGTGAACCCACTCATTTAAGCTGTTCTGTCTCTTGAGATTCCTGGAGAGGGATGCCCTGGTCCACTGGATGTGATTTCCAGTTCAAGCACTGTGGGAAAAATTGACTCTTCTCTTCCTAGGAATATAGGGCTGGGACCAGGCTGAACCACCTACCACTGTCTGGATGGAGGAAACAGAGAGAAAGGGTCAACCTGGGAACAAATTTTTGGAAAGAGCTCTGGGGAACGTGGTTTGCTGCTCTTGCTGGGAGGATGAGAATCAGCTGGCCGTGAATGTGCATCCCAGTACTATCGTCTGCTTGCAGTCTTCTGTCTTTGCGATGCTCTGGCATAGACAAAGTAATCAGTGGATTGATAACTCCTTCTCTGTACCCCAGCAGTATTTTACTGTGCCTGTGCTGAAAACTGAGTAGGGTTGCTTCTGTACCTGGGTGCTTGTCGGTGAATTTTTAAAAGCTGTAATTCTTCTCAGTGCCTGTGTGAACCAGACCATCAGCATCTGTGTATTGCTCCATTGGAACTGCACTCATATTTCATAATAATTGTTCTTTTCTTTTTCATATGCACTAGGTGACTTTGGAGAAGGTGTTGGGGATAACTGTGTCGGGAGGCAGAGGATTAGCCTGCGACCCCAGAACCGGCCTCGTTGCTTATCCAGCAGGGTAAGTCACTAACCACATTCTTCAAAGCTGAGATAAACCGGGACTGATGTATCAACATAAAGATTCAGGGTGCTTCCACTGTGGTCTTCTGTAGGGGGGCTATTTACCATTCTTTGGTCTTTTAACATTGGACAGTGATGAGACTCAGCACTGTTAGTGTAATTGGCAAGGGAAAGGGATTGCAGAAGTCCATACGAGCTCGGCTCTTCTTCCAAGCTTGTTTATTCTGCTGGTCAGCAAGTTAAAGGAGAAGAGGAAGGGCAGTATCTCCAAGTGGTGTTGCATAGGCGTACTCTTAAGACGTGAAAGCTGAAGTTAGAAGAAAGGAACTTCCACAATTTTAGATGACGTTTTCAAGTATATACAAGAAACAGGCTAGCAACACTTAAGGATTCTGTGTTTGTGGCCAAAATGAGAGATGTGGTCAGTAAAACTGCCTAGAAATTTTTACTCATCGTGGCAATATCCTAGTTCACAGAACCATGAAATTGTGGTTAGGAGGAACCTCTTGAAATCATCTAGATGAACCCTCATGCTTGAGTGGCGTCACCTAAAGCAGGTTGCCCAGGGCCATGGCCAGGCAGCTTTTGAACATCTGCAAAAATGGAGACTCCACAGCCTCTCTGGGCAGCTTGTTCTGGTGTTTGACTACTCTCACAGTGACACAAAAAAAAAAAGTGGAGTGTTTCTTTCTTTTTTTTTCCCCTCTATCTTTTCTTTTTCCTTTGTGTTCAAATGGAATTTCACGCGTGTTAATTTCTGCCTATTCCCTCTTTTTCTGTCAGTGGGCAGTCTGTTAAACTGCGGACAATTTGAGATCCGCATCTGTGCTTGACAGCAACCTTTATGCTTGAACTGTTTGGAGCCAGGCAAATGTATTCCAGTGTGCGTTACCTCTTCCTTTGCATCTTTTCTGACACTGTGTTCATGCTTGAAGAGGGAAGGAGAGAGAGAGAGAGAGAGAGAAGAAAACAAGTGCAGTAAACAGATGTTTTGGGTTCTTGCATAGCTAAAGATAGATTAGTTTTGTTAATAACGATGTCCTCTGATGAGCTTGTGCGTGCCTAACGTTCATTTAATCAAGCATGAGGACACCTGGGGATTCTTTTGGGTAATTAAAAGGTTATGTGGTTCCTTAGGGCTTTACAGGGGAATCCTGTTCCTACTTGTTGGTGATAGCATCTCATGGCCTGGGCAGGAAACCTATGGGACATACCAGATGTGTGTTGTAACAGTTTAATGGCTTATATGACTTGCTGCTTTTGTGCTGTGGCTGGCCTGTTTTGTGATGCTGTTGTGATTTGCTGCAGTAAAGTCCATCTCTAACAAAGCTAGCGTTAATTAAGGAGTCAAAACATGAGAGGGGTGCTGGCACAGACCTTACTAAGTTGATGCAAGTTCAGTCTGTTATTGTTGGGTTTTGTATGTGTTCTTTTTTCCCCCCATTCTCATTTCCAGTGAATTTCTCTTGATTTGCAAGAATCCTGGCATTTCTGATATATTGGCTTTATTTGGTTTATTTTTGTTTCTATTTGTTTGAATTTACTTCATACTGAAGCTTCTTACATGAAGCTGGTGTAGCAGACTGGGTATGGCTCATGCACAGTTGGTTCATGACCTGTCCGTGCAGCTTGGTTACCTTCACCTGTGCTCCAGGTACTCCAGTGATTTTCCGCAGCCCTCTGCTTGTCTCCTGAGGTTTTGCAATGCTGACATGCAGATGCTTTGTTCCTCCAGTCTGTCCTACCCCTAAAAGCTGAATTTATGTAACAACTCTGTATTTTCCTAAGCACACTTTCAACATACCTAGATTCATTTGGTTGAGATCAAAACAGTTGCCCCAGGCATCCTGACTTCATCCACACTGGGTGTAAAAATGCATATGTGAATGCATATGTGACTTGGGCATGAGAAGCTTTCGTGTTCTTTGAGCAGAATCTTAACTTTAGTCTTTGGTTTGCCTGAAATATCTTTTTTAAATACAATTGGTTTTATGGATTTTCTCTTTCCTGGAGTTTCTGAATCTCCTGAAAGAAGCGGTTCCCAATGCAACCCAAGCATGTTCCAACTCCACAATGGTGCCAAAGAGCTGAGTGTTACGTTAATACTTTATTTTCTTCTCACTGGCTTTTGAAACTTTTACCCTTTCTCTTCTTTGGCCCTTATGAGGCTTCCGCTCCGGCAGCGTGTGACAGCAGCTTTACTGGTCCTGGTATTGTTTTGGTAAATAGGAGGCTTTTTCTTCATGTCTGCCATAAAGGCTAAAGACACCAAGTGCTGCAGATATTCTAGGCCACCATTTAGAAGGCTGTTGTCTTAGGAGATAAGACAACATAGGAGAGAAAATTACATCCTCTCCGAAGGTCTTAGAGCTGCTGCCTGCACTCACCTGTTCTTATGCTGACAAGTGAAGTAAACCCAAAGTTGCTAAATTTGATCTCTGCGAGAGTCATGCAATGAGTAACAAAGTCGGTCTTGTGGGAGGAGTGAGGGGACCAAAAATGTACTGAATTTTTTTAGTACTTGTGGCAGGACTGATACTCTGTCTTCCTTTCCTTTCATTTTTTTCCCCCCTTTGCTTTTTCCCTGCATTTCTCTCATTTTGGTTTATTCACTTTTTTTTTTGCACTAGCTAGATGAGGTTCTGTTCCCTAGAAACAAGAAGGGAAACAAAGCTAAGAAAATCCACTGAGGATGACTAGCATTAAAAAAGGGAAAAAAATAAAAAAAAAAAGGGGGGGAGGGAAATGTCTATCCATTTAAATTCTAGACCAGCTGCTCAGATAGCTGGAGTCAGCTTATCTGTTTTGGGGTTGTGTTTGCTGTTATTTTTCAAACCTTGTAGATTGGTGTGACTGACTGATTTATTTTACTTCTCTTTATTCTTCTTTCCTTGACTCTCAGTTGGTCATGATAGCTGGTTTGGAACCTTGTCTTCATGTGAGGCACTTGCCTGCTTGAGGGAGCAGCCTGTGCTTTTTCTTCCATAGGAGCAGGAAAGTAATGCTTTGTGCTGTTTAGTGTACAGTGTCTTTTAAACAGTATTCTGTGACATTGTGGCAAGCTTAAGCCTCTCTTTAGCTCGGCTCATCAATTCCCAGCCACTGTGATAGAATTCAGGGATTTTTCATATTAGTGTTCCTTGCTGGGGAAATTGGTATTTGATACATAGCACATGTAATGAGTTGATGGGCCTCAGCTTGCAAGCCTATTCTTCCTCCCCCTTCAATTCTAACATAGCTCTTTACATACAGCAATTCCTGCTAAAGGCAGACTCGAGTTTAATGTAGTGAATCCTCTCTAAGATACAGTGAAATGAGTTTCTTTGTGTTTCTCTCAGAAATTACTGTAGCCAGTACAGACGCAGCCCCCTGACTAGCTCTGTATGTGCATGGTACATCCGATGAACAAATGATTTGGATGCCCCCACGTTCTCTGCTGTTTTAGAATGAATCACCTTTGTTTGTACATAGGAAGGAAGGGATAATGAAAGGACCTATGTGATCAAAATTAAGATAGAATAGAATAGAATAGAATCATTAAGGTTGGAAGTGACCTCAAGGATCATCTAGTGAAGATACTAAGTCTTTTCTGCTGCTTCTTTTTGCCACAAGGTCTTGTTGAAGAGCTAGACTTGTTCTTGCTTTAGCTTTATCACCTTGAGGGTTGTTGTTTTTTTTTTTTTGAGACAGGACAACTAATATTCAAATGTGGATGGTATATCAGAAAACTGCACAGCTGTCTGGATCAAATTCTATTTTACTGCTACTGTGCTGCGCATGTTGTGTGTCAGTGCAGCAGCCTCTCATGTGCCAACCTGTGCTGCAGCAGAATCGAGCTACCGTGTCTCCCCCTGTTCCAGCCCTTGTCCTTGGCTGGTTTGCAGGAGTGACTGGAAGCTTCTTAACTCTGTCAGTCCTTCTGAGTCATACCCTCCTGGCTACCTGTTCCTGGATCCAGGGAGGGAAGTGTCAGGTCCTGCACAGGCAGGGCAGTGATCACAGTCTGTGTCACACCAAAGGGAGGAAGGGGAGGAGCACAGTGGGAAATGAGTGAATTGGTTTTAATCCAGCCAGGAGTCTGCTCAGCATGTGTGGAGCTGTCTCACACAATTGAGTGGTAAATCCCACTGGAAGCTGAAAGAGTTAGATTTCCTATTTTCCAGAAGTGGTTGTTGGTTTGCTCTCAAATAACTCTTTCCAGTTCCGGTAGATAGGCTGTAAGGCTAAGTGGTTTTCAGCCCATCCACATGTGGAGTCTCTTGGAAAGTGTAATCATCATTTTCCGTCATCATATAGATAGATTACTGCACAACATAATAAATTATCAGCTTAGAACGATTTCCCTTTACCTTAAGCTGCATATAACCCGCAGTGGAAGAAGAACGTTTAGGATAAACATCGTGTAACTTTACCAGGCATGATGTTGCCTTGCTCGCTCTTTCCTCTATAAAGTGGAAGGTTTTGGTCAGTGGGTTACAGGAATGGGTTGTGAGAGGCAGATCTAGTAGATAACAAGGCAAAGTGAACTTGCCTTGCTTGTGAACAAGGCAAAATGCTGTTCTGACCTGGGATCTTTTCAGGTCTTATGACCATTGTGGCCAGATTAGAATTGGAGGCTGCATGGACAATGAAATCCTAATTTGTAAGATGATGAGAATTCCTGCCTTATTTCGGAGCATATTTTTCTTAACTGATTGATCACTTTTGCTTGAATGCCACAGTGATAGTTGCATTTAGAAAGCTGTAGGTACACAGAAGGAATCCACTACTTTATAGACCCAGTGTAACTTTTGGTACATGTGGAGTTTGTGCAAAGCTCTACTGCTCTGTGCAGGAACAGTTCTTCCCTAGTTTTCCCCTAGCATAAATGCTAATGCTATTGGGCTGTATCCCAAATGCAGCTTGAATAGGTACATTGAAATACTCGAACTGCTGGGTTGCCAGTAGATAAATTTAGTTCTGCTGGTCACTGGCTTGTTCCAGTTTACTTTTACCCAGCCTTCTGAAGGAGAACTCCTGGGCCTTCTTTGTACGTCCTTTTCCAAAGGAGAATTCTGTAGTGTTGCAAAGACTGTACAAACCTACCCTAAAATGAAGAGAAGTTCTTATCTATGATTCGAAGTAAATTTCAGCATTTTTGGACACACCAGAGACAGTTTGCTTTGTGCTCTTTAAACTGGATGGTTGCCTTTCAAGGGTTAGACCTCTCCCAGGAATCTGGACTGTTGGTAAGGCATTTGTTCTGTGAGGCTTCTGTGCTTGTACATGCCATCTGGGGAGATTTTCTAGCTGGCACAATTGTGGTAGTGGACCCAGAGAGGAAGATAAGAAAGTCCCCTTCAAGAAAGTCCCTCAGCTGCAGCTGGGTTTGAGTTGGGCCATTACAACTAAACCAAACAATTTTTTCTGTGCCAAGAAAGAACACCAGGCTTCAGTGTCCTGAAACTGTCCAAAAATGTGATGAGAAGTAGACAAACCCTTCCCTCCCTTTCCTTCCCCAGCAACAGCAGATCTCTTGGAAAGAAGGCGGGATGCTTTGTTCAAGTCTTGTATCTCCCCATCTTAAATACCCACTGGAAGGAAAGGAGCATGTCTGCACTGGGACATGAAGACATGAAGTATAAAATACTTCCTTTCACTCCTGCGTTTGTTAATTTAGGTTAGACAGGGAGGGTGGGCTGAATAGGGCTAATGCAGTCTCAATTTCTGGCAAGCGAGTAAACTCTTTGCACTTGGGACAACAGAATGGAGATCCCCTTTGCAGCGGAGCTATATTCTCAGGCCAAAGAATCATGATTTTGCTATTTTAATTTGCAGAGGTGGATTTAAGGGAGCTATGGCTTCTCTTCTGCTCTCTTGCTGCTGGCCTGTGAGATTCACAGGTAACAGTCAATTGCCCTCTTCCCATCTAGGTAGCAGCTGGGTCCAGTCCTGAATCCCCATAGCACTTCAGATGGAAAAGACCCTGCTTAATGAAGTAGGCATAGTCTTACTTGTCTGAGTTCTTTCTACATGCCCATACAGCTAGTCAAGAATTTCTACATTGGTTTTTGCTTGGTCTCCCTTTTTGTGAGTGCTGGAGACACTTCTTCTACATTGAATTCGTGTCTCTGTAATAAAACTGCACCAAAAAAGTAGGGGAGTTTGCTGAATGGTTGTAGTCTCACTTGGTTTGGCAGAAGAGATGAAGAAGCAAATGAAGCAGTACTAGTGATCACCTCGAGCTGTGGGCAAACTCCCCTGGTTTAAGTCCTTAGCAGAATGGAGTCAAGCCTGTCAAATTGACTTCCAGGCAGTTCCCTTGCCTAATTAATTTAAAATCTTTACCTGTGACAAATAACTGAGGACATAACATTTAGTAGAATCTTAAATAATGATACAGCTGCAAAGTTCCAGACATGCAGCAAACCTGCTGCCCAGTGAAAAAGGGAGAAAAATAGGACAAAACCTCAAAATAGCTGGGTAGAAAAGCTTCTTACTAAACCAGAGAGTGCCAGAAGTGCTGCTGTCTGTGCAGCGTGCGCTGAAGACTGCAGCATCAGAGTGCTGTTGGACTGCTGGAGGGAAGGTGTTGGGAGCGTGAGCTCTTGACTGTGACAGCTCAGCCGCTGGCTGGGGAGGTGGTTAATGCCATCTTTGCCAGCAGTGAGTAGGCTGAAGCTCCTGTGATGGACAGTGGGAATCTTGTGAGATGTTTGGCTTCAGTCCTTGTGTCAATTTGTGTCAAAGTTGGTATTAGAAAGACTAGTCAGAGCAGTGCTGATGTTTGGCATTGCCAGCTCCCTTTGAGACAAGCTGCTGTTTTGCTGTACACAGAGCTTCTTGTTACTTCTCCAGAGTGCCATACACTAATCCAGCCTTCAAGTTACAAGGGGTTGGGTTGCTGTTCTGTAGCCAGCTGCTACAGCCTTGGGACAAACACGGATGAAACGTGATGCTTTGTCCCACAGTTACTATTTGAGGATCTGGCAGCAGCAGGAAGTCTGATACGGCATCTTCCCTCAAGCCACCAGGTACCAACATGCCTGCTTATCCCCTGTCTTTCCAAAGAAGCCTAGTGATATGAGCCCTTTTTCTCAAAATGCTTCCTTTGTACCTCCATCCTATCTGGGGTGATGCTGTGCTCATCCATGCTTCTATGCTCCCTCCTTTCTGTCAGGTACAGGAAGGGGCTGGACTCTGCAGCCTGTGCTCAGCATAGAAGCTGTGCTGCTGCATCCCACTGTCACTATAGAAACCCCCCAAGTGCAGAGCAGTAATCTGCACTTCTTCTTACAGCCCTTCCAGTGGGAGGACCCACCCTGTTGACAGGCAGAACCTGCTCTCGAGGCTCAGGAACGAATCAAAGTTGAAGTCTGGGGACCCTTGGTAGCAGAGTTTGCTGCTGTTTTTAAAAAAACAAACAAAAAAACCCAAACCAAAACCCCCCAAAAAAACCCCTAAAAGTCACAACAAGAAGCCTTGACCTGTTTAGATTGTCAGATGGTTTTTGAAATTTAGATTGGATTGAGAATTTTTCAAGGGAATGGTCCAGTTGCAATGAAGCATTTTGAGAAGCATTTCACAAACTTGTTCACCAGGAATTCTGTGGAGAGAGGGAGTGTATGAGCAGGAGCAGGTGCCTTTCGCTAGAACAAATTGACTGAGAACATCTCCTTGGGATGTAGGCAACCCTGCTTTGAGTTGAGCAGAAAACTAGGTTCAGTTAAGAGATGAGCTGGTAACTCTATTCCTCCTTCCCCTCCTCACCTTCAAAATTACAGGGTTGGGGGCAGGAAAATCAGAATCATAGAATAGTTTGGGTTAGAAAGGATGTTTAAAGGTCATCTCATCTAACGCCCTGCAATGAGCAGGGACATCTTCAACTAGGTCAGGTTCCTCAGAGCCCCGTCCAACCTGACATTGAATATTTCCAGGGATGGGGCATCTACCACCTCTCTGGGCAACCCGTTCCAGTGTTTCACCACCTTCATCATAAAAAAATTCTTCCTAATTTCTAACCTAAATCTATCCTCTCTTACTTTAAAACCGTTATTCCTTGTCCTATTGCAGCAGGCCCTGTTAAAAAGTCTGTCCTCATCTTTCTTATAAGCCCTCTTTAAGTACTGAAAGACCACAATAAGGTCTCCCCAGAGCCTTCTCTTCTCAGGCTGAACAATCCCAACACTCTCAGCCTGTCTTCATAGCGGATGTGCTCCAGCCCTCTGCGCATCTTTGTGGCCCTCCTCTGTGCCCGCTCCAACAGGTCCATGTCTTTCCCATACTGAGGACTCTAGAGCTGGATGCAGTACTCCAGGAGGGGTATACCAAAAGTATGTTGTTCTGCACTTATTCTGTATGTTGTTCTGTATTTGGGATGATAGTGAGAGTTTGTCTGAAGTACAGGAAGACTTTTCCGAGAAAAGACAGCACTGGGGAAGAGTCAAGGTACTGTAGGCATGGACAACTGAGACTTTTTTCCCCTCTATTTTTAGTGTGCCACGGGACTGTATGAGAGAAAATCACTTTGCTTCTCTCAGCTTGCACCTTTATCTAAAAATAAGAGTAACAGTTTTCTATTTTCTATAGGAGCTGTAGGTAATAGGAGCTGGATATTAAACAGATGACTTAAAAAAAAAATTGAAAAGGAAGGTGACTTAAAAAGTGCTTTCTTGTACAGCAATCCTTACCCTTGCTAGTTTGGACACTCTTCTCCCAACACCACACACTGGCCAGCCCTCAAGGCAGTGAAACCCACAAAGATATGTTGTGCTGCTTCTTCAGAGCCTCTGCAGCATGCTGCTCCTTCTGAACATCCCACAGCTGGTTCAGCACATGGGATTTGAGCTCAGGTGACATTGTGGTAGGTATATGCACAGAAAGTTAAGGACATGATTAAGGCAAGGAACACCAGACGCTGCTGACTCCACTGCCTCTGTGCCCTCCTTTATACCTGCTCCCAGTGCTGAGCAAGCCTGGTTCTCGGCAGAGAGAGAAGAGCAGAACAGGAGGTGGTGGAAAGAACTGCTCTCAGAACGGATTTGTAGAAGGAAGTTGGAGGGAGGTTGCACAGGCATCTCTTCCGTGGTGCATTTTGCATTTTGTTTTGAACATCAGAGCATTTTTACATGTAATTTTTTTGATTACTTCAGAGAAATAAGTAAAAGCTTTTCTTGTTCCCCCCCCACAATATACCTTTGAACTCTGACCCTTCAGTACCACAACACGGCACAAAATTCTGTTAACTATAAGCAACATTTGTACTTAACTGACAGCGAAGCTGGGGATGGTTTTTAGTGTAAGAATGATCTGCAGGACCCTTATTCTGGGCCAAGGAAGGCTCTTTGCCTGCAGTGTGTGTGCAGGCAGCGTGAATGTGCTCTTACCTCCAGCAATGGAAATCCTGGAGAGGGGATTTATTTCTGTGTGTGATGCTGAAGTGATGTGAGTGAGCCGTAAATAAAGTTCGGTAGTGTGGCTAGGGCAAGTCTAATTAGGGACCTTCAGTCCCACGCTGCCTCACACGACTGGTGTGGCAGGTCCAGGCACTGCCTGTGCAGTGTGTCTGTTGGGGGACCAGAAGTATTAGCTGAGACCTCAAGAAAGTTTATGTTAGAGTGTGAATTCTTGCCGTTGCCAAAAATGTTAGTGATGAAGAAAGTGAGAGCATGGAAATGGGAATGTTTTTATCTTTGCAAGGCTGCAATGAAAATTCTTTTGACAAATTAAAAACACTTAACTGCCCTTGAAGCTTCCCTGTGCTGGATTCCTGAGGCTGTGAGCAGGGAAAGGTAGGGCTTCTTGGAGGAATCCTGCAAGTTTGCTGCTGTTTGGGTTGCCTGACAAACCGTATAAAGAAGAACGTGCTTGTAACTGCTTCCGTCCTAGTTCCAGGGCAAATATTCCCATTCCCTCAACGGGAAAGTGTTATGTGCCTGTCAGCAGAGCTACAATAGTTGCTATTCTAATGATTATATTGGTCATATCTGACTCTAACCTGCCTTATTAAAGAAAAACGCTGACTGTCCTCAGTCTTTAACTATACCAGCTGCATTTGATTTTTAAATTGGGAGGGTTATTTCTTGCTTGCCTATGTAGAATGTTAGTTTATTACTTTGTGCTTCGATCTTGTTAACCAGCATGTGAATTAAAGGGATGTCACTATCTTTAANGGAGAGCAAAAATAAAAAGCAGTCCCATGGTGAGGGTCACTACTTGTTCATGTGCAGAGAAATTGAAGTGAGAGAACAAGCATGTCTGCTTTATTTAATAACAGAGCTAAACACTGTGGTAGCGCTCTTCAAGTGGGAAGCTTTGACAGGTTTGGAAAGCTGCTGCATGCTAGTGGCATAGGGAGGAGGAGCAGTTGCAAAGCTCAAGCTGCCTTGGCTGTTTTGGAACATGTAGGCCTTTTCTCAGTTTGATGCTCTGCAACCCCCTGAGGTTTGCCCATTGCCTGAGAAAGGAAGGGAATGGCATAGAGCAGGAGTGCCCAAAAGCCTGCAGGTAGCAACCTGCTCTCTTCTCTACCTGCTCTGTATCTCTCCAGCGGTTATACCTCCTAGCAACCAGCGTCTTGGTGCAGCAACATGACTTGTTCATGAGCCAAGTCCTGAGCTTGCATAAGAGCAAAAGGGGGGGAGGAACGGGCTGAATAGCAAAGTCTGGGATGAAAATGAGATACCAGCCGCCTCAGCTGAGCTCCACCCTTTCTAAGAATCTCAAAACAGGCACTGTGTCTCCTGGCAACCATGGCACAAATCATAGAGTTTAACTTAAAAGAAGTACATACAGTCCAAAGGACGTATCCCATCACCAGGTGTGAACAACAGGGAGTCAGTCCTTTTCTTCTTCCTGAAAGACCTGGCACTGTAGATGGCCTCCAGTTTCAGTCGGTGTTGGAAAGGCAACAAGTTAAAGGTGAAAAAGCGTCATGTTAGGATAGCTAAGAAGTGCCAAGAGGTGGTGTATTTTGTTTATTTTAAGTATGCCCAGAAGTGCCCTGACTATTGCTTAGGAACCAGATGTAGGACTTGGCCCTCCCTGCTAGGCTGGCGCTGGAAGCTGTGCCCTGTGCTGGAAGCCGTGCCCCGCAACACGCGCACACGTGCACTGGCCTGTTGTGCTCCTGAGCCTGCTTCTTTCAGCTAGCAGTCAAGGACCAGCAGAGCTGATACCTGCCACTTCTTTGCCTTCGGTGGCTACGCTTTCGCAATGCTGGTATAATGCTTCTCAGACTTGGACTCTAACCTGGCCACGTTTCTCCATGACAAGAGATATAGATACATGAGAAAGCAAAATTAGAGTTTTATTGTGATTGCTTCTCCTTCCAGGACAGCTGTCTTCTCAAATCTCTTGACATCTCTGAAGAGAAATTTTGGTGCATTTAAAACGCTCTATATTATGCTGAAATACAGAAAAAGCAAAGGTAAATGTTCATCTTCCATTAAAGCCAGAGCTGTCTCAAGGCTCCTAAAAAGATAACACAGGCAGAACTGATTCTTGCCAGTGTGGCAATGCTCAGAGCGGGAACAGCTCAGAAGGTGGTGAGGCTGGAGCAGGCGTTTGGGCCCAGGGGCCGTGGCAGGCCGCCCCTGGGTTGTGGCACCACCGGCAGCTGTGAGGAGAAGCTGGCTTCCCCTGCCCCTTCTTTCAGCGTCTGCCAGCCTGACCTGGGGGCTCCGAACAGGCAGGGCTGGCAAGGAGGGTTTATTGCCTTTTTTGCTGCTTTGCCCATGCCGAGAGGAGCTGAAAACAACTGACTCTTTGGGTGATTCTTTAACTCCATGCTTTTGGAGAAGCAGGTTTGGTGGGGTTTTTTGTTGTGTGGGGTTTTTTTTGTTTTTTTCTGTCTCTGACACAGAGATAGGGCAAGGCTTGTGCTTACTGGAGCATTCAAGGGGAAAAGCTGCTCCAGTTTCTCTGCCGCAGTGGGGGCTTTTGCCATCTGCTCTGGAACGCGGGAGAGATCCATGCCAGGTCAACGGGCACTGGAGGGGCCTGCCCAGTGCTTTATGACCTGCATGGCCATCCTCCCCAGGGAGGGGACAGACCTGCCTCAGTCTGCTTCTCTCTGAAGATTAATTAGATGCGAATGGGGAGAGAGTTGATTTGTATTACTTTCTGCTTTTCCCCTTTGATTGATGCCACTTTGATATTGACTACAGTGTTTGCTCATGGTTAAACAAAACCTTGAGGCATCTGCCATGAGCTGTCGTGCTTGGCTGCCCCAGACGATTAATTTGATGTAGAGATCTTTCTCCCTGCTCCTAAGCTGCTCAGGCACAATGAGGGAATATTCTGGCTGTGCTTGCTGCTGGAAACAAAGGTGTTGGCCAATTGCTTCAAGCAGGATGTGTTTTTTTCCTTTGGGACTTGATTTTAAAAGAAGACACTTATTCAGCTTTTGAGGCTTTGTGGCTTCACTTTCTTGCAGACATGTCGGTGTAGATCTGAAGTGTAGAGGCAATGTACACTGGGTGTAAGCCCAGCTGGGTCTGTGTATCTCTGCAGGGAGCTGCTTGCCTCCAGGAGGGTGCCTGCAGAGAGAACTCCCATCTTCTCTCATTATACTATTGGGCTGGAGAGCTGAATTTGCTCAGTACTTGATGACAGATTTGATTATTCTGCAGGAATTTTATTGCAAACTTTGCTTCTCTTCATCTCTTTCTTGCCTTTCCCTCTGAACTGCTATTTGCCTGGGGGTTTTAAATCTTTTTCCTTTTTTTTTCTTCCACTTGTCTCTCATTCCTTCCTCATTCCCTAGATCTGTTCATTTTCTTGTCTCTGAGGCCATCCCCTTGGCCTTTATTACACTCAGTTTTGTATATGGGCAAAGAGGAAGCACCCCTTATGTATACAGGCTGTGTGTGTGTATAAATAAAAAAAGGCAAGACTTCATTGTTAGCATAACTGAATTCTTAACACTAATTCAAGAATCATTTTGCACTAATTATTACAGAAAAGGAAAAAATAATAATGTGGTAGAATAATTCTATATAGAAAAAGTCTCAGTAGTTGTGTTAGTGCAACTAAAACTGTAATGCATTTCTTTGTTTCTTATTAGTTTTTCCTGGTGTTATGCTCACCCTTGTGTTGCTCCTCTGGATCTTAAAGTCAGTCATTGGAGGCTAACACCATAAATCTTCAGCCTTGGTAGCCCTTCCCTGGGAGGACTATGATGTGGAAGTTGCTGGATTCTTCCTCAGTCTGGGGTCCACCTGGGTCATTTTTTATATGTTTGCTAACACACTCTCACACCTTTTTCTTAGTTGGTGTGCAGCTCCGTGTTGCTTCTGAATTCACTATGTATGGGGTCTTTCATGCATGTTGAATATTATTTCTTTGTTTTCTTTGTTACCCCTAAAACCTGTTTTGTTCCCCCTAAAACCTGTTTTGTTCAGCTTCAGGTCTATTTTTCTTAACGGACTGTGGGCGAGTTGTTCACAGCCATGGGATGTCTGCTGCCAAGCATGTACCTCATCTCTTATCATCCCATGCCTGTACTCCTCTGCACTGCATCCCGCATCTCCATTTCTCAAGGCCTCTGCTATCTTACCATGCCTACATTTCTCTCCACTACATCATTGCGTTAGCTGTAAATACCTCAGTCTACATAAAATAACTGCTTGTTACTGTTATCTATATAAAACTATGGTTGTATCACGCAAAGATAAACAGCAGTAAAACAAATTAGCCATAGACACCTGGTCAGTTAGAGAAATTGCTGTCACAGCTCAACCAAGTAAAACAGAGCTACAGGCAGGTCAAGAAAAGTTCAGAGCGAGCAAGCCCGGGAAGCCGGGGGCCTTCCAGACTCCGTACAAAGCTTATGTCCTGTTGCTGAGAATGGCAAATCTGGGGCTGTCAGCCAGATGCTGATCAAAGAGGGATGGGCTCTTGAGAGCAAGCGGAGGGGTGGAGCACAACTGGGGAGCGAGATCCCCGAAGCAGGTGTCTTGGCTGGTCTGTCAGGATGGAGAGTTGTTCTCTTCTACTTGTTGATGTGCCTGTGACAGCCATAACTCTGGGAGGAGACCTCCGTGTATGGAGAAAAGTTCTTTCTCAAGAATTAACATAGCATGCTGTGATTCTGTAACATCCGTCCTGGAAAAAGTTGCATTCCCTGCCTTGATGCAAAGTTCTTTGGGTTTTCAGCCGTGCTCTGGCAGCCTCGTGGTTGCTCCTGGAACCAGGCAGGTTCCGCTCAAGGCTCCATTTTCTACTGCTTAGTCTCTCCTGTCTGACTGATCAGCACATATTCTTGTCATGAACCATCTCAGTGATCCTTTTATTCCTCCAGCCTTCCTATCATCAGTTGCCCATTGCTGTAGTCCCTGGGGCTGCTACTCATTTGCAGCATTCAGTGGGTGTTTGCCAAGAGTGCTGAGATAAAACGCAGCTCTGCAGCTCCTACTCCCACCCCAGTTGATTTAATGCTTCGTGTAGGTGTATTGCTGGCATTGCTTCCCTGCCCCTAGGGGAGTGAGTGGTTTTGAAGGGGGGGAGAAATGTGGACTCTCTATATGTATGTGTGTTATAGGTAGCCGTGAGCCGTATGCACGGATGTGTCTGTATACATACACATATGTGTGTGCACATGCTTTTGTCATCAGAGCCTTATGTCCTTTGAAGCTTTCAGACGTGCAAACTGACAGGCAATTCAGCATGTGTATGTGCAGTTGCCGCTTTGCGTGGCTTCATTGTTCCTCTGCTGCAGGCTGGAGGAGAGAGGTGATATTCTGCAAGGCAGGGGAGATGGCCTGTCCCCAGCTCTGCTGGGGCAGGGTTTTATCCCTGGTTTCTCATCCTTCAGTTGGTTTTTTTTTTTTTTTCTTTCCTGACTTTGGAGCGTCAAAGGGAACGGGAATGTTTTGAAGGTGAAGTTCCTGCTGAATCACTGGTGACTAGGCAGGCATGAGCCATAACAATTAACTGGAATAATTTTCATCTTCCTTGCCACTATAATGATTCCCACTTGGTAAGCTGGTTTGAATTCTGTGGTTTTCCTCTGAGCCAGTTTCTCCCCTCTGCTTTCCTCACATGCTTTTCTTGCCCAGGTCTTTCACAATCTCTGTCTGGCTGTGCTCTTTGCCTTCCAGAAAAGGTGCCTTCTTATTGTGCAGCTCTGTGAAAAGCCATCACTCTCCCGAGGGCACCACTGCTGCATCTCTGGCTCCAGCGTGGCTGATGTGGAGTTGCGTACAACTTGCTCGGCGGGAGACAGAACCTGGGCTGTCTTTCGTCTCCGCATCTATTTCGTGTGAAGTGTGGAGTCTCTGTTCCTGAATCATCACTATGTCTTATGTTTGCCCAGTGTCAGAAGGGCCACTGGCTTTAAAACTCCTCCTCCTCCTCTCCTGCTCTGCCCCCTTACAAAGAGACTTTGAAATAACCTAGTGTTGGAGGTTTTCGTGCTGAGATGGAGTTTTCCATGTGTGATAGTTCCAGAGGGATGAGGATACATTACAGTAAGATCAGCTGAACCTGCTTGAAATCACTGCAGCCAGTCCTTGTGGGCAGGCAGTGCCTTTGCTCTGGGTAGGAGGCAGGCAGGAAGACTCCTCCAGTGTTTCTCCTCTGTGTTCCTGGCAAAGCTCAAACTTCAGTGGTGTCTATTTGTATGCAAGAAGAGAAGTCTAGATTGGTCAGTCAATAGTTGTTAGAATCATAGAATGGTTTGGTTTGGAAGGGACCTCAAAGATCATCAAGTTCCAACCCCCCTGCCATGGGCAGGGACACCCTCCACTAGACCAGGGTGCCCAAAGCCCCATCCAACCTGGCCTTGAACACTTTGGGGATGACGGGGCATCCACAGCTTCTCTGGGCAACCTGTTCCAGTGCCTCACCACCCTCACAGTAAAGAGTTTCTTCCTAATATCTAAATTTCCCCTCTTTTAGTTTAAACCCATCTCCCCTTGTCTTATCACTACATGCCCTTGTAAACAGCTCCTCTCCTTCTTTCCTGTAGGCCCCTTTAGGTACTGAAAGGCCGCAATTAGGTCTTGGTGGAGCCTTGTCTTCTCCAGGTTGAACTTGGCCTCAGAACAACCCCAATTCCCTCAGCCTGTCCTCCTAGCAGAGGTGCTCCAGCCCTCTGATCAGCTTTGTGGCTCTCTTCTGGACTCACTCCAATAGCTCCATGTTTTTCCTATACCGGGGACCCCAAAGCTAGATGCGGTACTCAAGGTGAGGTCTCACAAGAGCGGAGTAGAGAGGCAGAATCACCTCCCTCGACCTGCTGGCCACACTGGTTTTGATGCAGCCCAGGACACGTTTGGCTTTCTGGGCTGCTAGCGCACACTGCTGGCTTGTGTTGAGTTTTTTCATCCACCAGCACCCCCAAATCCTTCTCCTCAGGGCTGCTCTCGATCCATTCTCTGCCCTGCCTGTAGTTATGCTTGGGTTACAATCTCTGCTCCTTATTGGATCTTTTAATCCATTTATGTGTTGGGTTTTTACAGTCTTTATAAAAGTGTTTTGGGTGTCTTTTCAGATCTGTGCATCTGTTCTCTGCCATCTGCAGCTTGAGGTCAGAGATGCAGCTGGTTGTTTTAAAGATAAAGTCTGGCAGGTATAAAGGGGCTGTTGAGAGCTGGGAGCTGTTGGCTGAGCACTGGAGGAGTTCTGTGCAGGGCAGGAGCTGAGGAGAAGCTTTTTGTGCCCTGAGCTCTGTCCCCTCATCTGCAGCAGAACCTGTACATGTAGACAGGCACAAACCACACTAGCAGCAGCAGATTCTGGGGATGGCAGCATCTTCACCTGGTGGTGGGGAGAGCAAGTTGCCTATTTTTCTGGATGTCATCAGATCACATAGTCACTGGTGGGTTTTTTTGCAGGGCTGGTGAGCATCTGGAGGCTCCCATATTTGAGGTTGTAGTATTTGTTCTCTTGCATGGCTTGCTCTTCTGTCTCAGTCCACTGAAGGTTGAATGGGAAGTGAGCTGTCGTTTCAGTGGAGGAGAGTAATCAGAGCACTATCCTGTGGTTGTGCAAAGCAAATGACAGTGGGCAGAGACAGAGAGAGGGGCTCTTGGGCTCCTTCGTCTTGTGATCCCTCATACTTGAAACATCTGCACTATCAGTCAGTGCAGTGGGCAATATGAGTTCAGTAGGCTGAAATGGTGGGGGGGAAGAGGGTGCCCTTGTCCATTTGAGGATTATCCCTACAAATCCTGCTAGTGAGTTCTGCTCTGCCTTCTTGTAGTCCCAGTTTCTGTGCTGCTCTCCCGCTTCTTGTGTGTGGGTGCCCACTGGCTTAAGATATCTCTGAATGTCAGATTTCTGGAGGCTGGGAGAATAGTTTGGGCAAGTATCTTAAAATCTGCCCTGTTCTTCCCTAGGCCTGGGTTTTTGGAGGCGTGGTACTGGACTTTAGTTTGGCCTGGTGGTTCTGTTGGTTTTTGGAGCAGAGCCTGTTGTGTGATGTGTTTGAGCTCACACTCGTGCAGATTTGGGGTGCTACTCAGCCTTTTAAACAGAACAAATGTGTCTCTGGTTGGCAATCAAATTCCTGCACTATTAGTCTAGCAACACTCTAAATGTATCCCTCTCTTTTTCACAGTGGGTCTCTTGTTCAGTATTTGTGGCTTCTCATCAGCTTGTGCTGTTTCCGAAGCGTGAATTTAGCTACATCTCTCAGGCTCCCACCTTTCCAGTCTTCTTGGCCATGGATTGGTGCAGGGAGCTCTGAAGGCTTTTCTGCTCAGGCAGCAACACCCAGATCTTAACCTCTCAACAGATACATCTTTCTTCTCAGCATGCATTTAATTAATATAGCTTGCATGAAAATACCTATTCAGTTACATAGTCCGCATGCACATCCTTTCTCGTCGCTGTTAACCTACTCCCAGTACTGGCTGTGAATTAAAGCAGCTTTTTGGCAGGAAGGGTTGCCACATAGAAAATTAGCACCAGCTTTTACAGACACTGCTTCACTCTGATCAAGCTTCCCTTGGCAACCAGTGCAATGTAAAAAAGATTTTGTTCTTATCAATGTCTTTTTTCTTTTTCATGCATTTAGTGCGTAGGAAGCTATTGCGCACTCATTTGAATAGCTTTGGGTGGGGGGAAGAGAGCAGAGTATGAGCCAGAAATTGAGAAATGGACCAATGTTGAAGGGATGGGACTGTTTGCTCGTTTCATTATTCTTGCAGCAGCATGAAAGGAATATATTGTGGGGGGAAAAAAAGAAAGCCAAGGTTTGTTTTGACATCTTAATGGAGTTTTCTTTCTTTCATACAGCATCCTCTTTATAGCATAGACTGCATGCATTTAGGAGAGGAGGACTTGACCCATGAGCTCTGCCTCCCATCATGTGTCCCACAAGGCAGGGCAACACTGAGTTGATGGATAACTTGGAAAGGAATGCTATTGCAGGCTTTTAATTTTCCCAAGCCCACCGGAAGGACTGTGGCCTGCAGAGGAAGGAAGGAGGGAAACTGGCTTCTGCAGCAATCGGTGTTTTACTAGCTGCTGAAGAAGGGTGAGGAAGGAGCTGCCTGGGGGAAGGCAGCTGAGACTAGAGGGATGTGTGGGGAAACAGGAGGATAGTGAGTAGAGTGAAATGTGCAGAAACTAAAATTTTGGGAAAAGCAGGAGAGAGTCAGTAGGAGAAAAGGCTGCAGGGAGTGACCTACTACTGCTGCCTTAGTGAGTCTGATACTTGGTGTAAATTTGATACTGATGTCCAATTCCTCTCCATTCCTGCTCCTATATTTAGCTTAGGGAAATTGCTTCTTTTCTGTATTTTGGTTTTTTTTCCTCTTATTGGAGCCAGTGGAAACTGCTTTGATACTCCTTTCTTTCCCCCCCCCCCCCCTTTTGAGTCAACACCAGCTTTTTATCTGCATACATGGTGCACAGTTATCCATTTATAAGATAGGAGGTTTGGTTCACGGAGGTTTGGAAAGCTCTGCATCTTGTTGGCTGACCCAAATGGGCTCCCTGATGGAGAGAGCTCAGGTCCTCTGCAAAAACCTTTGACAGCTGTGAGAGGTGATTCTGTCCTTCCTTTGTGTCTGAAGTTACCTGAGTATCCCACAAGAAAGAGGAGAACTGGGAGAGATTCCATACCCAAGTTGTTTTTAAAAGCTGCTGGCATCAGGAAGACGTACTTAAAGGTTGTGGAGTGACATCATAGATCCTAGAAATAATACCTTGAAATATGTAATCCATTGCCAATGGCCTCTGCAGGAACCAGCATGTAAACAAACAGACACTTGATCTCAGCTGGCTGATAGATGGTTTGTACAGCAGTAATCCATACAGCAGTGAATGTCTCTATAAACATCTTGGAAATCAGAATATACTTGCAGGTTAAAAACGTGCTGTGGTCATCAAACATTGCCTGCAGCTGCAGAGGAGGTGGGGTTTGTGCTGAAACAAGGGCGCTAACAATGTTGACCTTCTAAACAGCTAGTGTGTGCCAAGGTCAGTGATTCTCTCTGTAGGTCCCATCTGAGATGCTTTTGGAGCTTGTTTTAACATGGAGTTTGCATGTTGGCACTAGCATTTAAAAAGTTCTCTTCAGACAAAGGTGTCTTGAGAGCTTGAGTTTGTTTTGAAAGCTTCAGTTTGGAAAAGGGGTGGGGTGGGTGGAAGAGATGATGTGACCATTATAGAAGTGCAGGTTTGTAGTACTTTGCTTGGTCTAGATCCACAGTTGGATGCTAGCAATAAAAAGATCAGCGCTGTCTTCCCTCTCACACTTTCCATCCCTCTGGCTGTAGAATGCTGAATGCAGTCCTATAAAGGAGCAGACAAAGGTAGAGAATGGATGGATGGGTGTATGCTCTTGTATGCAATTAATTTTCCATGGTAATTATTTTTATTATTGTAACTGCTGTAGGATTAAAGCCCACGTAAACAGAAAGGAGTAGATACTTTGAGTCTCCCGAGGGCTTGGTAGTCTTGCTGGACTTGGAGGCAGCGTGGAGTAGGTGGTCAGCAATCTGTCCATTTGTTGTCTCCATTCCATTTATTTTGCTAGACCAATTTCCTTTGCTAAATTGGAGCATGCCCAGAGGACTACTGGGCTCTGAGCTACCTTGTTTAGGGACCCAGTGCTGGTTCTGCTGAAGAACCGCTGGCTGCATGGGGTGGAGAAGCTGCTCTGGGGCCACACTGAGCTCCACTGTGAGTGAGCAGGCAATTGAGGCCACCCTGAACGCTCAGAAGAGATTAAAGTGCTGGAAATGGTTAATTTCTCCTTGTTGAGGAGATCTGCTCTCCAGGATAGAGTGGACTAGAAACGTTCCCAAGCATTTTGAGAGGGAGCCAGTTTTCAAAGTTGTGTGCTCCTGGATCCCAGAACAGTAACTGTGTCCTGCTGTAAGATTTGTTTTTTGTGGCCTGCCATCTTGAAGAATAAGGTGTCCTTGGAGTTGCCTGGAGTCTTCACTGCCCTTGTGTGTGGCAGCCAGGAAAGCGATGGTGCAAAATCAGCATGGGACAGCATAGCAGTGGGGTAGCTTTTGTTTGGTGGCAGCTAATTTAAACTAGTCTTCTAAGCTTGCTTTGTTATCCTGGCTAAATGACTTCATTGGCATAGAAGATCGTAACCAATTAGCAAGTTATGTTAGTTATTAGCTTACGATTCAACATAAGCATGTGCAAAACATCACTTATTTCACTGACTCTGTGAGTTAAAATTACCTTTTTGTAGCATAGATCAATGCTTGCTGATCAGTAAGGAGGTACTGTGATTTATTTTGCCCCTCACCAGATAGAATTGGTGAATTAAGTGTGGGATTGTCTTAAGACATATTTAAAATATCCATGTTTGTGATGGCTGCCCTGGCACTAGATGCCATATGGATCTCGGAGCAGTTTGTTGATGTGCCTTGGTGTGTGAGTTGGGTGGCTCTTACCTTCATGGTGGACTTTGGACTTGGCCGAGGGCTGGGAAAGGGAGGAAGCCTGCCCACAGACGGCCCGCTCCAGAGTGCAACCAAGCTAAAATTCATTATTGTACGTGGCCAAAGGGTCTGTTGTGTAAGTTAATAATGGCAAAGTCCTGTGCCTTTGTGGTTCGCTAGACTATTCTAGGAAGTGGTTTGTTTGCTTGCCTGGTTTGAAGACCATGGTTTGTATTTTGCATCTTTCCTGTGTTTTTAGACTGTGTTCACTTCTCTGAAGTCCTGTTTTTCTGCACAGTTACAGTAAAACAGAAACTTAAATGTAAGAGCTGCATAGGAAAGTCTTTGCCAGGATTTTGTGTCTTTCCTTTATTCTTTCTGGTTTTTGAAGCTTATTTTGAGCACAGTTCGTCCATGTCATAACTCAGCAGGGTTTTGGTCCATTAACCCTATCCAACTCCACATAACGGGGTTTTGCTTTGCTTTTCTGATTAGCTGGAGGCTTGGGATTAGATAGGTTTTCACAACTGCTAACTTCCTATTTCATATCTCCATGATTTGTGAGGCTTAACCTCCCCTGACTTGTTAATGGATCACAAACCACCTGCTTCTTTACACTAATCCCTCAGAAATACATAGCATAGCTTTGACTTGAAACTCTCCAGATTGGTTCCTGGGGGTAAAAACCGCAGAAGGATTGATTCTGGTCCGAACAAACTGCTTATTTATGCTTTCCCTGCTCTTCACAAGATTACCTCTCCAAGCATGACTGTTTGCCTTAACTATCAAGGAAGTTTGCTGCCTTTATTGCCTTGGCCTTTGGGGTAGGGCGTGTGTGGAGAAGAGCAGGTGGAATGGCATGGGTGGAGAGGAGTAGAGTAGCCTAAATGAGGGGTGCGGGAGGGCCTATCTTGTGAAAGATTGGTGCTTTGGTGGTTGAAGCGTTGGTACCCTCTGACAGTGTCCTCTTTGAGCTAGCAATCTTAATGGAGCATGACAACTTCAACCAAGGACTCTGAGCTCAAGGTCTTCGTGCCTCAGTCCTCCTTTCTGCTCTTTTTCCATTTCAAAATTGACACTGCTTCTGGCAGGGTAGCCTGGTCAGACCAAGGGTTAGGCCAGGAGGTACCAGAGACATTGCAGATCTTTGTCAGCCCCGAGCTGCGCCTGCAGCACTGCTAGCCCTGCCTGCTGCTGGGGGCATGGAGAGGCCCTGGAAGGGTGTGCCTCTTGTCCTGGGCAGCACAGTGCCAAGGTGCGCTTAGGCCTGTGCATGAGTGTGCACCGCCTGCCTTGAGGTGTTGGTGAGGTCTGTAGGGGAGGTGCTGTAGGTTTCTGCGATACCTCAGCTTTTGCCTTTCTGCTTGGCTGCTTCAGACCAACTCCTCTACTTCTGTCCTGCAAGTTTTTGACCCTGGCTGAT
The DNA here is from genome assembly GCA_013399095.1 of Psophia crepitans. Classification (NCBI taxonomy): domain Eukaryota; kingdom Metazoa; phylum Chordata; class Aves; order Gruiformes; family Psophiidae; genus Psophia; species Psophia crepitans. Next base: position 971,559 of record VWZZ01002130.1, on the reverse strand, counting down.
GTCTGCAGCCTGGCGCACGTTGCAAGCAAGCCCCAGCGTGATGGTGATGTAAGTGAAGTCCCCAGCATGGCGAGGGCTGCTGGCAGTGGAGCAGGGGCATCCCCGCAGTGCTCCCCTGGCACCGCAGCAAGGCGGAGCAGGGACTCTCTGAGCATGTACCAGCAGAGGAACAGGCATAACCCACAACTGCTATTTGGGAAGTGAAGTGAGAGGTAGGGCCGAAGGTCATCAGTGCAATTGCTGGTCTACCTCCTTTTGTTCATTTAACAATTATGCTTTTGGGAGGGGGCAGTAAGGGCCATGCGTTTTCTGTTACTGATTGCTGCTGCTCTCTGGTAGAAGACAAATGCTGTTATGTGCTGTTAAAATTTGTGTGTAGGGTGTTTGCAGAGGGTGGGGAAGGCTCCAGTGCTTGGGACTGCCCCAGGCTGGTTGCGGTGGGCTGAGGCACCAAGGCAACGTGCTATGGGAAGGAGAGTGGGAAAGTGGGACCTCTTCTCCTTCCGTCCCAGTCAGCGACTTTTTGGCTGTCAATGGAGATGATTGCCTTGCTTACCAGGAGTCACTACTGCTTGCTTTTGCGGCTCATCTTGCTGAGAGATTTCTTCAAAGCCCCTGAGCCAGTTGTTTATTCAGATATGTCCCTTGGGTCAATAGTTTTTTGTATCACATCTCACTTCTCAGCTGGTGAGCTGCTACTTGTGCTATACTCAACAGTTACTCTCCTGTTTAGTGTTACTGCCACGCATAGACATTTAGCCCGTCTACGCATAGAAATTTAGCCCCTCTACCTCCCCTTCTTCCCTGCCCTCCACCCCCTGAGAGCTTTTCTGAAAGATCCCCTCTTTCCTTCTTCCTGACCTCCTTACTCTGGTCTAGGCAAGCTGGTTTGGTGCCCAGTACATAGGGTCACTTTTGTGGCAGGGGATATAATCCATTAGGGCCGTTGCATAAACTTGCATTATTAACCTTTCTGTCCGGCTTGAGCAATCAGACTCAGGGCTCCCAGATGCTAGAAGGGTAATTATTTTTGGTGGTACTCAACGTGGGAGAGACTTGTGATTCTCCTCTGGCCTGCTTTTTTCCTTTGTGATTTCTGGTTAATCCCAGCTCAGCCTGTGAGGTTAAGGGATGAACAGCTTTTTGGGGCTGCCTTTGCTGCTGCTCTGCCAGGAGGGATAGCTCTTTGGTTTTGTTTATACACATGGTTATGTCCACTCTTTTTGTTCTTTTTCTTTTGTCTAGGTGTGTTGTTGTGCTGTTCAACCCTAGAAAAAATAAGCAACACCATATTCTAAACAGTTCCAGGTAAGTGAAGCTTTAAGCTGAGTTTGCTTTCTGTGGGAGGTGAATTTCAAGGTTTTTATGGTTTGAGTGAGATCCAGGAGCTGCTTTTGCTCCAGGCTAAATCCTTCAGTGAGAGCTGCCTTGGGGAGAAGCTGCCTGACAGTTTAATTCCAGCTCCTTCTAATGTGAGGAGCTATTGCTGATGAGGCACCACCTCATAAACATTGTGGTCCCATGAGGAACTGCAAAGAGGCATGACGAGGGGGAGGTCTTAGTAGAAATCCACATTACCTGATTTTTCTTTTTCTCCACTTGAAACTATGACCTCATTACTGAAGCCAGGACTAGGATATGGTCCTGCATCTGGAATAAAGGCACAAGGATGAACCTTGACTTTTGGAGCTTTTGTGGTGCTGTAGGCATGGTGCTTGAGGCTTGGGCAGCAGGGAATCCCCAGAGTGAGTGTTGGACCTCTGGTAAAGCAAAACCATTGTGTCAGGCTATTATGTGTGGTTTTAGCCTCTTTCCAGTTTGTCCCAACCAGTCATGACGTATTGAAATGAAATCACATGTTGGAAATGTTTCTTATTTTTTCTGTTTTAGGAAAACAATTACAGCACTTGCTTTCTCTCCAGATGGAAAATACTTGGTTACAGGAGAGGTAAGTGTGAGAGGAGGGAGGGCACACCTTGTCCATCCTATTTTGGAGCAAGGCAGAGTTTTAGAAGAAACAAGTGAGTGAGCTGCCTTGACACAGACAAATCTATTTCAGTGTTGCATCTCTGGGTGGACCTCCTGGGTTATGGGTGGCTCTGGGTGCTCCTGCTGGCAGTTTTTCTGTGTGTTGTCTCTCATAAGCTTGGGGAATGGGTCTTCCTGGGTGGTGTCTGTGGGCTGAAGGTAGAGAGAAAATAAGTGGAAGGACACGCAGCATTGCTCTACTCCAGCATCAATGAGGAGTACTTGGATGGTCCTTAATCTTGGTCTGAGTTTAACATTGTCTCTTTAGGATTTCAGGAAGTAACTGAAGCCAGTAACCGTGTTGTGGAAAAAATGAAAAGTGCATGTGGAATGGAGCTGTAGGAATAGCGAGAGAAGATGCCGGTGCCTGTGGTTTGGCATTGTACGTTTGGATGGGGGCGACAATTGCTTCCTCCTTTCAAATGTGCCCAAGAGGGAGAATAAGTCTGAGTGCACTGTGTGTCTGTTCTCCATTAGAAGTTCAAGACACAGGCTGTGTCATGAGGCTGGAATTGCTGGATGTTAGAAATCTACAGAAATGCTGACTGTCCCCCTTATGGTTGGGCTCAGTTGCTCTGGTGTGTGATTAATGGTAATTCACCACTAGTCTCTGTGCCTCTGAAAGATGTGGGGAGGGCGCATGTGTGAAGCAGGTCCCCTCCTGAGCCTCAGCCACAGAGAACAGAAGTGTGTCACAGCTCTGTGTCGGAGCTGACAAGGCGGAGGTTGTTCACTCCAGAGGTCCCTGCTGCAGCCACCGCAATGGCAGCTGTCATGTCGCTGGGAGGCTCCCAAGCTGGGCCTGAATCCTGCCCGGATCAGGCCAAGGGTAGAAACAACAGTGTTTTGGCTTGGAGGCTACCTTGACACAGAAAACGTAAGCACAAGTTTTCCATCAGAGATTGTTGTTGTTATTAACCTTTTAGTGAAAAGCATGAGGTTTTATAGCTGTAATTTGTTTTAATGCCTCCTTACACTCTAGGAGTTTTAATGTAATAAAACCCCCTTTATATTAAAATTATATACAATACTTTTTTTTTTAAAAATCTCTGGTGGTCAGTTCTTTTCATGTGGGATAGGAGAAGTCGTGAAAAATAAAGTGGGTATTTTCTTTACTGACAACTCAAACTGTCCAGTTTGAAACTTCATTGGGGTAAATGGCAAGTTCAGATTTTGGTTTGTGTGGTTTTTTTTTTTTTTTTTTTTTTTTT
>VWZZ01002130.1:696865-968303 GCA_013399095.1 Psophia crepitans | reverse complement strand
TTTTTTTTGTTGTTGTTGTTTTTGGTTTTTTTTTAAGAAAAAGCCTTTCCAGTTATACTTGAAAGCTTTTTTTTGCCTTGTTGCAAAACATGTCTCCTCTTGCCCTGTTGTAAAACCATTTCTCGTTTTGGTATCCTCCCATGTGTCTGACCTTTGAGTTATTACTTAGTGTAGCAGTGTCCCCTGCCGGTGTCAGCAGTCTCATCTTAGTTCAGCCTCTGTCCCAGAGGGAAATGCTTTCCGAGTTCACTTTGCCAAGCTTGCTTTTAGCAGCCTCATGCTAGTTCTGCCTAGTAACACCTTAGTTTTCTGCATGGTTGACTTTTCAGGAAAGAGCACAGAGGTTAGTCCTTGGCCACCATACATATTAAATGTCTTCTATATATTTCAAATCCAGAAGCAAATGGATAAGTTTTTTTCTTTTTTTTACTTTTTTTTTTCTTTTGTTTCTCCCCATGGAGGCATACATTCCTCATCCATGGGGATAACACGGAGCACACTTTTGGTGAGCATTTCTTAAATGATGAAATACAAAATCAATTTGTTAAGGTCTTGGGGTGTATGCTAAGGTGCTGGGAAATATATATGTATGTGTGTTGGAAGTACAGCAACTGAAGAGCAGCTGATTCAGCTCATTGTAACATCTTGCCAGCCGCCTTGAGACCTGAGCTCTACCTTACAGGAAGAACTGTACCAACTGCAGTAAAATCTGACCACGGCGTTTTTCCAGGTCACAAGCAGTTGCTTGGCAAAGCTTTAGAACAAGGCAATTAAAACAGGCACGATTCTGAGTTTTTAAAGCTTTGACTTCTCCTTGTGATCAGTCTTGCCCCTCCCACACAATCAAATGACTTACTTAAAATGGTACCTTTTCTGATCAGTTTTGCCGTGTTGCCATGGATATATTATCTTGCAAGCTTCTATTTTGACAGACTTCAGTGTGAAACACGAGCAGGCTGTTGAGTAGGATGTTCCCATCAGGCACGTTTTTGGCCAGCATTTCAGCTCATCTTGTGCGCTTTGTTTTATTTCGGTTTAATAGCAAACAATTATACAGAAGAATAGAATGGTCTGGCAGAAGGTGCTGAATTGGCATTTCTGAAGTCTGTGACTTTCTGTTTCTCTGGAGAGCAAGCATAAAACCAGAGGCTCTGTTCCCTCAGTGTCTTTTCCTCTGACGGTGCCCTGCCCATACTCTTTCAGGCAGCATGCATCAGTGTGTTACCTTTGTAACACAGAAATGAAGCTGCTGGTCTCCCAGAGGCCTCCCTCAAGAGGTGTGTGATAGTTACCGCATCTGTCACATCATGGTTTTGTGTGGTGTGACCTGGCTCGAGATCTCGAATGTCCACGTTGTGTTTGGAGCAGAGAACGTGAGGGCCCTTTTGGTTCCCTGAGTGCAGAGATACGGTCTATTATAATCCTTTTCATGAGCTGCTTGTGAGTTCTCATTGCAAAGATCAGGGATGTGCATCAAAAGTGTTGTTCTAGTCTCTGGCTGTTTTGCGAGTAGCATAAGAAAAGGATTAACGCAGAGGAGATTGTATTAATTCTTTCAGACACCTGTTGAAATACATATACTCCTTAGGTTATCAGTCTCAACCTGGGCTTTAAAGAATCGAAGGAACCTCAAGCCCTATTGTGAATGCACCATCTAGACGTCTTTTTCCAAGCCCCTGAGCATTTACATACTTGAATCTGTCAGAACTGACCTTGGGGTTACGTTTCCTGCTCTGTGCCTGTTCTTGTCCCCTCCAGAGCGGACACATGCCAGCAGTTCGGGTATGGGATGTGGCCGAGCGATCCCAGGTGGCTGAGCTGCAGGAGCACAAGTACGGCGTGGCCTGTGTGGCCTTCTCCCCCAGCTCCAAATACATTGTTTCAGTGGGGTACCAGCACGACATGATTGTCAACGTGTGGTCATGGAAGGTAAGTTCCCCAGGCAGTTGGGTGGACCACAGGGTGTTGCTAAATTAAAAAGAGTGGACAGTCTGACTGTAAACTGTTTCAGTTCCATCTTGCTTTCTGCTTTTTAAAAATTCTGTTGTTGCTGTTTAGTTTCTGACATTCATAGACACAGACAAGTTTGGACGTGAGAGAGAGCTATGGTCCCTTAGGGAAGGTCTTAGTCACTTCAATGAAGGGATATTCTTTATACTGGTAGATGTGTGACATCTTGCTGTCCAGCCAGAAAAGCCTGGACTTCACAAAGCCTTGTGCTTTTTTAGAGGCTTATTAAAAACTAATTGAGGAAGGAAATTCTTAATCAGCCAGGGATTTCTTTTGTGGTGTAGTGGATGCTCTTGGATTGTTCTGATTTTGTTGTGTCAGGACGTGCAATACTCTCATCCCATCCTTGGTGACTGGGAAAAGGAACATAGACACATCGCAGCAGGTGAAAGTCAATGGAGGTCACTGTCTGCCACTGCTTGGGGCACCACTCTGCAGAAACAAAGCCCGTGTCTTATCCTCTAGGAAACATTTAAGTGTGTCCTGTTTGTATATAAAAAAGGAAACAATTATTGTCAGTAGGCTTGAAGTCTTCTGTATTAATAAACACTCAGCACTTATACAGCTCCTGCTACCTTTTCAGATGCTGTGACATTCTCTGAAAGAGATGTGATTAAAAAAAAAAAACAAACCTTCAATGCACCTGTTAAATCTCACATGATCATAGAATCACAGAATGGTTTGGGTTGGAAGGGACCTTAAAGACTATCTAGTTCCAACCCCCCTGCCATGGGCAGGGACACCCTCCACTAGACCAGGGTGCCCAAAGGCCCATCCAGCCTGACTTTGAACACCGCCAGGGAGGGGGCCTCCACAGCTTCTCTGGGCAACCTGTTCCAGTGCTTCACTGTCCTTGCAGTAAAGAATTTCTTCCTAAAACCTAATCTAAATCTACCCTGTTTCGGTTTAAACCCATTATCCCTTGTCCTATCACTACAATCCCTGATAAAGAGTCCCTCCCCATCTTTCCCATAGGCCTCTCTTAAGTACTGGAAGGCTGCTATAAGGTCTCCCTGGAGCCTTCTCTTCTCTTGCAGCTTGTAAGTCTGTCCTCGTTTAGTATGTTACTCTCTTCATCACATTTCCTGAGCTGTAATTTAAGATCTCACTGTTAGTTGTCTCCTGCATGGGCTGAAGTTTGACCTTGCTATTATTTTGTATAGCTGAACTGTGTAGTGATAAAATGTTTGTATGTCAGTGTTGAAAACGGAGTGCTCAACCTTTGGGTTCTTTCTAGTTATATAAATGGAAGTAGTAACTTGGAGATGGTCATAATGCATGGCATGTGTGGGACAGTACAAGTAGCTTTGTTGTTCCTTGCTTATGCAAGTTTTTCTGTTCACTGTGATCCTGTTTATAATTATGTGCATGACAGGTTGTGAGGTAAAGACTATCTCACTCTTCTGCACTGAAGAACACTCACTGTAAGCATATGCTTCAGACTCCTGACTACCAGAAGGTCCAGCTAGCCTTTATTTTGCAGGCTGGACACCCAAACTAGAGAGACTTTGCCTGACCAAAGTCAAAGAAGAATAAGAGACCAAGATATGAAAATAGATCTCCTGAAGCACTTTCCTGCACTTCTAACCACAGCCCTTCTTCTGTGCACTGTGCTACTGCTTTGATTTCCCTGTTTTTCCTGGCTGGGAAACTTACTCAGTCATTTGACTGTGATGGAAAAGAAAACCCTTGTTGTCTGTTGGGTCCCCTTGCTTCCCTAAAGAAAGGCCACAGCAGCGATCCAGATATAGAGGTCTTCAGGGGTCCTAAGCCTTTCTCTGTGCGCTGTCTTGAACGAAGTTATGTTACTGGCTGTCCCCTTTGCTGTTCCCCCAGTCTGGGTTCGGGGATCCTCTGTGGTGACAGTGCAGCAGCCAAGACTCCTCTCTTGCCAGTTTCTTCAGTTCTGTCAGCATGCTGTCCAACAGGGCCCTCAGCATGACGTGGTTTGCGTGCTGAGACCGTTGCCTTGGGAAGACTGGGAGCAACCAAGTTCCTAAAAGGAAGGGTAAAGGAAACAGAGCAAGAATAAAAAGTGGTGCACTGTTGTCAACCATATGCTGCATGGTTGAAAACCCACCACAGGCAGAGGGGAAATCTTTCTTATTCTCACTTCTACCAGTCCCTGGGAAAAGGCAGGGGGGGGAAAACTGAACACTGATATTATGGACAGGGAGCTCCTGCCATCTGACCATTCTGCTTGGGCAGTGTCCATTCCTGTTTTCTGTCCTTGACATGATGTTCTTCCTTTCACAAACTCTTTGGTGTTTTGAGGTGCACATTAGAGGTGTAGATTTAGTAGATTTTTGCTTTGTCTCTTCCAGTGCGGGCATGGTGGTCTTGTGTTTTGGGTCTTTTGTCATGTCTTTAAAGAGAAGAGAGGATTTATGGAGGAACTGGTATGGTTTTTTCTGTAGAAAATACCTGTTCCCTGTCTTGAGTGCCTTGCCCTCATTGCTGCCTGGAGGCTGAGAGAGCTCCTCCTTGTGCTGGCCTACGTATGCTTTTGCCATTTGAAAAGAAAATGGGTTTGCTCCGGGCTCTCGGTGATTGTGAAACCAACGTGTTTGTCGTGGCTCAGACAGCAAGTTCCTGCAGGCACTAGTGCCTGCTGGTTCGTTCTAGATCCCAGTCAATGTGGAAGCAGAATTGAGTGTAGATGTGAATTGTACTATCTGCCAAATCAATGCTCCCAGCTAAACTGGGGAGGTTGTATTCAGGGATGAATGGGGAATAGTTTGGGCCTCATCTTTTCCCTGCTGCAGCGTCTGTACTGGATTTGTGCCTGTAATTGAAATGAGTTTCCTTTGCTTCTGAAATTAAACTATGTAAACAATTGTGTTTCCAGAAAAACATTGTAGTGGCAGCCAACAAAGTCTCAAGTAAAGTGACAGCAGTGTCATTCTCGGAGGACTGCAGTTACTTTGTCACTGCTGGAAATCGACACATCAAGTTCTGGTACCTGGATGACAGCAAAACCTCCAAGGTGAGAAGAGAAGGTGCATCAATGCCAAGCTGTGAACAGGCATTTCCATCACATGGTGGGGTGGATTTGGCCCCAGCAAGCTGTGGGAAGTCTTTGATTTTGCTGGGATTCGAGGATAGCCCTCCACCCGTGGCTTTCGAGTCTCAGTCTCCCCATGGGCTGGTAGCACTAAAAGGTGCCAAAAACTTGTCTTATCCTGTGTTGAGATATGGGACATGGTTCCTGGAGCTGTACAGGAGCATGCATGTTCTCTAGTATTCACATATACTGAAGGCCCCAAAAAAACCAACAGAAAAGAGCTGCAGTCATTGAACAACTTGGAGCACAGAGGTGGGAAGAGCTGTCTGATGTTGGTACAAGCATCTCAAAGGCGTGTGAGTCTTATTTTGAAGTGTCAGCTGAAGTGTTTAAACTTTTAGCTGTTCTGTTCTTCTCTGGGGAACAGAATCCACATTCTTCTGTGTGCTCATGAACAGATGTCTCTGTTTCATGCCTGATCCCTGCTTTGGCATTTGGTATAAATCACAGATTGGCCGTGCAAGGGTTATTCTTCAGTGATTGATCTGCTGTCTCTGGGTCTCATATGTTTGTGTGCGCAGTTTTGGTGGCAGTAGTGGTGTTCTGTTCCACTGACACGCACATACTGATGGTCTCGATACGCTGTGCAACCATGAGTCTGCAGCAAGTAAAGCGTGTCACTACCTCTCCTTGCAGGCTGTTTGCAGCGCTCTTTCTTTGAAGCACTTCACTCAGGGGCTGAGGTTGTAAAAAATGTCTGTCTGCCTGGAGTGCCTTGCTCTGTTTCTAACAAACCATTTTTTATTGGTAGGTTAATGCCACAGTCCCCTTGCTAGGTCGCTCAGGATTACTTGGAGAACTGAGGAACAACTTCTTTGCGGATGTGGCGTGTGGAAGGGGCAAAAAAGCTGACAGCACCTTCTGCATCACCTCCTCAGGCCTGCTCTGTGAATTCAATGAAAAAAGGCTGCTAGACAAGTGGGTGGAGCTGAGGGTGAGTTTTACATCCTCTTGGCCTGCAATATTTGTGCCTGCTGAAATGGAGCAGGAGCAACAAACAGTAATGACACTGAGGGAGCACAAGCTGACCACCGGCAGTGAAAGTCATAGGACTTCTGTCACTTTGTGATTTACTGTGGAAGGCTAGGCAAAAATAGCATTGCTTCTTGGCAAAGGGATTTTATTAATCATTGAGGCTCTCTCATTCCCAAGCCTCTGCGTTACAGCTACTGCCCTTCTGGCAAAGCAGTGTCGTTATGTAGCTTTGGCAACTCCTGTGTTGTCCCTCCTGACTTGGCCTCAACAAATAGAAGTTTTAGAAGAATTCTGATTTCTACCCACTCTGCAGTGTCTTACTTGACTTGTGCATCTCAAATGCAGGTTCCTGAGGTGCTACTTAGTTTGGCTCTTCTAAAGCACCAGATTGACCAATAGCTAAGAGTTTGATGGAGCTTGTTCTCTTTTCAATTGAGTGTAAGATGCCCACTGAAAGGATCCAGGATCCCATTCAAGTCAAGGGAAAAAATCTTTTCACACTTTCACTCAAGTGAAATGCCTCTTCTTTTCTTTTCTTTCCTTTCCTCTCTAAAATCTGCCTTTCACTCTCGCTCAGAATACAGACAGCTTCACAGTAAGTTGGAAAAAAGTTTTGCATTGAACTCATCTCAGTATCACCACGCTCCATTTTGTACCATTTTCTGCCATTTGTACAGATCCCAGTGGGAGGGGGAAGGAAATCCATTTTTTTCTTTTCTTATCTCCTTGTGACAGGTAATGTCTTGGTGTGCTAGTACAGGGTGAGGTGCTGCTTGCCCACCAGTGGTGCTGAAGGTCACAGAGGAACAAAAAACAATGTTCAGAGTAAGACACAAGTGGAGCGAATGTGCAGCTCTGCTGACCTCCCACCACAGTGACCTCCCACCCAGAGGAGCTGGCCCTTTTCCTTAACCACTTGGAATCTGCAATGGATCTTGGCTGGGAAGCTCCTCAGAAAGAAAAATTGGATTTTTAGGCTTTTCTTTACTCCCAAGGCTCAACTTCACTTCACTTCAGCTATTCTGACCATGACTCCTTTGTCTGTCAATTTGCTATTCTCCCTGTTGTGTGTCTGGTGACCTTTGAAGTGAGAGCTCATTCCTTATTTGCCTTCTCATCTGCTGTGTCCTCCTCAGACCACTGTGGCAAACTGCATCTCTGTGAATCACGACTACATCTTCTGTGGCTGCGCCGATGGCACCGTGCGGGTTTTTAACCCTCTGAACCTTCACTTTGTCACCACACTGCCGAAACCACACTTCCTGGGAACGGACATCGCGAGTGTGACTGAGGCCAGGTACCATGGAGAGGGTGGAAGGGAGCAGGGGAGACTTGTGGGGCTTAGAACTGTTCCCCATCTGGAGTATGCTCTTTTTATGGATTTAAATTGGCAGCCTGTTGCAGATCTTCCTGAGTTGTTGCAGCCTTGCCTTTCGTGGCTGGGCTACAGCCCAAAGCTGGTTGCTGGACTACAGAACATACGTTGTTCCTTGTCTGCCTCGGATTGCTCAGGTCTGGTGGCCTTTTGACATAAAAGCAAGCAGGCAGGGGGCACAGGATGCTGTGGCACACTTCAGTTGTGCCTGTATCATGGCACATCCTTTGCTTATCGCTGGTAAAGACTGAAGACTCTCCTCTGCAGCAATGCATTGACACTGCTAAGAGATGTCCAGGCTCTCATGGGACACTTTTTCAAAGGCTCCCTTGCAATCTTTTGTAGACCCAAATATCCTACAGTTGTCTGTAGTCTTTCTTCTCCCTCAGTTTTGTGTGTTCTGTTGTCTTGTTTTCCTACCTTGGTACAGTAACTTCTGCCTTGGCTCTCCATTTCTCACCTTCTGAGATGGGTAACGTGATTTCTGTACAGGTCTGTCTGCCAGCTTGCAGAGACTTATGCTATAGAAAACCCTTCATGTGTTGTTGTTTGCAGTCCTGGTTGGAGGCTTTCCCAATCGTTTTATGTGGCCTTCTCTCACTTCTGTTGCTAACTGGGAAAGTAATCTGAAGGGGTAAGAGTCCACCAGCCATCATTCTGCTGGATATCCAGAGTTCCCACATATACAGCTATATACTCTTTTTTTTTTTTTGGTCTGTCTTCTTTTTGTCTTTTTTTTTTTTCTTCTCTTGTGTCTCAAAAGGTTTTCTCTAAACTTTTCTTGGGAACTTGAGGTGAAGGTTCAGACAGTGCGCTGTATAGTCCTCCTCCAGAAGATCAATAGGAGATAATAATATCCCAGTAAAGGAGCTGGAAAAGGAACACTCTCAGTTTTAAAATGTTACCAGTTTCTGGCAGTGCTGAAGTCAAGCAATTGTATACACAGACCCTTTAAAAATACTCTCTGCTGCTCTCATGCATCAGTCGAGCAGAAATGTTCATGTGATTCTTAAACATGCATTTGTAGCTCTGATTACAGTCTTAACAACAATTTCTATTTTTTTTTTAATTACTTGCAAAGAAGCTTGAAAACACAGGACTCCTTATATTCCTACGCATGCCAGAGCCTCTCTGTGGGATGCCAGTTGCCCACAATGGACTGCCCACAACTGTAGCAATGACTTGATTTTTTGATAGGATCTAGGCTGCCCTTTTTTAGCCCTCAAAGCTTTGCATTTGCAGAAGCAGGGCTCCGGTTGTCTGGTGTGCTACACGTGCTTTGGCCTTCATCCCTGCATCTCCAGCAGACCTTTTAAATTACCTGCTCTCAACACCCTGGCACTCTGGCTATAATTACCTTATTTGATAGCGTTAGCAGTATTGTGGGATAGCTGTGTTCACCTCAGGTCAAGAGAACAGCTCCTTCTTTATGAGCATGGCAGCAGGACTTAACGGAGGACTCCTGTAGAGCAGATACAGAGTTAACATGGCATGATCTTGGTCTAACCTGGGGAAAGGGGTGTTTCCTTGTTCTACAGAATTCCTCTGTTTCTAAGTTTACATCAGAGAGCATCCCTGTCTAGAAAGGACTGTACCCATCTGCAGTTGCAGTCTCCTGGGTTGGTGCAAGCAGCACCAAGCTGGTGGGTGTGTGGGGTGGGGCTGGAAGGGAAGTATGTCGGACAAGCGGCCGCTGAAATGGAATAATTTCTTTGTCCCTTTTGCTGGTGTGCTCCTGTCTTTTGAGTGCCATATTCTTCTGCTTGGTCACACACAAGAGCAAATCCTGCAACCAGTAAACAGAGTATAGTACCCACCAAAAGATGATCCTCCCTCCCCTTTGAGATTACTTGGCTTGGATTTTACCACCTGGTTATGCAGGCGTAAATAGTGATGATCTCCAGTGATGATCAAGCATCCTGTGTGATCCTTCTTCAGGGAAAGTCAGTCACCTGTCTGCGGTGGGACTCTGGGTTGGATGGCATGGAGAGTGACTTTTGCCATGGGACTTTCAGGCTTCTTTTGGGACTCTGGTTGTTGAAGAGACAGGTGTTCCCAGCCTGCTACTCTCTCTACCTATACATGCCACAGTGTATTGTTCACCTCACCAGGGCCCCTGTGGAGAGTCTGAGCTCTTGTGCTTCGCCTCCTTGCTCTGACTCCAAGAGAGTGCAAGTTAACCGAACTGTTGTTCTCTCTTTGTGCAGTCGCCTTTTCTCTGGTATGGCTGATGCGAAATATCCAGACACGATTGCCTTGACCTTTGACCCCACCAACCAGTGGCTTTCCTGTGTATACAATGACCACAGCCTGTATGTGTGGGATGTCAAGGACCCGAAGAAAGTGGGCAAGGTGTACTCCGCTTTGTACCACTCTTCCTGTGTGTGGAACATTGAGGTACGTTGTCTGCAGACACAAGTGTTAGATTGTGAGTTGCAGCTGCGTGAGTCATCCGAAGAGCTGCCAAATTTAAATGCAAACACTTAGTGCGGGGAGAAAGAATTGACTCGCATTTCATCCTGCGGTTAGTGTGGTAGCTGTGGGGCCTGAGTCGGAGCTGGGAACAGCTCTTCGGCTGCATTGCAATGGCTGACCAAATGTGTTAGATGCAGTGTGTTACTGGAAAAAAAAGCTCACCTTTAAAAGGTGAGAGGTGGGAGAAGGAGCAGAACTGGACAAAGCTGAATGCAGGGGCTCCTTTCACAAAGTGCACAAGAGTTTACTGCTGACCTCAAATAAATTGTTTGAGGTCTGTGGTGAGCAAGTGCTCCAAAGGCAAAGGAAAGAAACAAGTGATAAGATCTTGACTCTCATCTGTCTTAAGCTGTTTACCAGGACATCTGGAATTTGCATCTCAAGTGGCTGTCATCTTCCAGTCTGTCTAGTTGGCTTTCCCTCAGAGGGAGAGAGGGAAGGAATGGAGGTATAGAAAACAACATAACTGTTAATATGCTGAAGTATGTCAGGAAAGGGGGAAGTGGAAGGAAAGTGGGAAGAGGTTGAGGACTCTTTTTGTTATTATTTATTAATTGATCTCATCCTTTTCCTTCTGGATTATAAATCAACAGTAGTAGTTAAAAACTGCAAACAACAGTGCAAGGCTGTTGTTGCATGGTCATTGTTGTGTGGTCTTTGAGGTGCTCGCTTTGAACTATTAGAAACAGAGGATTCTGTCTTGTTGCTTGCTTCTTAAGAAGATTTTCTGCATTCAGGGAAGCTCAGTGAGCATATGTTTGAAGTGAATATGAAGCTCTGGTCTACAAACAGGTTTTCATTAGGAGAGCAGGCTGACTCTCGCCTTTACAAAACAGAGAGGGCAGCCCTTTTATCTCATTTTTGTTTTGAAACTTGCTACCAGTGTCTAGGATGCCAGGTGCCTGGCAATCTCATTCAGGGGTTGATTTTTACCTGCCCTTAGATGTATCCGGAGGTGAAGGACAACAATCAGTCATGCCTTCCCCCTGGTTCCTTCATCACCTGCTCCTCAGATAACACCATTCGTCTGTGGAACACTGAGAGCTCCAACATTCACGGCACAGCCCTGCACCGAAACATCCTCAGCAACGTAAGATCCCAGGTTTTGATCACCTTCTTGCCCTTGAGGTCACTATTCCTCATCCATAGGTATTCCCAAGTTAAGACCCAAACTTCTTTGGATCTCTAAGTCAACACAATCTCCTCTGTAAACGAGCACAAGTCTGGTAAAATGTGTGAACCTGAGGATAGATGAAGGGAGTATCAGATGGGAAGACAGCTTGTCTGAAATGGCCCTGGGGACTGTTGCTTTTTCCATAAGCCACCCAAGGATTTGCCAAGCTGAGTCTCTTCCAAAATGGCTTATGCCGTACGCTTCAGGAGAGCTGTTTCTTTTTCTCCATCTCTGTAATGCGCAATTCCTTTTAAGATTTGTTTGGAAAAGGTGCATTATATGAGGCAGAGGTTTGGGAGAACTGAGTGAGAAACAGTTTACACTCACTTCATCTGTATAAGAGGGAGGATACTCATACAGAACAGTGATTACTTATGGACATGTGCTTCTGTTCTCAGTGGTGTTCAAAGATCAATGGGCACAGCAGCCCTGACCTGCCTGTTCTCAGCAATCTGCTCATGGTGGAGAAAGCGCCTGCTTTTTGTGTCAGAGTTCTCAAAAGGCACGGGCTGACTTGGATGATCCCCTCAAGTTTTTCAGATTCTTCCTGTGTCCTCTACTATATTGTAATCATTAATCCCAGAGCTTGTCTGTTGTGTGGGAGATGCTGCTAGTTTCTAGCTTGAAGGGGAATCTTTTGCAAAGGCTGATAGTGAGACAGCTGTGAAACTTACACCCTACAATATGAAGGGGCTGAGTGCTTCCTCCTAGCTAAAAGATCCCAGCAATTACAGCTTTACTATCAGTGAAGTGTATATGTTGGCCAGGAGAGCAGTTTCTAAGGCAGATGCTTTCCTTTAATATTTTCTAACTAGTTAATAATTCTGGGTATACTGTATCCCCAGGACTTGATGAAAATCATCTATGTAGATGACAACACTCAGGTACTTCTGGACACTGATTACAACTCAGGAGGAAGTGCAGACAAAGCTGATGCACAAGTGATGGATACGAAGGTGGGGATACGGACTGTCTGTGTGAGTCCCAGTGGAGAGCACCTGGCCTCAGGGGACAGGATAGGCACTCTCAGGTAATCCTGGAGGGCTTCTTGTGCAGGATGCAGGCTGGGCAGGCATGAGAATCAAAACTAGGTCTTGCTAATTTAATTAGACATACTGAAATCAACCATATTGTGTCTTAGGATATATGAATTGCAGTCCCTGAGGGAAATGCTGAAGGTGGAAGCCCATGACTCCGAGATTCTATGTCTAGAGTACTCCAAACCTGATACAGGTAAATGCAATTGAGCTTCTTCCCATTTGTATATGAATGTAGTGTTGAGCAAGTCAGAATGTCCAGCCATGTTCTGTCAGAACTTTCAGTGTTGAGCTATTCCTGGATTTCAGAGCAGGCTTCAACACTGGGCCAGTACAGCCAGACTTTGATAAAAGCTTTTTTTCTCATACTTTTCCTTGGAATTTTGTAGGTTGAGATTGAAACTTGCTCTGTCTGTTGTGATAGTGTGAAATCCAGGAGCATTCCTTTGTGCAGTTAGCTGCAGTATAATGTTTTGTCCCTAAGATGACTTGAGAAACTGTTTTAAAATGGTGACTGGAGGAGCAAATGACTTTTGAGTAATGGTCTTGTCCTCTTGTTAACTTTCTGACAGGCTTAAAGCTCTTAGCCTCAGCCAGTCGGGATAGATTAATTCATGTCTTGGATGCTGGAAAGGACTACAGCCTGCAGCAGACCCTGGATGAACATTCTTCTTCCATCACTGCTGTGAAGTTCGCAGGTAGAGAATCACAGCCTCCCTCCAAAGCTGGATTTGAGCACTGCTGTTATCCCATTGTGTCTGTGAAGTAATTTTAACTGCTTGAACACTGGGTTAGGCCAGGCTGAAACTGCAACCACTTTTTGTCATCTTCTGTAGCTGCAGTCCTAACAGAAGGTAATATCTGATGATACTTGCCTTCTTTTCCCTTTTGTTTTTCTCCCTTCTCCTTCCTCCCTGCTCAAAACCCTTTCTTTAGTTGAGGTCCTCAGCATTTCCCTGTAAATCTGTTTTCTGCAGTGATTTACTCCCTTTGATGTCAGATGGCTACACGCTGCTCTTAGTGAGGAGAACTGTGGAACAGTCATCCTCAAAAGAAGAAACACCAAACTCCAAACCCACAAAAATGTTTCTGGATTAACTAGTCACCAGGAAATTTGTCATTGCAAACCAGTGTTAAGACTTTGCATTCATGGTAATGGGGCACATTGCATCCCCAGCGCTCAGTTACTACTGATGGTCAAAGACATCAATGTGGTGCTGTTGTTGGAGAGCAAGGGTTGGCCCTCCAGCAGGGGAAGGGGAGTCAGTAGCCATGGCTGGCAGGAAGGCAGGCAGATGTGGTGGCCTCACTGGCAGTGGGAAAGTCCCACAGTACCTGAACAAGGTGGAACAGATCAAGTCCAGTGACAGTAGCTAGTCCAAATCACCAGACAAATCCATAGTGATAAGACAGGTCAGCAATTCAAGGTCAGGATCAGTCTGGAGACAGAGAGTCGTGTCAGCCACAGTTTAGTGCCTGCCAGGCAAGCCCATAGAGCACGGCAGGTTCGAGTTCAAATCAGGAATCTGAATCCATGGATTGGGGTCAGGATTTGGATCAGTAAGGTATGTGGTCGGGCACAGGTGTGGCTGTGGTGCTGGTGCAGTGTAATTCAGTTGGGGTTCAAGAATGAGAATCTTGACTTGGAAGTAGCTCCCAAATGAATGGCCAGGACCTTGCTGAAGCTTCATAGCAGAGGAATGAGCCTGTGAGCATACTGTTGGGGGAGAAGACAGTATTACATCCTCATCTGTTGTGTAAAGCCTCTGCATTAAGGCTTCATGCACTGAGCATTAGCAAATGCTGTCCCTGAGAAGGGACTTCTGTTTTGCTGCAGCATCCTGCTGCTTAGGTAGGAGCCGGTCTTAGTTAATCAGGACTGGAATAAATGAGCAGTGGTATAAGTTGAAACATTTCCTCTACCTTCTACCTGTGTTTTTCTTTTGATCGACTCCTGCCTCTTTGTTCCAGCCAATGATGGGAAGGTGCGAATGATAAGCTGTGGGGCAGACAAGAGCATCTATTTCCGCACTGCGCAGAAGGTAACCTTATTACAGTTTTTTGTGAACTTTTTTTTTAATAATCTCTCCACATAGGAACTACTTTAAAGACTGATATCAGAGTTTCTGTGTGAGCTTGTTGCTATTTCAGCCTCAGCGTTTCCCACTGACTCAATGCAGGAGATGACATTCGGAGAACTAGTTCAGTGAAGCATGCAGCTGCTCCCAGCCTGACCTGTCTCAGCAAGGTGCAAAGCAGAGAACTGTTAGGATATCTGCTTTTCTTTTGCTGCCAGGGCTGTTGTGAGAAGTGATAAGAGAGTATGGACTGGAGAGAGGAGTTCAATGTGCCTCCAGTCCCAGCTGCTCCCAGCAGACCTGGCTAGTAGGAAGGGTTGGTTTGTGCTGGCTGTGTGAGAGGACTGATCTGTATTTAGAAATTTTTAGTAATGGGTTAACTACTTGATTTTGACACAGTCTTTACCCACATGCTTAGACAGGAGAAGGGGTTCAGTTTACCCGAACACATCACATTGTTAGGAAGACCACTCTGTATGATATGGATGTGGACCCCAGCTGGAAATACGCAGCTATTGGATGCCAGGATCGTAACATCAGGTGAGTTTACTTCTTGTCTTGAAAATACTTTTGCAGTCATAAATGAGTTAGTCAAGGCTGCCCCATGTCCATCGTTGTTCCTCTAGGTTTTTTGACACAGCATTTTCAGACAGATCTGAGGCCTCACCTCATGCTATGTGAGGTTGAACTCTGCCTTTGCCCATGCTGATAAAAGTTGTGGATATATGCAAATGCCCATGGACCTCTTGGCTTCTTGCTGGGTTGCTCTGCAGAGCAAAGCTGTTCCACTGGGAAAGTGTGCCTTCCTTGGCACATCATTGAGCTGTGGGCAAGATCTTCTGTGCTGTCGTAATTTTTGCTTTTAAAAGTATGTCTAGTGAGAAGCTGTGAGAGCCTGTGGAATAGCTGGGACTGTAGGAACCTAAAACTGAGCTGGATGTGACTGCCTTTGAACAAGTGGCATCCGTTCGCTGCTCCCTTCTTATGGATTTCTTCAATGTGTCTATTTCTATCTTCAAAGCAAAGGAGGCTGTAGTTGTGTGTCTCCTCTTGTTGTATCTGGGTGAGATGCTTAGAGTTTTGGTCATAGCTAAATAGCACTACTGAATGTCATTTGGTTTTGTTTTCTAATGTAAATAAAGGGTCTTGCTCTTCTAACTCTTTCCTTTAGTATGAACGAGCCACAGGTATTTTTATAGCAGAGAGGATTGACTAAAGCTTGTTAAGAGCCATTCCTGCTACGTAACCATTAGCCATTACAAAGCATGACAAGGTTTTTTCCCTCCCTCCATCTCTCCTTCAGTGCTATGATCCTCTATGTGATTTTGAATATTGGCTTGAGAATCAAGCCTTGGTTTTAATTCAGATGATCTGCTTGATATCATATCATCCAGTCTTGGGCCTCTGCATTACTTTCAAGATTGTTTCCCCACAATTTAAGTGATTGGTGGTTATAGTTCATAGAGGTCATTTCTGTGCTTCCCGTGGCTTGGCCCTGTTCTCTGTATCTCCTGTGGAATGAGGAGCAGAAAAAGAAGACGATCCTGCTGGCAAGAGCCACAGAGCAGTAACAGGGCAAAATGCACGGTGTTGTCTTATGTCCCCCTCAGGGTTTTCAACATAAGCAGTGGGAAGCAGAAGAAGCTTTACAAAGGATCCCAAGGTGAAGATGGCACCCTCATCAAAGTAAGCTGATTTTTTTTTTTTCTCTCTCTTCCCTTTTCTTTTTTCCCAGCTCTTCTGAATGCAGCTCAGGACTAAGAAAATGAGATACAAATCTGAACACAGTAACTTTTTTTTTTCCTCTTTGCTCTATACATTGTCCCTTATCCTGCTGCTGCTTCCTCCTACCTCCATCCTTAAGGGCTGGCAATGTATTTAGGTTCCATCAAACTATACAGGAAAAGAGTTACTGAGTGCTGAAGTTGATGTGTAACTTCACTCTGTCCTGTTTCTGAAGTGAGGCACAGGCTCATACTGAAAAAGCAAGTAGAACTGCACCAATGCCTGTCAGGAGATGAAGAAATACTTCACTGTAAGGGTGGTGAGACCACTAGAACAGATTGCCCAGAGAAGCTGTGGAGGCCCCATCCCTGGCAGTGTTCAAGGCCAGGTTGGATGGGGCTTTGGGCACCCTGGTCTAGTGGAGGGTGTCCCTGCCCATGGCAGGGGGGGTGGAACTAGATGATCCTTGTGGTCCCTTCCAACCCAAACCATTCTATGATTCTATGATTTAGTCCATTTACTTTAATCCTTTACTTTCTGCTCCAGGGACCTCATTCTGGCTTTCATGACTGTTTCTGTTAGGATTTTAAAGTGGAGCTGCCCGTTGATCAGTGTTTGAGAAATCTGTGCTTCCCAGAAGGCAAATACAAGTGAAACTCTTTATGAGTCGATGAAATTAAGTAGCATCTACCCTGAAAAGCCCATAGTGTTTGGGTCTTGGAGTGCTGGACAAGCCCAGTACTGCCTAGAGGGACTCTGTTCTTGTTTCTCACCTACTGAGTGCATCCAGGCCTTGAGTTAGGGTAGTGTGTCTGCTTCTGCCGCTGTCCTGGGCTTCCCCTGGTAAACCAAGTGCATTAAAGATTCAATATTAAGAGCAATGCCAGTGCACTGACATGTGGAAGAATGGCATTCTTCTCCTCAAAGGGGGAAGAACAATTGACACAACCAAAATATCTCTAAAGTCAAGTTGCCAAACAAGCTACTTCATCATGTTTGGTTTTGCTGATAATTTTTCTACTTTTTAAACCAAGTATTTCTGTTCAGCAGGCCAGCAGTATTATTGATGGGTGAAAATAACTGGATAAAAAGGGAGAGGAAAGCAAACAGCTTTGTCACCTCTTCTGTTTTAGAGGGAAAGATAAGTTCTCTTACCCTTTGCCGAATTTAACTCCTACGAAGTTTATTAGAAGCCAGAGTAAGGATAATGTAAAACTGATGCTACACTTTATTGCTAGTAAGCTCAGGTCCTTGATTGTGTATCTCTCAGACCACAGTCCTGAAATGTTGCTGGGAGCTGGATTTTTTTGTTTTTAATATCCTTTTATGGTTTTGGTTTTTTCATGTGTAGCTCAAGTGGGGAATCTCAATTATTTTTCAATGTTGCTTTGTGCATTTTTAGGGCAATTATATAACCAAGGGATTATGGTTGTCTCTGGTATTTAAAATTTCTTGGCATGTTGTTCTGAGATCATAATATACATTGCAGTTTAACAAGTAGAATCTAAACAGTGACGTGCAAAGCAAAAGATACAGCAACAAAATACACATAACCCCAAAAAGTTAGCATTATTTAGATACCATGTCTCCCTCAAACACCAGACATTTTCACTCAGTTCCTTAGAGTTCTACAAAGGACAAAGCACAATGTTTTGTGACAGTAGCTGTATTTGCTGTGTAGTGCTGCTTTAGACCTAGTGAGGCATTTGGAGGGGATTTTATATTTTAGCCAAGATAAAGCAACAAATAAGTGTATACAAAAAAAAAAAAATCCAAAACCAAGAGTTGCAAATACTGGAAATTTGACAGCATAATTATCAAAGAAAATTTCTCTGCAGTATTGAGTTCTTTTTTGGTTTCTTTCCTCAAGATTACAGCCTTTTTAATATTTAACTTAACTCTGCCAGCTATGATTTATTTTTGTGGGGGGTGAGGAGGTGTCTTCTCTGTGTGTGTGTTTGTTTTGTTTTGATATCAAGATAGAAGAAAGACCCCAGTGGTTAAAAGGAGGTAGGAGAGTCTGTCCATTGGTGGTGGTGCCTTCACAGTCATGAAGGCATTTAATCTAAGTGCCTTTAACTATCGCCAATAGTTTAGTCAGACTGGAGATTTGTCCTGGGATGCTGGATCGGCTGGTACTCAGCTGGAGTCCTGTTGCAGCTACTTGCATGTTACTCCGTTAACTGCTATGACTGTCTTGGGTATTCTGGACCATTTTCATGCAGTTTGAAGGCACTTTCTCACCAGATCTTTGCACTTCTCATCTCCTAAACCAGGTGCAAACGGATCCCTCTGGTCTTTATATTGCAACCAGTTGTTCTGACAAGAACCTCTCCATCTTCGATTTCTATTCTGGAGAGTGTGTTGCAACCATGTATGGACATTCCGGTAAGGCACGTAAACTTCTGGAAATGCGGGGGTGTTTTTTGCCAATAACTACATAGTAGGGTCTGATACTAGTCAAAGCTTTCTGAAGGTTCCTCACTACCAAAGTTTACCCGATGGGTATTTTCGAGTAGGCTGCAGTTGGATGAAGTTGTAATGGCTTATTTTGTTGCAATTTCAACTTTCTCCAGACCTTATTTTGCATTGCAAAACACAAGCACACACATGCCTGTCAGGCCTTGTATTTGTTTACATGGTTTTTCTAATAGCCTATAAGGTAGTCTACGCTGAAAAAACACATATTAAGTTTCATTATGAGGTACCCTCAGCTCCTACCATGCAGGGGCTATTCTATTATAGGCAAAAAGAGACTTCAGTCTTCGTACTTTCACTGTGGGATGCCCTTTCTATGTCAAACCTGGATTCTTTGTTAAGTTGTTACAGTAATTGAGGCATATTGATCTGTGAAGTGTGTTGGCTTTAATCAGAATTTGGGTTGCTGAACACAGACGGGCTATTTGGCTAATGATCTCTTCTGCCTGTTGGAATAATTCAAGGAAATTTTTTTTTCTTATGCTTCATTTCACACAGAGATTGTCACTGGGATGAAATTCAGTAATGACTGCAAACATCTGATCTCTGTTTCTGGTGACAGGTAAGAGGGGTTTGCTTGTTTGTGGCAGCTCATGCCATCTCACATTGGATTTAAAATGTGTCCTGAGGGAACATAGAATTTCTTTTAATGAGGGATGTTTTATGAATTCCAGAGAAACCTCAGAGTGTTCTGAATCCTAAATGCGTGCTGTTGGCAAAGCTCACAGAGCTTGTATTATCCTTCCATGAAATGAGATGCCCATGTAAAGTGCTTCCCATGTGGTTTTCTGAGTGCAAGTACTATTGCCTGCTGGAAAGGAGACAGGGACGTGTCTTACCAGCCTTCATGTCTGTAATGTAATGCAGCTTGTGATATTCGGACCAGTGGTGCCAAAACTTTGTCTTACAGTGCTCCTGTTGGTGAGGTTTCACCAGGTGAATGAGCCTGTCTAGCAGCGAAAGGGACAGGCCTGGCCCCAGTCTTTGCTCCTGCCCATGTGCTCCTCTTCCCCAGTACCCTCAGTCAGCTGCAATACGACTGACCCCTCATTTAGCTGATTCAGGTCACTACATCAGCACTCCCACAGCTGAGTTTTCTGCTGATTTAGTGAGCCAAATCAGCTCACCAAAAGCTTAAGTAGTCACCAGACTGAGCCCAAGGGAAAAAGGAGAATGCATGTCTAATAGTGCGTAGAGATGAGTGGACCCACTACTTCTGGAATCAGTGAATGCTTAAATCAGCTGAACTGAATAAATATCTTCCTTTGAGAAAGATTGTTCCTGCAGTGCTATTTCAAGGCCAGAGCAACCCAGATTCTCTCTCTTTCTTTCTCTTTTCTATTAATAAAACACAATTGAACCGGAAAAAGAGTTTTAGAGGGTGAGTTGTTACAGAACATACAATATATCACCTTAAATTGCATCAGCTGGTTATTTCTGACTTTCAGTAAAATTAAATTTGGTTTTCCTCTTTCTTTACCTTTCACATGTATAAATAGATTAGGGGAAAAGTTGCAGAAGAGAGAGTGCTGCTGTTGTGGGTATCTGATAAATTCCAGAAACATGGCAGGTTTGAGGTCTTGTGATTTAGTGCAGTGTTCCCTTGTTGACCATTTCTTCACTAGGGGTGTGGAGGAGGTGGATGAGAAGTGAGGAAAGGATTCATGAAGCACTTTGCTGTAAGGAGATGGGAAAGCATGTTTTTCAAAGGAGAACAGGGAAAATAGTCTGTTCACACACAGCAGCATGTGCAAAGACTAAAACTGAGAGTAGAAAGAGAAATGGAGATGGAGACGGGCACGAGGACTGGGAGACCCATGTGAGAAAAGTACTGCAAGGGAAAAAAAACAGCCAACAAAAGGGGTACTCCTGTAGAGCTTTGTGTTGAATGCAAATGTATTTACAAATTCATACTGTTTGCTGCTTATCTCTAGGTTTGATAGCTGTGGGGGTAGGACAAATGAACAAGCCAGATTTGCTTTCTGAATTTTGTTTCCTGCTTTTCAGTATTTTCTCAGCAGCAGATTAGGATTGCTGTTACCTTTGAGAGCGCTGCTGCTTGAGGGAAAGCAGCTGCCTGCCCCGGGTTGCCATAGTTCCCAGATGCAATGCCTCACCACTCTGTCCTGGCTGAAAAGCTGGGAAAGGAGAATGACAGCAAGTTCGCTGTTGATGGGAAGCATCTGTGTGACTTCAGTAGCTGGGAGTGACGTTCCTGAGCTTTGTCACAAAGAGAGTGGCACTAGGATCAAGGACAGAATTTCTAATTTTTCATTAAAATCTCCACAAACTCCAAGTGGGATTTCTGTTTTCTTTTCGTGTGGCGTGGAAATAAAACCTTTTAAAATGTCTCTTCATGAGAGGGGAAAATATGGAGAAGATACAGGCGTTCAGGATCCTGGTGCTTTTGGCATTTGCCTCAGGTCCAGGAGACCAAAGTTTGTGGCCATTGTTCAAAATGGCAGAGCAAATGTATTTTTACAAACTAGCAAAGAAGAGGGGAAAGCCCCCTGTTGAAAACTCCTTGGCGAATTGGAGTACCTGTGAGTATGGTGGCACTGGTGGGTCTTGAAGAACTTGCTTAAATCTTCTTTGGATTCCAAAGTAGCATGCAGGATTTTGTAAATGATAGTAAAAGCAGCACGTCTGTTTCTGCATCAGTGCAAGTATACCCAGCTGGACAGGAAAGATGAGTGAGGTGAAAAGAATTAGTTAGCACTGAGGTTAAATTTCAAAGAAAATGCTGGTCATTTTACTTTCTAGTAGCTGGAACTGAGATACAGTATTCTCTAAATGTGATGAGGATTTTATTTTATTTTATTTTTAGCCAGATTTCTGAAGAAAATGAGACCAGTGAAATCACAGTGTTTGTTTCCCTCTCTTAAACACTTTTGAATTTAATCAAATTCCTTAGAAGGTTCCTGGAGTGAGTCCAAGTGAAATATTAGGAGTACCCTGACTGCAAAAAGTACTGCCATATAAGCTTAACCTTTATTGCACCACACAGACTCCATGGGATGGTGGGCATTAGGAAGGCCTGGCCTGTGGGGGTAGTTGCAGTCGGAGGCTGCAGCTTAGCCACTGTTGGAGGATACAAAGAACATCTATAGGCTCCTCTTATCCTGCTGACCGGGGGGGACTTGTTACGGCATTTTTCTTCAGCAGCTGGTCAGATAGTCAAATAAAGGAATAGGATCAGACATGAGTCTTTGCAAATATCTCTGCAGTTGCTCTCGCCCACAGGGAGTCTTTCCCAGGCAAGTTTTACCTTTTTGTCATGAGGCTTGTGATGGGATTGAGTTTCTCTGAAGCTATTTCTGTGTGTGTGTCTCCCCACCACCGACAGAAGGGCTTTTGTTTGCAGTGGGAACCAATAATATCAATAAACTGAACTGAGACTTGACTTGAGCCTCACCTTTCCCTCTTTTAGCTGTATTTTCATCTGGCGTCTGAGCTCAGAGATGACCATCAACATGCGGCAGCGACTGTCTGACATGAAGCAGAGAGGGAAGCAGGCAGAAAAGTCTCCTCCGCACAAAGCAACTGGACTCATAAGGTGAGCAGAGTAGACTAAGAAGAGGTGGCTGACTTTGGAGGGTTTAATGAGAAAAGAAGTGTGGCACTGGGATTCAATTGTAAGGTTTCTGCTGTCTTCACTGATAGTGTCTCCCAAAAGTTGTCTTACTCTTCTGTTGGGTTTGCCGTGGTTTTTGGACCTCCCTTCTTTGGATATAGAAGCCTTACTGTGATATTCCAGACAGACTTAGTGTTGCTTCAGTATTTGCAATGTGTGTGCTATGTCACTTGTGTCTTAATTTAGTTTAATGATGTGGTCAGAATCTTTAATAAGCAGCTTACCTAGCAATACTGGGACTGGTAGACAGCATCCCACCAGGGAAGGCTTGCTCCTTCATGAATAAAGTTCTCTGGAATCTAGTCTGAATGCAGTTTAAAGACTGTTTTCTGCAGTGTCAGTACCAAAGTATAACTGTGAGCTGTAGGGGTCTGCCATGTTGATCGTAGTTCTGAAAGAGTCCTTACAGTTGTGCTGTTTTTGTTAAGTGTTTTCCAGAGACTTTGACGAATGTCACCTAAGAATAATTATAATATAAATAATAAATATAAAAATAATGTCCATGGGAAAAGTTCTTGACAGCTAAATCATATTATTATTTTTTGTTAAGTAAACAACGTATCTAGAAACAAACTACCACAGTCTATAAACTGAATAGATCTAAATTTATCTGGTGACCTTTCTGTAAAAAGTGGTGCTTAAACACGGACCCTGTTTTTAAACAGAACAAGAGTGACAGGAGATTATGGGTTATTAGTGTACTGTATTTGGTTTCTCTGTAGTTAGTAAGTAGCTGAGACTAATTTGACTGTAAGCAATGCAGGAGAGTCCTGACCAAGCTGGTATGAGATCAAAGTGAGGAAAAAAGGATAATCATTGATTTTTTTTTGATTCTGTGACCAATGATGTTCCTTCTCTCAAATAACTACAAATTGAGTTTTAGATATAAAAATGCCAAAGCATTGGAGAACTTACCGTACTGGTTGTTGTGTTGAGTATCACAAGGACCTTCCCACTCCCTTTGGGAGCAACTAATGTTGAAACAAGTCTGTCTGCATAGTTTCATTTGGGAAAGTCTTGATCTGCTCATTCTTGAAACGAGTCTTGTCTAATAAGTGCTTTCAGTAATGATGCTGGGAGAACTCAGGAAGCCTTTTTTCTGGCCAGAATTCTGGAGCTGTCAAGCAATGTGCTTTTTATAGCAGGCTCTTCATTATTCCAGCAGCTGCAGTCTTACCCTAGCGAAGCTCAGCCTATGACAGATAATCCCAGTCCTCTTCCGCATTAGGTGATACTTGTTTCCGTCACAGAGGCTTGCTGAAGGGCGGTGTTAGTGCCACGCCAAGCCCAGCACTTTATTAAACTTGTTTGGTAACATCTTTGCAAGCCTGGAATCTACTTGTTTGGTCAGCTTTGAAAGCTTGTTTTCAGTTTTGATCGACCGCTGTGGTCACTGGAGATCAGCAAAAACGTAACTCCGGAGCATTTTGGATTGGGACTGAATATGGAGGAGGAGCCTATTGGACCAGCATTACTGAGGTGGGAGAAGGAAAACTAATGAACTTGAGTAAGACTGGTTTTCTAGATGCCCTGTACCTGTTCTGGTTGTGTTTCCAAAGTCTGTCTTTGTACGTTGCAGTGGAGAGGTGGGTTGCACATTGTGGTGTAAAACTGGTGTCTCAAAAGGACTCACAGTAGTATAAGAAAGCTCCCTGCCTCGTGCTATGTCGTTTGTTCTACCAGGTTTTCTCTAGAACAGTATTGCTACAATTTGGTGGGGGAAGTAATGTGTTCTGCTAGTTCCACAGCATGAGGGTATGACAGAATGAATAATCAAAATAATACTGGGGAAACAAAACTGAGCTGACGATGCAGTGGGGAGCTGAAGATTTCCAGTACAGGACGGTGCTGCCTCTATTCAGCTGCGACTGGCAGGGCAGAGATTGGCCCAGGTGAATAACATCTGGAACATAAATACACAGAAGATGCCTTTCTGGGACAAACCAGTGCTCCAGAAGCCCACTATTCTGCCTGTGACAGTGGGAATGGAAGATGTTGTTTAATGAGACACTGTGTGAGCCTTGCTATATGAACCTCTGTGGTCCATTTGCCTCATGCTCGATTGTTGTATCAGAGATGTTAGGAGGTACATCTCTACCTGTTCCTTTTTAGTATTTGGCCATGGACCCTTTGTCCACTGAATTTTTAGAAGTCCTTTTGAACTCTGTAATGTTGTCTGCCTCTGCAACCTCCTTTGGTGACAAGTTCCAGGAGTTCTCTCCTCTCTGTGGAAAGGAGGACTTATTTTGTCTCTGTTAAACCACACTCCTGCAAGTTTCATTGAAAGCTCCCTGCTTCTGGATATTGTGAGCTTTGAACTATCATTCTGCATTCAGCTATCTGTAGTCCTCATGGTTTTGTAAACCTTTGTCATAACCTCTCTCCACCCAATTTTCTCTCCAAACTGAAGACTTCCAGCCTTTGCAGTCTCTCCAAAAGAGAGACTTTCTTCTAGAGACACTAAAGTTTGTCCTCTGATGTGATTTCTCTGACTCACCTTTATTGGGGCATCATTGGATTATTTTGGAACTCATCTGACCCGTATGACCCATAGTTCTCCATAGTGCCCCTGAGAGCCTTTCGGTTCTGCCTCTGGTTGTGATAATTGCAGATGTGTGCTTTTCTCTCATCTGTTGACCATGAGAAGCTTTGATTGTTTGGGATAATAGAACTTGTACTCAGCTGATCTTACTGGTGCATTTTGGTTTTGAGGCATTTGTATTTTCAGAGAAGGAATCATGTAAAGGCCTTTTAACAGTGGTTTGATTTTGATCCAACTATGCATTTATTGTTTAGAAAAGCTTGTCTCAAATTTTTGGAAGGGAAGTTTTAAACTGATTTTACTGTGGAATGTTTGCAGGGCTTATGGTCATGCTTTTTAGCTGAGCATTTATATTTTTTATTTTAATTTTAAAAGTCACTATTTCTGTGACTTTCATTAAAGGTCTAGTATAAATAGCAGGAGATATAAATATTATCTAAATTAAATTGTCTAAAACTGATACATGCATGCTGTACTGTGTGCGATCAGATATATTTGGAAAGAAGAACTCCTTATCAAATTCTCAGTGAGGCTTTGGTCCAGTCCAGGAAAGCTGTGTGATTTCCAGGGCACGGAATGGGGCAGGCTTTTGACGCTGGATCAGAAGTGGTGCCTGAGTCTGTGCTGAACTACTCCAATTATAACACCAGGGAAACTCTGAAGTCAGCAGCACTGTGATCTTTCTGGGGAGAAAAGCGGGGTAACTTTCTTCTTAAAACCTTTAGGCATCTCCTAGTGATCCCTGCCGCGTAGGATGTTACAGTTTCATAAACATGCCCCTAAAGCTCAGGGTTTAAGTAGCACATGATCAGAGTGGGAATCCTGGCAACATATGTCTTGAAATGAATAGTTGCCATTCTTGTCTGTTTTGCTTTAAGAAAAGAAAGAAGGGTTGAACTCAGGACATGGAAAAGAGTACAGAATACCTAATATTAGGTCTCTAAATACCAGAACTCCATAAAGACATTTGGCACTTTTAAGTCTGTATATGTGTTCTGAAGACTTTCTAACTGAAGGTCGTTCCCTGCCATTGACCCCGTATTGGCAGACCCTTCAGAAACTAGGAGCTGAAGTGCCACTGGCTCTGCCCATCCACACAGAACAAGACCCAGGCATGATACTAGAATGGGATAATTCCTCAGCAAAGGAAGAAGACAAGAGCAAGGACAATTAAAATCCTTGCTCAGTCACATGTGTCATGGGAATTGGACATGTCTGTACGTGCTATTCTGGAGGTGCTACTCTGAAACATCCATTCCAGTATAATGATGCTTCTTGGGGTTTGGCTGATCCTGCTCTCAGCAGGAATTTGGCAAAACCCAGGGGTCTTACTCCTTTGCTTTCAAAATGCTCTCGTGTGGTGCTTCTTTGAAAGTAGCTCCTGTGCTTGAAACGTCACCCTTCCTTACTCTGACTTCCATCTAAGCATGAACAAGATGTAATGTCCCTCATAGGATGAAACTTCACATAACCTCAAACGTACTGTGGTGCTTGAAATTTGTTGGGATTCCCCTGCTTAGACACAAGAACCTGAGAGTGAGAAGATGGACTCACAAGGAGACAGTATAAAAGATGAAGAGACTGACAAACTCAAATGTCAAAAGTCGACAAGGACAGTCAACATGAAACTGTTTCACTGGAGGACTCTGCAGACTTCAGTCAGTTTCACTCTTTTTGCCAGAATGCCTCAAAGCTCATCTGAAAGGGTTGGATAGTTATAGTTATTGCTCAGCCACTGAGCAATGGAAACTAATGTTCTGCCACTATATGGGAAGAGAAAAGATTAAAATACTTTAACTACTTCTTACCGTGTTTCTATACTGCCTGCTATCTGTCAGCTGCAGGAGAAGTTGGTCCCTTGCCAGGCTGCTCTGTATTTGGTGGATGAGCTATTTTTATTCAATAACTAATGCTTGGCACTCAACACCCACCAGTGATACCCTATAAATGTCACTAATGAGTTTGGCGCTCGAGCTCAAGGCCACGGAGCACCCTACTCAAGTTTGTGTTAGGGATTCTGCATTTGTTTGATTGTTGTCCAGAGTGGGTTAGTTTATTTGGTTCTGTTGACTGAAGTGATGAGGGGAAGAAGGGGAAGAGGAGAAGAAAGAGGGAAGATAGAGTTTGGGGTTGGTAAGTGTCCTTGATTGGTATTGGGGAGTTCTATGCTGGGAGTGCCTCTGAGGTCTGTGTGGGAACACTTGTCTGATCTACTTTGATTAGAGATCTGCCCAAAATATGTTTTACATTATTCCTTGTGCTTGAAAGCTAAAAAAGGCACCACGGTGCCCTAATGCGTTCAGGTTCTGCGTGGTGCAGTCTTTGATATGAACCTGTCTTTTATGTGGCAATTTGCCATATACCCAATTGCTGTCAAACAGGCAGTATCTATGTGACATTTTTGATGTGTAAAACAGTTCCAGAGAGGAAATACTGAAGGGTGGGAAGAATATTTGCCTTTCAAATATGCTGCATCATCTTGGCCTTATGAATTGATTGGGTCAGAAATGGAAGGCCAGGTTTCATTCCACTTGACTGTCTCAGACTGTCATCCTTCCTCACAGATGAGACGATTACTGTGGCAGGCTCTGCACACCTTTGTGCAGGGCTTAACTTGCCCTGTTTCTCAGAGATTGGTTTTGCTATAGCAAGAGTTGAGGCAGCTTGCTGAGCGTGGATGGAGATTAGGTGGAGAACTGCCAGGCATAGGGATTGAAATGATGGGCAATTCTTGAGATAGACCTTAATACACCTTTTAATTTCTGTTTCCCAGGCACGAGTCCATCTCTGCTCTGTCCTCTGTGCCTGCACTCTCATCAGACAGTGACAAGGATGCTGAAGATGAAGGGAATGATGAGGATGAACTACGTGGGCTCCAGTCTTTCTGCATGCAGTCTAACTGCAACACTGAGAGAGACTCAGGTATAAATGGGAGAGGGACATGGGCAGAGATGAAGAAAAATGGCATGCATTATATTGGTTCTTCCTTTGGAACAGAAGTGAAAATGTTCTCTCCCAAGTGGGAAGAAAATAAGAGGCACTGGCTTAGGGATAAGATGCGGGCAGAAAGAGAAGGACCAAGACAGAAACAGAGGAATCAACATCAATGGGTAATGTAGAGGTGCCCATTCCTGCATCTGAAGAGGGGTACATTTCAGAGTTCTCTGATTAGAAATTCAGTTGTTAAACTGCCAAGTTTCTTGCTAGTTTGAACTGACCGAAGTTTGAATTAGTGTTCTGGGCTTGGGCCTACAAGCTGTTACAAGTCCACAGAAGCTAAATCTACTTAGAGTAGAGATTACCATTACTAATTTGAGATATTTTTTACCACAGATGCTACACTGTATTGTAGCAGGGTTTTTTCTCAAGCGTTTGGTCGGCCACTGCAGTGTGGCAAGTGTTCTGCAATGGGTATGCTGAGTCTGAAAATCTTATATAAAACAATATGTCTCCATTAAATTTTGATACAACAATTTGGTAGTCTGTGGGAAAGCATGTGTTGGCAGTGATCTGCTGGTTCAAAAGGTATAGGAATGCTGCTTCTGAAGACTGGTGAGGTAAGAGGTCTTTAAAAAGCTGGACTGCTGGCCAAGGATGTCAACTAGGTGCATATCTTTTTCCCTTTCCAGATCCAGACCTTACTCTCTCAAGAAGCCTGTCCCACTGGGAAATGATGAGGGTGAGTTGCTAAACCTTCAAACTGTATTTCTTGTCATAAGGAAACTGGAAAAGTAATTCCAATGGAGATTAAAAACTTCATTCGCACTGGTGGGAAAGGTGCAGCTCTGGTGGGAAAACACTGAGAAGCCCCTCTTTGAAGAATGACTTGGGAGTGGCAAAATAGAGCCTAGTTTAAGAGGCAGTTTCTCTTGGGATTTTTACATCAGTATCTTTCCATCAGGTGTTATGCTTTTGCCCCTTCATTTCTGGCCTGAATTTCCTGTGGTGCTGAAGCTGATTGCATACTTGGATCCAAGCGAGGCATTTAAATGTTCAGTTAAGCAAGAAGCAGCAACAGAAGTATCATCTCGATGCTTTATGATTAAGGGAGGAATTTTAAGCTGTCTCACAAGCAGCTTTGCGGCTTTTATGGAGATGGACATAATTGGGGGTTTTTTTTGTGGATCTTGTGCTTTCTCTCCTGTTTTTCCATCAGCAGAACTCAGTTCCTAAGACTGTCTGTCTTTTAATTTCCTTCAGGCCAAAGAGATAGCAGCAATCCAGCGCTCAGAGGCACCGATGAGCAAGATGCCCCGGCAACGTGGGCGCTGGTCCCAGCCCAGCAGCAACATAGAGATGACTGTGAAATCCATGCTTGACTTGCGCCAGTTGGAGTCTTTCTCTGTTTCCCGTTCTCCAAGTCGAGACTCGCTGTCTCAAAACAGCAATGGGGACGACAGAGAAGAGCAGGCAGATCTTCCTGTGCTCATCAACAAAGTAAGGGCAGTACTACTCTGAAGAGGTGAATCTGTCCTGCCTCTGTTTATTATTACCTACGTTTATTACTACCTGATGCCGTTCTTTATATGTTTAGAGGTGGCTCTAAATGCCTTCTGAGAAACCTCTTTAGATAACTCATTTGTATTTAGTAGTCTTGCAATGTGTGACTCTGCCATCTAAACACAGACCCCATATCAGATCAAGATTTCTTTCCAATGACAGGGAAGACCTCATGTTTTCTTTCAACTCTTTGGTTATTTATAGCAAAAAGAAGCTGAGAAGCTGAGCTCAGAATTACAGATGTGTACCTAATTACTTGTTAGCTCACTCTGCTGGGATGCAGTTTCCTGACTTGAGTAGGCACTGAAATGTGGCTCGTATGATGCCCTTAATTGTGGGCTGTCCTAGATTATTAAGTCCTCTTTAATCTTTCTATCAATGGATCACAGCAAGTAATGCATGATCATACTTCAGAAAGCTACTGCCTGTTTTGCATTAGCAGCCTGTTCTGGTGCCTAACTTCATTAGAGTTTTTCCTTCCTTTATAACTGCATGACTGAGCAGAGGATTGGGCTCACTGCTTGAGTAAATCAGTGTTTTCCAGCTGTGACCCACAGACTTTTCTGAACTATGTATCATCAGTCTACAAAAGGTAATAGAAGAACCTGCTGCCACGTGGCTTACGCTTCTGGTGTGTGGTCAAAGAGAGATGGAGAGTCCAGTACTTTACCAGAGAATTTTAGGGGATTGCAAACAGGAAACAAAATAGGAAACTACAGCAGTAGTCTGTCAAGTTCTGTAAATAAGGAAAAGGAAAGACACAGGAGTGCTGTGTTTTCTGATCTCAGATTTCTGATCATATTCTGTGCTGTAAGGCATACTTTCTAGCTCTGCATAGCACTTGCTGACTTAAGGAAAAACACTGGTAATACCTAGTTTTCTCTCTTTTTAAACTAGGTTGGCAGCTCAATACCTCTCCAAGATAACCGGTCTTGTGTAAGACCCAAAGTGATTCGGCTTGTGTCCTGTGAAGATGGGATTTTCTCTCAGGAACTGGAACCTTCTGAGAGTGAGGAGTGTGTAATCTACCCTGAGCAAGATGAAATACGTCGCACAGACCCTAGCAGGTTAAAAATAAGCTCTCTGCTGTGCACGGCTTAGACATTTCTGTTTGAATTTGCTTGCAGCTTGTGTGGTAACTTGGGTGAGTTGACTTACTGCCTGATTGATGCCAGGCATGTTTAGTTGAGAGTTTTATGCCCGCCTGATGCTAAAGGAATCTGAAACTAAGAAAGCACCATTAAAATAATCTTTCCCCTGAGGAAACTGCACGTTAGTAGCTGCATACAAGGTGGTTTTTTGGGGTTTTTTTGTTGTTGTTGTTGAATAAACAACTTGGGAGCAGCCTTTTTGCTTTCTTTCTTATGTGGGTTGAAATAAACAAGGGAAAACTTGGAAGCTGGAAAACCATCCAACAGAGACGTATATGTGGCAGTGAAATGACTGCCTGGGAGAAAGGACACTATTATTTATGACAGTTTCAAACCTAATTGGGCAAGAATTTAACATGTGATGTTATGTGTATGTGATGACTCTTTTGCGGGAAACAGAACATTCTGCTTGAAATAGATGGAATTGAAAAGGACACTGGAAACAGTGGAGACCTTTTGTTCCTCTGCTGTTTCTTCTGGTTTTGTTTTATCTCACTTAATTTTCTATTTCATTCTGTGCTCCGTTTTTTTTCTGCCCTGAATTTTATTCTTTCCTTGCCCACTTAACCTGATCCTAATAGCTGTTTCATTTCCTCTGTCTCATCCTGCTCTGTTACAGAGAGTGGCCTGATAACTTTAGACAGGCTTTATGTAAGAATGCATGTGAAGATTTTGCATTTGAAGCTGCTAGGTTTCTCCCAGTTTCTCTTTGTTTGCATTTTAAATTTTATTATGGTAACATTTGAACAGAGCAGACCTATGCCCCATCATGTAAGAAAGGGAGGTGCTCTGGTGTAGCTGAATACAGACTGGACACTTTTCAAAGTATATAGAGTTTGCAAGGTGCTAGGGGTGATGGCCATTCAGTTCCATTGAGTGACTTCTGCATCCTGTCTTGCACTGGAGAACATCTGAAACCAACGTATTTCATGAAGGGGAAAACTGAAATCCTCAAGCATCAGGCAAAAGAACGGTGCTCGTGTTGTTTGACAAAATAAGACTTGTGAAATCACAACAGAAATCAGGAACCCTGTCCTACAACACTGTATTTTTGTATGATGTTCTTCAGTAAATTAGTCTTGCTCAAATCCAGAATCTTCTCTTTAGCAACACAGAAGTTGCCCAAAGCAGCAGGTCATAAGTAAGGAAACAATAGTGTATTTGGGCTCAAATCTGTAGCAAACTGAAGTTTCTATCATGCAGGTGTAGGCCTGGTTTTAGTCCCTTTTTCGTTATGTAGACCTCTACATTGGTTCCTCACCTGTGCTGGAAATCAAGCCAGGGCAGTGCTGTGCTGGTGCCTGGTAATCATGGGAAAGTGACAGCGCCCAGAAAGTCAGACAGTCCCCTTGAGACTTCACTGTCCAAGCTTAATGAAATGCAAAAATATACTGTATAATGATGAGAGAAATCAACTTGTTTTTCTTTTTAAAGCCTTACTTTTGTAATCAAAGGTGTTACTAACACAGGTAAGGCCATATTAAAGTTAGAATGTGCTTCTTTACGTGTAAAACAAGTATCTCTGCTAGTGCTATATCTTTCCTGTCTCTCTTGTAGTGAGTTCCAGGTAAAAGCATTGCCCCATGGGAAGCTAAGTAGAGGTTATCACAGTAATGGATGCCCAGACAAACACAGTCCTGACAGTGCCTGCTCTGTAGATTACAGCAGCAGTCGTCTGTCCAGCCCAGACCATCCAAATGAAGGTAAGACGCCAAGACATTCTAAATGTGTTTATATGTGGTGCGGAACACTGCAGAAACTTGCTGGAGTGGTTCTGTGCCATATTTATCAGCTGCTATCCTGATCTCCAGTACCTGGTCCTCTTCATGAGCTGGTCTGAGGTCACGCTCCTATCGTCTTGCTAGTACTGCTGTGAAGATTCAGGCGCATTTGAACAGGCACTTCAGTGAAGCCGCTGTAGAAGTAGTGTTGTTGTTTAATCCTGCAGGCAGCTAAAACAAACACACAGCTGTTTCCTCGCTGCCCCCACCCCAGTGGGATGGGGGAGAGAATTGAAAAGAAAAAGGTAGAACTTGTGCCTTGACATAAAGACAGTGAGATGGGACAGAAAAAGAAAATAATAATAGAAAAATATACATAACGTGTTGCACAGCACAAATGCTCACAACCCGGAACTGATGTCCAGCTAGTTCCTCAGTCACGTCCCGCCCTGCCAACTCCCCCAGTTACGTACGAAGCATGACATCAGATGGTCTGGAATACCCCTTTGACCAGTTGAGCTCAGCTGTCCTGGCCGTGTCCCCTTCCAGCTTCTCAGACACCCTCCTTCTTGTTGGCAGGGCAGTATGAGAAGCTGAGAAGTCCTTGTACTGCTTGGCAACAATTAAAATACTAGTGTGTTATGAACATTATTCTCATCCTAAATCCAAAACACAGCACTATACCAGCTGCTAGTAAGAAAACTTAACTGTATCCCTGCCAAAACCAGGACAGTTGGTTAAAGTGCGCTTTACCTGCGCACCTTGCTTTTACCTTGCTAGGTGAGCAGGCAGGTTTGGTGTTGATTATCTCATAGCCTGTGCTGTTTGTGGGAAGTGGTAGATTAGAGAATTACACTTAATGCTGACCGACCTTTGCTTTAACATCCTAGGTTCAATCTGGCATCTTTGCTGAATATTTTATTTTAATCTGGCTAATGTTACTGTGATTATGCTATTACAGCATTGGGGGTTTTTTGCCTTTTCCCAGATTCTGAAAGCACTGAACCCCTAAGTGTGGATGGCATTTCAGACCTCGAAGGAGAAGAAGGAGAGGAGGATGTGGGTACTGGCATGCCAGAGGGAGAAATCCCCCAGATACTGGATCAGGAAAAGTTCCTCAAAGAGCATTTTGTGACCCTGGGTGGCACTGATGGAAAAGGTACA
The DNA here is from genome assembly GCA_013399095.1 of Psophia crepitans. Lineage (NCBI taxonomy): Eukaryota > Metazoa > Chordata > Aves > Gruiformes > Psophiidae > Psophia > Psophia crepitans. Next base: position 935,200 of record VWZZ01002130.1, on the reverse strand, counting down.
GCTCTCTGCTCGGTGGGGGGACTTTGTGAGGTCCCTCCAGATTTGTCCCCTGTATAAACCAAACCAGGCTGCAAGTTCTGCTGGGCTTTCCTGGGTGTGTGCATACAAGGGGGGCAAAAATATGGAACCCACACAGAGATGCCTGAAGAAGAGCGGCATCTGTTAACTCCATCAGTCTGTGTGTGGATGAGATTGGGGTCTGTGTCAGTTCGGGTTAAGTATTGTCCCTGAATTCCTGAAGAGCTCTTCTCTTGTTCCAGGACTCGTTTTTGCTCGTATATGAAGGTATTTATTGTGTGTTCACCAGCCGCTCCCCCCCCCCTCCGTAGGTGACATGTAGTGGCCTCTAGTGGTATATTAAGGCATAACAAATGTCACAAAAGAAAAGGCTGAAATGCTGGGTGGAGGGAGAGAATAAGAGGAGACATCAGAGTGGCAAAGGGACTGGTTAGTCTTTATCTACCAACTCCAGAACGAAGCATATCTTTTTAGAATTGATAAAGGTTACAAGCAGCAGTAGCAATGTGAGTCGTCTGGATTTTTTTTTTCTTTTTTTTTTTTCCCCTCCTTTGCTTGGTTTATTTTCTGCTTGATGCCAGTGCCTCACAGTCCTACAGGCAGGACAGGACACAAAGAGAAGCAAAAAAGGAGGCGGTGTACCCTTAGGGAGAGTAGCAGTTAAAGGCAGAGTAATCTAAGTAGAACAGAAAAGGCAAAGGCAATGAAATTATTTCATTCTCTGTGGTTTTTAGCTCAAAAAATCCCCTTGCATATGGGGGAACATTTGATAGTCTCTATGATAAGAAACTGCATGTGTCAGAATGTTTGTTCTGTAATTAAACTGCTCCATTTTTCTCTCTCCTTTAACCAAAATTTTTAGGTGGCTCATGTAGGAATCTGGAAAGAACTGAAAACCTCAGCATTTCCTCTCGTTTTCTTTCTCAGTCCCCGGCTCTCAGGTATGGCTCTGCTTCTTTTGAGTGTTTCTGTCTGTCTGCTTTTATTTAGTGTGAGTAGGTCTCGTGCTAGGCCCTGGGTCAAAATAGTTGAGCAAACTTCTGGTGTTAGCATAGCACCTGGCAGACTGGTTGCAGACCCTTGTGATTTGGACAGACCATACTGCGTGACTTTAGCTGTTCTATTTTTTCCTTAAGCAACGCTGTTTTATTCTTTTTCCTCTTTAATGTGCTTAATTGTTTAATGATTAATGCCTTGATTGATTAAGGTGGAGGAATCACTGATCATCTAATTTACTCTTCACTGTTTATTCTGTTTATTCTTTTGCATTTCATTCAGCTTGGACAATGAAAGTAGGCTTGTCAACTTTTCCTTTGTTTTACAGTCCTTTCTTACTCAGCTTTTTTTCTCAGTCCTATGCCTTCACAGGGTGCTCTGGTGTCTCATACAAAGCCCCATGGGGATATTATTCTTCAAAAAACCCTCTCAACCCTAAAGCACCCTAAAAGGCCTCTCCAAGCTGTTTCCTTGCTTGTTTAAAAAAAAAAATCCCAACAAAACAAACAAACAAAGAAATGGACAAAAAATAGGGTAAATACTTTTCTTGATTTGGGTTCATAAATGTTTAAAACAATTCTGTATTCCTGTAAAATGACAACCTGAAATCTCAGCTCAAATTAGTTTCATTGTATAGGACTGAGCAGATTTGGGTACATCTAGATTCACCATGTTAGGGAAATTATTTTTGTCATTGCTGTATTCAGCTGCTGGTGCTGCTGTCAGGAGCGCCTCTTAGTCTGTCTCGTGTTGGGACTGTATGTTTGGGAAGAAAGCCAGCGGTTAGCTATTGTGTAAGCTACTGGAGAGTTGCAGTGGTGAGTGAAGGAAGTCACTGGTGCTCTAGAGATGTAACGAGAGGTAGTTGTAGGTTATGAAAAGCTCTGGGCTTTTAATGTATTCAGCAGTTCAAACATGCCTCTTCTCCGAAGTAAGCCCACTTTGCTTGTCTGAAGTGGAGAGGAAAAGGAAATTAGGCTTTCCTCTTGAAGATGCTGACCAGCTTTCCTAGTAATTATGCTTTCATAATGTTAGAAAAGTATAATTACTTTCTCTTAGACTATTTTAGAATTGGAAAGATTTCACTGTTAGTAAGGTGAGCTGAGAGAAAAGGCCTGACCTGACTTTGTCCAGTCTTCCTTCTTGCCTGGAATTTTTCCTTCTTTTTCCCTTCACCTTTTACAGTGTCCTCCCTGGAAACAGGGACCCAATGCTATTTGTGATCATGCAGCTTAAGGTCAAATGCCTGAAGACCAGTGCTTCCAGAGATGAGTAGAATGAAGTGGTAACAGCCTAGGACATTTTTGACTTAAAAAAAAAAGTCTAGATAGTGAAGGGCTCTTTATCGCAGAGAAGCTGGCTTAATGCATGTATCTGTTTGTCCAAGGCAACATACTTACTAATTGTAACTAATTTTAATTTTCTTTATCGTGTTCTCTAGGCGATTGTCACTGTCTTCGTCAAATCTGATACTGGATTCAAAGCCCATTGAGCCGCCAACCCAGACCGATCGGTTTACACCAGACCTGTTGAAAAATGGCAGCAGCCATCCTGGTGATGCGTTGGATAACAGCCAGCTCCTGGGGAGTGTAAATTCAAATCGGGCTGCTTATGTCCAGAAAAAACGCAGATCAGCTTTGGAGGCCGGCAGAGTTGGTATGGCTCCTGGACGGGTTATTGCATCCTTTCCAGAAGGCCCTGTGAATGCAGTGATGAGAAAGGCGCAATCAGTTCACGATCTCGTTCATGAGGGTAAGGGCACAGACTGGAATGATGGTATAAACCCAAGAATGAAATGGGGACATTTGAGCTTGAGTGGAGATTTAAATTAAGCTTGTCTTTCTGCATTCTGCGCTACAGGCTTTGCGTGTCTTCTAGCTCTTAGCCTGTGAAGGGGAAAATATTTTTAATCTGTAATGCAGATGCTGGTCTCCTAATTATTGGTCTCTGATATTTGTCTGGCAGCTGTGGGTGGAGCCATACAAAGGGTGAAATGAACTATTTGCCAAGAAATAATCTCTTGCTGTGGGTGGTTGCTCCAGACCAAGACTAAAGCTCCCCAGAGTGGGGAGGAGAGAAGGAGGGAAGGAGGAGACAGTAAGAGGGAGCTTACTGTATCTGTGCGCTCTGGGTGAAAGAACTCTATTTTTGAAACAACAGTCAACTCATGAACAATCAATAAGCACTCAGTTTGTTTTAAAAAAACTAAAACCTTATTCACCACAACATCAGTCACAAGTTTTTGCCTCCTTCCTCTGGCCTCTCGGTTAACGGCCACAGTGGTCTGAGGTTTTATGGCCATACACTTTACGTACCGGTCTCTTGCATCAGGTAAGAAGCAGTATCTGAGCAGGATGAGGAATGGGCCAAAAAGAAAGCTCTTGAGGCTTAATGATATTAACCTGAAGTAGTGGTTCTGTACCTCTCTCCCAGGGGCTGAGCTGAGGCAGATAGGCTGGAGCAGGTCTGTTACTTTCCAATTTTGGAATTCAATGCAGGCTCTTGTCTATTTTTGGTATGTTTGTCTGTTTAATTTTCACAGATAAGGGTCCTGGAGTGATATCCTCTGCCAAGCAGCACCCTCACACTCTTTTGGTGGTTGAGAAGGATCCCAGACCTAACAATTGCAGGGTGTTATCAGCCAATATGTTGAAGATGGATGGATCTGGTGCTCTGCTGGCCAAAGATGTCAGGGCTGCAAAACCAAAGTCCTACATGAACCCTACAACCAGCTTCCGGGCTAAGATGTCAAGGAGCATATCTGTAGGGGAAAATCTGTACCTTGGTTACTCCACCGAAATGTTGACTGATGGGAGGACCAGCCCTCCAGTGGCAGAGAAGACACAGTTTAGTTCCACAGCAGATGCTGAGAAGATTAAGTTACCGGTGAAAGAAAATGTTCCAGTGAAGCCAGCACTTCAGCCAGTTGTAAACTGCTCGTCTCCCAAGTCCTTCCACAGCAAATTAGCGTCATCCAACCGAGCACATCTGATTCTTGACATTCCCAAACCGTTGCCTGATAGACCCACGCTGGCCTCCTTCTCACCCACTACCAAAACAAAAACCCTGCTTGAGCCACAGTCTCCACAGTCACCTGCTGGGGCCTGTAAAAAGAAACCTTCTTTTCCTGAGGTCCGAGCCTCCAAGAGGGAGAATCAAACTGCTGGGTCTCTTGTCCCTGGTAGAGAGATCCCCACAGGACTTGCTAAGGAGAGCCCAGTGGAGAGTCCAGTGTCAAGGACAGGTTGCCAGGATGAGCCAGGGGTCACTAATCCAAAACTGAGGGAGTTGTCAGAGGGCCGGCACCTAAAGTCTCCTGAGGGCACGCTGCCCAGTTGCAGGGAGAGGACCACTGGCATCGCCTGCGTGCTAGACAACCAACCTGGACTTTGCCCACTAGACCCCATCAGGCCAAGTTCTCCTACATCTGTAACTGCCTCGGCACAGGTCTCAGGTGTGCATGGATACTCATCTCTTATCTTCCCCCTTCTGTCTCCTGTCTTTGTGAACCGCCTCACGATCCCATCACATTTCTTTACGTCCAGCTTCTGGCCTGTCTCGTCCTGTCTGCACCTGTCTCGTTCCATAAGTCATCCCCTCAATGGTGAGACACTTCTTCAACCTGACATCTTTTTCTCAGTCTTTAATTACCGTTTCCTCTGGGTCTTATGTCTGAAGGTCCTTCTTAGCTGAATGTTTTGTAGATCTCAGCACTCTCATGTTTTTAGCTGTACAATTACCTGTAGGGGCTCAAGCCTCTTTCTGGTCAATGCTATAAGCTGATGTGCTGGGAATCTCCATGAGTGTGTAGGTTACATCCCTCGTGCCCCTCTCAGAGCATGTCTGACCAGCAGATGAAGGTGCAGGCCAACACACGCAGGCTGAACCTAGCAAGCACAGATAATAGTGACAGTGAAGTTATGCCAGGCAGCTCAGGCTTTAGTTTGTTAATGTGCCAGTGCACAGGGTCCAGAAGGGTTTGCGTACAGTTTTCTGCATGAGACAAGGCTTGACCAAGGTGAGTTCCTTGCTGTAGCCAACTGTGAAAGTGAGGAAGTCTCTGTGCTATCACTCTGCTTTGAGGATATATTTGCAAACTGGGGATGCAATGCACGTGCAGGCCTAGCCTTTGGGTTTGAGCATAAAGAACATGAATTAATTTTTGAATTATCTCTAGCTTGGAGAAGAAGGTACAAGGTGGGAAAATTTCACCTGCTGAAAACAGCTCTTGGATTTGTTGTAGGCCCTGGTTTAAGGTACTTCAATCAAACGAAAACTAACAGGTAACTTCAAACTGAAGCAAAAATCCTGCCCTCCAAGGCAAGCAAACCTCCAGTGACAGAGAAGACACAGTTTAGTCCCACAGCATCTGCTGCGGGACTAAAACCTCCAGAGGTTTTTCTTTAGTGTCACAACCTGAAAGGAAATATGCCTTCCTGAAATACCCAGCTGAGTCATCCAGTGGGAAGCTGAATGTTAACCACTGCACTGATACCTTATACCTTCAGGGGGCTATATGGTGCACAGTTTTTAATCCCTTTTGCTATGTTGTTCTTGTTCATATCTGAGAAGGGACACCTCTGTAATTCTCTAATCATTTACTTGCTGTGGTCCCAGGCTACTCCACCATTCATCGCAGCGGTTAAGCGCAGTATCTCTGCACCGAAGCGCAGCAGAGGGATAATCTGGTTTTGATGCGCTATTATTCTTCTTTTTGCTCTTCTAGAGGGATCAAACCATAGAGTAGCTGCTCTGTAGAACAGCAAGTGCATCTGAAAGTATTAGACCCTACCCCCACAGGGGTGAGGTTTTCTCCAACAGCAGTTGCACCTGGAGCTATGGAATCCCATTTTACAGCAGAGAAGTAACAGTCCAGTTGTCTGTACTCTTTAAGCTGCATTTTCTCTCCTAGATCTGGGAATCAAGCTACATATCACATGTTTTTTGGTTAAATGCTAGGAATCTTTGTGAATTAGCACAGATAGTGCAGAAAAAGAGCAATCTATTTTTTTTTTTTCAGCAGTGATTATTTTCCTTTCTTTTTAAAGCAGCTCCCAATACATAGCAGGCCCCAACAGAATATTTAGCAGCATCTTTTAGTGAGTTAGGATGATTTAGCACAGTGGATCCCCAATTTTTTTTTTTCTCAACAGACAGCAGTCTTTCTTCTTGCAGATGTCATTTCCCAAATTTTTAGTGGTAGGTGCTGGAAAAGCTGTTTAGATCTGAGTAGGGTATTGCTGTGAGCAGTTTACGGTGGCTTCTGTGGATCGTAGTGTGGCAGTTTAGAACTGTAGGGGTGGCAAGGACCCATTCTGCTTCTGACTTGCTCTGTGACTTCAGGTTTTCACTTAATTTTTTTGTCCTTCCGTTTCCCTGCCTGTATAACAGCTGCAGATAAAAAGACTTGTTTTTGTTAAAGCATTTTGACATTTACAGTTAAAATGCTGTAGATGTGCTTAATACTGTTGCTGTGTTTTAATACTCTCTGCTGGTTTCTGAGGAGCTCTGCTCTGCACACCCGAGGGGCAGAAAATGCCTCTTACTCAAGCATGTATGTTATGTTTGTGACCTTTCTCCAGACTGACAGCTCACAGAGCTGGAGACCAGCATAAAAAGCATGATCAGAGGAGAAATCCAGAAATGATCATCAGAAGAAACAGTGTGTTTAAAACAAAAAAAGGAGAGCAGGAAAAATTTTAAAAAAAAAAGAAAAAGAAAAGAAAAAAAAGGTGAAACAAAAAATAAAAGGCAAGAATCTTGGACTGCCCTGAGGCCCACTGTGCTCAAACTCTACCAAGGTTGGGTGACTGGGAAACAAAAAATGCAGATGGAAGGATTTGTTCACCCCCCTTTGTTCTTCTTGATGTGTTTGTTTATGTACAAATAGATGTTTTTGTAGCTGTATTTGTTTGTACATCATCTAGATGTATACATAAAGTAAGGTCCCCTCCAGTCTGTTTTAAGATAATGTTCTTAGAAGTGCAGAAATTATAGTGCTAATGTGACCAAGTTTTGTTTTTAGGTAACTAAAGGGACTGGAATGGCCTTTGGCCAGGCCTTTGCAAATTGAAGATAACTGCAGATTATGTGTGTGTCTATGTCTTTGTTCATGGTTTGTGTCTAACTCATGAAAGCATTTATTTTATTAAAAAGCTGCAGGCCTTCAACTCTGATGCTTTGGAGATACTATATGGTGGGAGCGGGCAGAGGATGGTGTTCTTCAGTTGCTTGCTTTTATTTTTCACTTTTGAATTACGGTGTGTCAGCAGTGCATCTCCTGGGTTGCTCAGAAATGTTGTTCTGCTGTGATTGAGTTTGTTTGTGAACACTCCTCTGGACCTCAGTCCTCACTAGTGAACACCATAATAAGTCAGTCTAAGCCTTCATCCTCAGTGCTTAGTTGCACTCTCTGCAGAAGGATACATGAGAGGGAGTGTGTAGATTTCTGACTAGGTGGAGGCTAAATTAGAGGCTCCTCAGATCAGTCCCTTTTGCCTTGGAAGCCTTCATTCAAACCTGACTTTAATCAATGGTGTGGGTAATCTGTGACTGTCCTTGACTTGTAACAAAATTATGCAATCTGAGAAAAAAACATTGTTACTTTGAAAGAGGTTAAAGCATGGAAAAATAGGAATGTTTGAAACAAGAAGCATGTCTAGATAGAACGAAGAAAAGCTCATGTAGAACTTACCTGTGTAATGATTGGCTCTAAAAATTGAATGGGAAGTGCGTGCACATGGTCTTTCAAATATATATTTTAAAAAGTTTTCTTACCCAACTGTGAGATCACGAATATTGGAATGTGCCTGTGTCTTAGTTTGCATTTTTATTCCCCCCTCCCCCTTCAGAATCGTGCATCAGCGTAGAGCAGTGTGAGCACGTGGTATCCGAGCTCCAGGACAGCATGCGCAAAGCCATTCATCTTTACCGCATGGTGAGTGACCTCAGACACGGGCTCTGTGACAGCAGGTTGGCTTTACAGCCCACGAGCGTCGAATGTGTGTGCTCGCTGGCTCGAGGTGTTCTTTTGACAGGGTTTTCAGTGACACAAACTGCCTGGTTGTCCACTTGACTGTACCTGAAGCTTGAACTGGGGAGGCAGGAACTCCCCATTTCCAACTCTGGGATTTTCCAATGGCTTGTTATGGTACTCTGAGCAAATCAATTAACTTTTCAGTCTGTTTAGCCTATCTGTAAACTGAAGATAACAGCACGGTCTTTTTCAAAGGGGCATTAGGGAGTTAGTTAATATTTATACAGTGCTTCAGAGATACGAAATACTATAGGAGCTTTAAGTTTTATTATCCCCATCTGTTCTTTGTCTTTGATGCCTGGGAAAAGGATTAGCAAGTGTGAGATGCCATGGGAATCTAGCTGTGAGAGGGAACATGCCTGCCCCTCTCACTGCCAGACCAGAGTTACATGCAGAGCAATATAACTGCTCTTTCTTTGCTTAGCACTCATCTGTTAAGTCTCCGTGAAACTTCCACAGTGAGCTTCTGCCATGTGGTCTTCTGCGGCTCTGGTCTTAGCGCTTGCATTAGCTCTCTGGCCTTGCTCTGTTCCTGTGACCAGCTGCATCTGTCCGACAGGAAGAAAAGGAGACGGTGGCCCTGTGCTGCAGCTGGGAATCAGCCCCTCCTTAGGCCCAGTATAAGGGTCACACTACCCAAAAATGTGCTTCCCATCTCTGGCCTATTGGAGTAATGCCTCTGGATTTCATGTGGGTTGGATGCATGCCCTGCTCTATGACTAAATTGGCAGTCTTGAATGTTGAAGTAAAGGACACTTGAGTGGTCTGCAAATCTTCATGGCTTTGCTTCCCTAAAGGGCTGAAACTGCTTACTTAATGCTCTATTTTTTCTTTCTCTCTTTCCCCTCTCTATTTTCAGGTGTTAAATGATACAGAGTCTTCTACTGACAAAGATAAAATAGCAGGCCTCCTGACAGAAACATTCTCCTCAATGAAGAAAGAATTGGACTCTCTGAAGGATGAAGAAGAGCTTCCGAAGGTTAAGGAGGTGCTGACGAAGTCACAAGATTCCACTAGCCCACTGAATGAGGGATGTGGTGCCAATCTACCGAGTCCCAAGAGTTTGGGAGATGAGCAGACGCTAGCTTTGCTGGAACAGTACTCAGAGCTATTGCTACAAGCTGTGGAACGACGCATGGACAAAAAACTCTAAGGGGGTGGCTTTCAGGTGTTTGTGAATGCACGGAGATAATCCCAAGAAGAGGACCACAGAGAGAGCTTCAGATTGATGCTATCATCGCACTGGTCTAGGGCTGGTGGGGGAGACCTTTACAAATTGACTTTCTCAGGCCCCTTCAACTGACTTGCCCTAATTCTCAGCAATGTGCTGGCCACAATTTTAATATTTTTTTCCTCAATGGTCTTCAACTTTCTGTCTCTAGACAAAGTCTTGAAAGAGGAGTTTGGAGAAATCGCCTTGAAATTTCTTCATAGCCAGGGGGTCAGGATGTTTGTCACCTAAAGAAACAAAGAAAATCCAGTTTATCCAAGAAATTCTGAACTGCTGACTAAAAACAAAGGAGTCCAAGTGAAGCCAATCCCTTCCTCTCCAAGGCTTCAAGAGAATGAAGAAGCAGAGTTTTTATGGGTTTATTTATTAACTTATTTTTCTGACTGTTGCTCTATGTCACGTTTGTGGCTGTTACCTTTGTCCTTTAACAAAAACTGTCGATCCATTTGCCATATCCCAGCGAGAAACAATCTCTGTATTATAAATCCCTGACAGGGAGACAGGCTGGAGTTTCTGTGCAATTAATGAACTGTTTTCTGCTTAAGTCTTGTCTTGCTGTTCTTTTCCTGCCTTAGTTTTGTTACCTGGAGTAATTCTACTGTTGTCATGACAACCCTGTCTGCTTTTCTCCTGTTTAAAGACAGTCCCCACACTGTTTTTTATCTGCATTCACCTCCAGGGGAAGGCTCTGCAACCCTTGGACCATGCTTTGGAGCTTACTTAACGAATTCAGTAGTGGCATTTTTAATTTGGAATTTGACATTACATTGATCCTTCAGACTTTTTTCTGCAGATATTTTAAAAATGGGGTTTAGATACAAATATGAAAGTTTGTTTTAGCTGCCTTTCATGATCAGGAATTCGATATTGACTTTGATGTTATCACAACTGGGGAATCTGGGATGGTGATTAATTTACTGAGAAATGACATGGAAAAGCTGGTTTCCATCTCTTACAGTGTAACTCTGGATTTGAGAGATCTTCAGTGTAATGACTCATCCATGTCATTTGTTCATTTCACTGTGATAGGAAAATGTTTTCTTCTTGCTTTTCCAGGAAAACAGAATATTTACATCCCAAGAAAGCTGGTATTCTCTTACCTTTTGTAAAGCTATTTCAACTACCCAGAGAAAATGGTTTTCCAAGAACTTTGAACAAGATGTTTTGGGATGTGATTGCCACCATTTCCCCTGCCCCCAGCCTCTTTGTTTTTCATGAATTTCTTGTCTGAGAAAATCTTCCCTTCTTGCATTTGTACGTGCAATACTTTCTCACCCTGTGGAGCTTCTCTAAGACCATGCTAACTTGTGTTCATTGTGGCTTAAAACTGTCCAGTGATATTTTTTTGGTTAATGATAAGCTAAGAAAAAAAAAATTTCAAGCCAATGAAATTCTTCAGCACCTTCCCCCTTACTCCCACTCCTTTCCATTGCAGGGACAGATACACAAAATGCTTTATTTCTTCCCCCATCTTCAGTCTGTCTTGTATTTATTTTAAGGCAGAGCAGTGTAATCCCAGTTTATAAAACTAATGCAAGCAACAAGCTTTCGGTAGGAGGGAGAATGCTAGCATCTGTGGAAGTCACTGGAAGGAGAACAGACTGCATCCCTTGGTTCCACAGGTTACAGGCTTGACGCTGTTTTCTTTCATTTTACTGTCCCGGCTGTCATCTCTTTGAAACCCTGTGGCACTCGGAAATGTGGTCTGTCAATTTCTTGTCTTTCTGTGACTGGACATCTGCAGCACAGCCTTTTTTCTGTGGGTCTGGCCAGACTGGTGTAGGATGACCTATTTCTTCCAAATAACTCCAGGGCTTGAATAATCTGCAGTTGTCGCTCTCCCCGTAACAGGTTTGCTGGCTGATCACCACTGCCGAGTGCTTCGGGACTTGGCAGTATGGGGAGGACTTTGAGAGCTTTCCACCTACTTCTGCCTGTAATTTAAATCTGCCCAATCATGTTCCCGGCGTCTTTGCTAACCTTTCTTTCCATGGGCTTGTACTGAAACTTTAAAAGTGTTATTTTCTAGTCCTGTCTCAGCACTGCACTGTGCTGAATCAGCTGGTGTGCTTGGTCTCATGGGCAGCTTCTTTTGCACAGACAGGTTTTGCAAAGGCAGGCGAGTTGAGAACCAGGGAGGAAATTTCTGGCAGTTTCCTTGAATGAAAAGGCGTGCTGGAGATGCTGCGAATGGAATGTAAGATGACAGTCACGTTGGATCTCTGATGGAGTTAGTGTGGGTCAAGCTTGCTTTTGAGGTGATTAGTTCCTCCGCTTTCAGACTGTGAACATATGTCCTAGTATACAGGAAAATTCTTGCTCTACTGGGGCCACAAGACACTCAGGTAAAATAGCAGTCCCTTCAACCCAGGTATCTTCTGGTACTGGTGTTAGTGGTTTGAGGGTCCTTTATATTACTTCCCTGTGCAATTTTATTCCATTTTATTGTTTATACTTTGAGGTAGTGACAGAAAGGGTCAGAGATGATACAGAAGAGCCAGTGGTGAGAATGAAAATTGCCATTAAAGAGCAACAACCAGTGAAGTTGGCACAGAGATATGAAACAAAGCTCCTCAGAAATAAGTCATGTGAAGCAAAGCTGATTTTTAAGCTGATCAGAGTGGGTTTTGCCTCTTGAAATGGATTTTGCTTGGGGTCACAGCTGCACACAGGAAAACAGAGGTTAAAATCTAATCAGATTGATGGTAGGAGAAGTGTCAGGCAAGTAGATCAGCTGGAAAATGGTTGTGTAGTTTAAAACAAATTAGAATAGTGTATGTAGGACACTCGGGAAAACAGTAGCAGTAGAGATGGTCTGGGCCTGAGGGAACACCATCTGGCCAACATCTGTGAAAGGTATAGTACAGAAAGGCTTCAGGAAAGTAGATTTAGGACTGAGATGGTGATCTGTAACTGAATGGTGCGAATGGGGTTTGCTTTGAAATACATCCTGTTGGGCCTCTTGTTTCTTCGCTGGCTGTCCTCTAAGCAACTGGGGTGTTTTTCTTACATGGCAAAATTGTAAGCTGTTTGCCCAAGGCTTGGATGTTACAGATTGAGTAGTGGAAGCCCAGCAACGGAGATGCTGGTGCCACAAGTTTGTTGCTGGGAGGGATGAGGAGATAGTGTTGCTCTTTATAATTTGAGACTGATCCAGTTGATTCTTCCCTGCTAACTTCCTATTGCTGGCAGTAGGAAATATTCCTTAAAATTCTAGTTTACAGAACAAAGAGAGCATAAACGTGTTACATTTTGTTGCACCTTGTGAATATGTTTCACCACAGGCTGTCTGTTGGGCCAGGGAGAGAGGTGCTGAATGGTGACTGCCTGGGAAGTGAAGAGGCTTGTGGGAGGAGGTAATAAATTTGAGTCTGTTCCCCTTACTGGTTTGTGATCCCTCTTAACTGGTTTGTGTGGGTGTTAGCATGGGCATGACCAGGTATCTGTATTAAGACAAGTTATTTAAGATAAAGTTTTAAAAAATAATTTGGACTTACCTATCCTCTTTACATACATTTTTTCTCTTCAAACCCAACATTCCTGGTCAAAATGAGAATAGTTGTTGGGTTTTGGTTTGTTTTGTTTTTTTCCCCATCTTGTAAATAGTGTTACTTTGCCTGTGGGACCCCTCAGTTCATTCTTGGCCCCTCTGAACTGGTGCAGTGGGAAGGGCTGCAACCTGGGAGGGTACCCAACTCTTTCTGTTGTGTTTCCTGCTGCAAGGCAGGGCTAACGCCTTCCTCCTCCCCATCCCTCAGTAGCACCCAGGAGCTGTGTGTATGGAGTCTGCGTTTCTTCCACCTCCTCTCTCAGGTTGTCTTCTCCTTTCCGTGGGACCTCCCAGGCGATGGTTGGGGCGGGCCTTACAGCAGCCCCCTCCTCAAACCCCCTTTTGCAGACTTCATTGCGACTCACAGGAGTTTCTGGGACTAGAAACATACGAACTTAATTTTTTTAGAAGAAAGAATATGTATATATATAAGAAAAAATGAAATACAGGTATTTAAACACCATTGCTAAATTCATGCATGTATACGGTGTCTCCCCCCCGCCCTGTTGGATGTGTAGCATCCAGGATACTAAACAACAGAAACCTCATTAAAATAACAGACAGGTCCTCTCGCAGCCCTGGCCCGGGCAGGTGCTGCCTGCTCCCTTGTGCCCAGCCTGTCCCCCGTTTCAGACCTTGTGCGTAGGTAACACGGGGGTGGCCGGCACTGCGTGCCTATGGGTACCCCGCTGTGGGGCGCGGAGGGGGAGATGCGTGGGGCAGCAGCGTTAGGAATAAGCCATGTCTGCTCCGTGTCCTACGTGTGGGGCAGGCAACTCTTTGCTCCTCCAACACTACCCTTTTCCTACTACAAACCAACAAAAAATTCCCTCCTTTATTTATAAATGTGTGTTTTTATACTTCTGGCTTTAGGTAAAATAATCCTTTAAAATGTCTTTTTTTTTTTAATTATTTGGACAAAAATAATAAAAACTGTTTGTTGGGTTTTTTTGCACTGTGAACCTCCCTGCCGGGAGCTGTTTTTAACTCTGTATTCATTTGTACACCGTGTCTTAAACTGTTTCAATAAAAATGATGTCTTTTGTTACCGAGCTGCGGTCGAGCGCGCGACCCACTCGGGATTTCACGTCCGGGGGTGTTGTGGGGAGCAGGAAGGGAGGCCGCGGCGGCAGGGAAGGCGGGAAGGAGGGAGGAGGTGGCTCCTCCTCCGGGGCTGGGCTGGGGCCCGCCCGCGGGGCGGCGGCGCGGGCATGGCGGAGGGCGCGGCGCTNTGCGGAGGCCCCAGGCCGCCGGATGGGAAGAACGGCTCGGTGTGCGCCCGCCTCGGCGCCCCGGCTGGGCCGCAGCAGCCGGAGGTGGCACCTGCGTGGGCTGAACTGGAGCACCCGCGCACCGGCTCGGTCTGCAGCCAGATGTTTCCAAGGTGTAGCCGCAGCATGAAAGACCGCTGCAAAAAAAAAACAAAATGCCAGAAAAGGGCCCTTTTAGGGTTTTTTTCTCTACATATAAAATAGCAAAAACCCTATTCCAGCTTCCAAAAATCGTCCTGTGGTACCCTCCGTGTCAGAGGTGTGTCTCCTGCCACACGTGCCCACTCTCCTGCGGGCCTGCGGCGTGGCCGCCCGCGGGACTGGCTGTAGCTAACAGCGGCCGAGTAGCCCGTTTTACCTGTGCCGTTTCTGGAGCCCGGGGGACAGGGCTAGCTTTCAGCTGAGCGCCTGCGGAGCGGGGTTTGGAGCCAGGTAGTGTGCTAGCAGAAGGCGCTGCTCTGAGGAGGCTGAGTGAGACTGTTTCTTGTTTTTCTGGACAGAGCTGGGGTGTATGGAGTTTGTACCCTATCTCGATAGGCCTCCGTCCCCGCTGGAGTTTTATCGAGAATGGGTGAGTCCGAATAAACCTTGTATAATTCAGAATGCCATCAGTCACTGGCCGGCTCTGAAGAAATGGACCTCGGCGTACCTCAGGTATGAAGGAGCTTTGGAGCAGGACCAGTGGCCAATTCCCATTGACCTCAGTAAAAGGCCCTTGGTTAATCTTTGATTTTATCCTTAAGATTAGCTCAGATTCCTCTGTGCTTCTGTATGAAGGTGTTTGGTCCTGCCAAACTCGTGTGTACGTTTGTTCCTGCTGCGTTGCTGTCCCGGCCGGTTCCAACGCAGCACAAAGGGTGGGTGTTGTGGCTGTGCAGCCAGCAGGCCCAGGCTATCGAAACCCAGTCCCATTGCTGTGCTGCGGCCAGGACTCCACCCTGTAGCCTCCCACCTGGAGTGGCACCATAGAACAGGCTGACTTGTTTGTGACTGAGCACACCTTGCTTTTTCTTTTTAAAAAAAAGATGAGTGTTTTAACCATGACTGATACATTCTTTTTAAAGTTCTTTTTTTAGGTGGGATTTCTGGTTAGACCTAAAACCTATGGATTTAAAACTAAATTTCTCGTGGAAATAGGGGCTGTTAGCCTCACGATGTGTCTCGCAGTCTCTGCCCTTTCTCCCTCCTCGATTTCTTTTGAACATATGGCCACCTAGACTTGGCTGGGTTGAGTGTTCCCAAGAGTATCAAGCTCGTCCGTGACTGATGAAAAGAAGTGGCTGAAGAGGGCCCTCTGCCTGCACAGAGGAAAAGGAGCTCTTTTGTGAACTCACCTGTTAGGCATGAGAATTTAGAGAAAGGTGAAAGATAATACAGTTGCCTTGGCCACAGGGAGGAAATGGAGCAGAATGTCAGAGTTGTTATCCAACAGTAGAAAATCTAGTCTAGAGACACCCACCCACGGAAAGCCAGGCTTCTTATTTTTGCCGCCCACGGAACACGTTCTTTTTAAAGTAACCAGTGTGTAATATGTGGGACAATTGCAGGTCTGGCTCTAAACCTTTGATTTATTTTGCAGGGAGGTAATAGGCCCCAAGGTAGTGAGTGTGGCAGTAACACCAAATGGTTATGCAGATGCGGTGTTTCAGGACCGTTTTGTCATGCCAGAGGAGCGCCAAATGCCTTTCATGGACTTTTTGGACATTGTGGAGAAGAAAGTGACCTCTCCCAACGTATTCTATGTGCAGAAGCAGTGTTCAAACCTCATCGAGGAGTTCCCTGAACTTGTCTGTGATGTGCAGCCTGACATACCATGGATGAGTGAGGCACTTGGTAAACCTTCTATTTCTCCTATAATCAGTAAATATTTTGTATGGAACTTTAAAATAATCATGCTAGGTACCTGAATAATGTTTCTTCTGTTTCTGGATACCAGAGCTCAGTTTGGTTCATCCCCTTAGAAAGCAGAAGTGATAACACACTTAACAGTAGTCATTCAAGTTTTGGGTTTGGGTTACTCCAGAATCAGTATCTCTGTTGTGTATTGGGACCATCACAACTGAAATAACATGGCGACAGTGGCCTGTAGCATTTGTTTTCACATAGTGACTTTTCTCTGATTCAGAGTCCTCTCTCAACTTGGATTCATGCTGTCACTACCAAAGCTAGCATGACAAATGAGTGAAACAACACACAGCGCCTACATTACAGATGTTTTGTTTCTAGTTAAACACTGTTCTGTTTCTGTCGGTTTCTATTTCACAACGTGTCTTTCCTCAAGATGTCAATGAAAATGATTCACTGTGACCTCACCTTCTTTTTGAGCTGTACGTAGATGTGCTGCAGTTTCTCTGTGACCTAAGTCTTAGGGATTCGGAACGGGGAAATGAAGGGTTGTAACCGTCGATTTGGGGAGGGATAATATTATGTCATGAAGTCTGGGTGGCACTACAGTGGCTTCCAGCATAGAAGGTGGTTGCTGTTGCTCACAGACTGCTATTTGTAATGAAACCCGTCATAGTTCCGGAGGAAGTTAAAGGACAGAATTTGGCAGAAATTGGCAGAAAATTATTTAAAATGCTTTTAAACATGGCACTTCAAATTCTATTTTTGTTGACAACATTTCTCTATTCCTTAACCATACAGGGAAGAAGCCTGATGCTGTGAATTTCTGGCTTGGGGAATCGACTGCTGTGACATCTTGTAAGTATTGTGTGGCACTGTACGTGTTCTGTGTGCTTTCAGCAGGGTTTAAGGGGGCTTATCTTGAGTTAGTGGCTCAGCAGGACTCTGTGTTTTCTCTGACAAGGACAGTTCTACTTTAATGTGCTTTTTTGCCTTCTTTCTCCTGTGCTCCTGCAGCCTCTTGCGGCTGTGTCTCTGGGTGCATCTACCTGGCCTTGTGTCAGGCAAAGCACTGACAATTTGCTTTGTGGAGTACATTTGCTGCAACATTATATTGTTCCTTTCCACTCCCACTGGTGGCAAGAGGAGGAAGCAGCCTGATAGTAAGAGGACAAGCTGACACTTTCAGCCTGCTATGCTTTCTGACGTAGAGGGGGAAGTAACACTGACTGTCTCTCTTTCCCTGCATCTCTTTTTTCCTCAATCCTAGTACATAAAGATCATTATGAGAACTTGTACTGTGTGATATCTGGAGAGAAACGTTTCCTACTGCATCCACCAAGTGACCGTCCCTTCATCCCATATGGTACATAATTTACTATACAGTATGTCTGGAGGTTGGAAGGAGGAAAGACTGTAATATTAAAAGATGTGAAAATATTGAAAGATGTGAAAAAGGAAGCAGAGATAACATTTTGATGTTGTTACGCTTTCCACTGTAAACAGAAATCTCTTGTATTTCATGCTGCAGGTAGTTTGTAATACAAATATTCTCAGGTCAGGTTTTCCAAACCTGTAAAGTAATAGGTTCATTGATACTCATGGCAGTCTCTTCAGCTTTAGAGTATTTAAATTATTCAAGTATCTTGTCAGTATTGTAACATGTCATCTTTGATGTTTAACTGGTTTGGATTCTGCCTGCTCATTCTTTTCTCTAGGAAAAAAGCCAGGTAGCTGAAAAATAAGTTGTAATTTAAGGAAATGTTCAAGTCACTAACTGAATCTCTGAAACCTGGAGAAGTGAAAAAAAAGATTCTTATGACAGCGTTATTTCACATTGCCCATTTTCTGTAGCCAGGGTTTCGGCTACTTAGAACACGGGACTCGCTTTGAGAAACCTGATCTGCTGGGGGCTGATGAGGTCCATCTGTCAGAGAAGGGGAAGAGCATCTTCAGGCACAGACTTGCCAAGCTGCTGAAGAGGGCTTTAAACTAAAGTTCCTGGCAGAGGGGAACTTCAATCCATCCCAGGTCTACCGGTTTGAGGCCAGTGCCAGCAACAGATGCCCAGAGTGGGAGAAGGACCACGGGTCAGCAGGAGAGCACCTGAAGTGCAGCACAAAGGAATTCCAGCCAGCCAGCCAGCTTCACCAGGCCCAGCTGAAATGCCTCTGTGCAAACGCAGGTAGCATGGGGAACAAAGGAGGCGTTGGAGATGCACACACGCCTGCAGAGCTGTGATCTCATTGACGTGGTGGGATGGCTTCTATGACTGGAGTGTTGGGATAGAAGGATACAGGCTCTTTAGGAAGGGCAGGCAGGGGAGACCCCTCTATGTCAGTAACCAGGTGGAGTGCGTGGAGCTCCACCTGAGACTGGGTGAGGAGCCAACCGAGAGCTTATGGGTCAGAATTAAAGGGAGCACAGGGACAGAGGACATTGTAGTGGGGATCTGCTACAGGCCACCTGACCAGGAAGAGTGAGTGGATGAGGCCCTCTATAGACAGGTAGGAGCAGTCTCATGCTCACAAACCCTCATCCTCATGGGGGACTTCAACCACCCTGATACCTGTTGGAGGGACAACACAGCAAGACATAAGCAAGCCAGAACATTCCTGGAAAGCGTTGATGATAACTTCCTCCTCCAAGTGATAGAGAAACCAACAAGGAGGGGTGCCATGCTGGACCTTGTTCTCGTGAACAAGGAGTGGCTGGTGGGGAATGTGAAGGTCAGGGGCAGCCTTAGCTGGCCTGTTCAGGGATCTGCTTGGTAGAATACTGTGGGACAAAGCCTTGTAACAAAGAGGGGTGCAAGACATTTGGTTAATATTCAAGGGTCACTTCCTCCAAGCTCAGGAGCGATGCATCCCAACAAAGAGGAAGTCAGACAAAAATGCCTGGAGGCCTGCATGGATGAACAAGGAGCTCCTGGACAAACTCTGACACAAAAAGGAAGCCTGCAGAAGGTGGAAGCGAGGGCAGGTAGCCTGGGAGGAATACAAAGACATTATCTAAGCAGCCAGGGATCAGGTTAGGGAGGCTAAAGCCCTGGTAGCATTAAATCTGTCCAGGGATGACAAGGGCAACAAGAAAACCTTCTGTAGGTACGTCAGTGATAAAAGGAAGATGAGGGAAAATGTGGGTCCTCTCCAGAAGGAAATGGGAGACCTGGTTACCCAGGATATGGAGAAGGCTGAGGTACTCAAATGACTTTTTTGCCTCAGTCTTCACCAGCAAGTGCTCTAGCCACACCGCTCAATTTGCAGATGGCAAAGGCAGGGATTGGGAGAATGAAGAACTACCCACTGTCAGAGAAGGTGAGGTTTGAGACCATCTAAGGAACCTGAAGGTGCACAAGTCCATGGGACCTACTGAGATGCATCTGCAGATCCTGAGGGAACTGGCAGATGAAGTGGCTAAGCCACTCTCCATCATGTTTGAGAAGTTGTGGCAGTCTGGTGAGGTTCCCACTGACTGGAAAAGGGGAAACAACCTTCATTTTTAAAAAGGGAAAAAAGGGAGACCCGGGGAAGTACAGGATGGTCAGTCTCACCTCCGTGCCAGGCAAGATCATGGAACAGATCCTCCTGCAAACTATGCTCAGGCACATGGAAAATAAGGTGATTGGTGACAACCAGCATGGTTAACTAAGGGAAAATCATGCCTGACAAATTTGGTGGCATTCTGTGACGGGTTTACAGTGTTGATAGATCAGAGCGACTGATGTCATCTACCCAGACTTGTGCAAAGCATTTGACACTGTCCTGCACGACATCCTTGTCTCTAATTGGAGAGACATGGATTTGACAGGTGGACCACTCTGTGGATAAGGAATTGGCTGGTTGGTTACACTCAGAGTTGCGGTCAACGGCTCAATGTCCAAGTGGGGACCAGTGATGAGTAGTGTTCCTCAGGGGTCAGTACTGGGACCGGCACTGTTTAATATCTTTGTTGGTGACATGGACAGTGGGATCGAGTGCACCCTCAGCAAGCTTGCCGACAGCACCAAGCTGTGTGGTGTGGTTGACATGCTGGAGGGAAGGGATGCCATCCAGAGGGACCTTGACAGGCTTGAGAGGTGGGCCTGTGCGAACCACATGAAGTTCAAGAAGGCCAAGTGCAAGGTTCTGCACACGGGTCAGGGCAATCCCAAGCACAAGTACAGGCTGGGTGGAGAACAGATTGAGAGCAGCCCTGAGGAGAAGGACTTGGGGGTGTTTGTGGACAAGAAGCTCAACATGACCTGGCAATGTGCACTTGCAGCCTAGAAAGCCAATCATCCTGGGCTGTGTCAAAACAAGTGTGACCAGCAGGTTGAGAGAGATGATTCTCCTCCTCCACTCCACTCTGGTGAGACCCTACCTGGAGTACTGCGTCCAGCTCTGGGGCCTCCAATGTAGGAAGCACATGGAACTATTGGACTGAGTCCAGAGGAGGGCCACGAAGTTAAGCAGAGGGCTGGAGCACCTCTCCTATGAGGACAGGCTGTGAGAGAGTTGGGGTTGTTCAGCCTGGAGAAGAGAAGGCTCTGGGGAGACTTTATAGCAGCCTTCCAGTACCTAAAGGGGCCTACAGGAAAGCTGGCAAGGGGCTGTTTACAGGGCAGGGAGTGATAGGACCAGGGGTGATGGCCTTAAGCTGAAGGAGGGGAGATTTAGATTGGATATTAGGAAGAAATTCTTGACTGTGAGGGTGGTGAGACACTGGAACAGGTTGCCCACAGAAGCTGTGGCCGTGTGTCCCCACAAGTGTTCAAGGCCAGGTTGGATGGGGCTTTGGGCACCCTGGTCTAGTGGAGGGTGTCCCTGCCCATGGCAGGGGGATAGAAACAGCTGATCTTTAAGGTCCCTTCCAGCCCAAAGCATTCCATGACTCTATGAACATACGAAATACACGTATGTCATGAGTCATACGTTGTAAAATAAGTTACTAGTAAAGATTAGAACAGAGGTAATGCTTACATTTTATAGCGTGTAGTAAAAAGACGACTCCATCTTTTTGAACACCGGGTTAAAGGAAAGAACTTTTCTCAAGAGAGGGCTTAGAAACCCACATGTGCTGAAGCAATGAAAGAAAAGCCACCGGCAGTATCTGAAGCAGTTGATGAGCCCTGTCAGATAAAATTAGAAATGAAAGTCTGGCCATAAGTCACTAATAACTCTTGTGAGTGCTGTCTTGCAAGAGTGACCTAAGAATAAACGGCAGAATATAGAATGACTGTACGGAAGGGATGCTCTGACTCTCAGAGGGAAACAAGACAATTACTGGAACAAAGTAGGACCAGGGTTAAAATGGGCTTTGAAGAGAATAATTCCTGTGAAGAATGAAGGTTGGAATTCCAAACAGGAAGGCAGGTCAGTATTCAGATTGACTTAAAAAATATAAAAAAATAAGAAACGGGATAAAAATCGAAATGGACAAAGGGGAGGACAGTGAGGGCAGTAAGTTGAAATAGGTTTTTTATTTTAGTTTTTCTTTTACTTGGTGAAAGTGTGACATGTCCTGCCATTAGTTTCTCTGAGTACTGCTCTGATTTGTGTCATTTAATTCTTTCTGTGGTTCCAGAGCTCTATCAGCCAGCAACCTACCAGGTATCAGAAGATGGCTCATTTGAAATTGTGGATGAGAAGAATGCAGATAAGGTAAAAAAGTGTATAAAGAACACAGTGAATACAGTAAAGATGGTTACTCAAACTGAGCACGTTGATATTTAGAAATCCTTCATTACTAGACAGAGAATGTCCAGATATTCCACATGTATTTTACTATTTGCAAAGGATACTCAACTTCCAGAAAAGATTTTTACTGCACACCTGAAACCATTGATACCATAAACTTTCTTACACCAAACTTAAATAGATCCTGTAAAGGACTTTTAAATGAATCAACAATAAAGGAATTGATTTCATTAAGGCTGAAATAGACTCCTCTGCATTCACTTTGTTTTGGCCCTGTACTCAGAGCTAGATTTTGCTCTGCAGGAGTATCACCCAGTGTGATGAAACATATCTGTCTCCAACATTAAATTGTGCTTTCTTAGTAGTAGCAATATTTATTTGATTAAAATGTATAGATCTGCAGGCACTTCACAACAACTCAGTAGCCTTTTGTATCTGATCTCTGTCCTTTTGCTTCTGCAATGTGTGACTAGTGCTACAGCTGAACTTGAGATGGGGCTTTTTCTTTGTTTCCAGAGTGGTCCTCAGGGAATCTTGTGGGAGCATTCCTGTTACGAGCATGGTGGAGTGCTGAGTGCATTTATAATTCTGTAGGGCATAGAAGAAATGTATGCAGGCAAGAGGGATTTCCCAGCTGGAAGGGGGGCGGGGGTGGGTTTAGCTCCTGGGAATAAAATTAGACCAGAGAGCTTTAGAAGAAGAAAGGAATTTCTAAGAACAGTGGTACAGATAAAATACTCACATACTGAATGTAGGAGGAACAAGTGACTTAAGGGGCTGGAGGTGTTTTGAAAGTATGCCATGAGACTGAAATTTCATGGCTGACATTTAGCACCTTTTCCCTAATTAGAAATGCTTTGCTGAAGGAGGCAATTTTTTGCATCCTTGACCTATTCCCAGTTGAACGTGGAAATCTGTGTAGCTGTATGCGTTTTGCTAGGCAAAATACATGTTTTGTAACCTAATAAGTTTAGTTATCAGTTGTTTTTCTGGAAGCTTGCTGGAATTTTTTGCTAGAGTCAGTACCACATATGTCCTCTTTTGCTTTTAGGTGCCCTGGATCCCCCTGGACCCATTGAACCCGAATCTGGAACGATATCCAGAGTATGCTCAGGCAAAACCTTTGCAGTGTACAGTGAAAGCTGGTGAGATGTTATACCTTCCTTCTCTCTGGTTCCATCACGTTCAGCAATCTCATGGCTGTATAGCAGGTAAATTGCACAGTCTTTCCAGATATGTTTTTGAACTCTGGTGGGTGTGCAGCTAGAGCATAAGCAGCTGCAGCAAAGCATAACTGGGACCAAAGGTCTCTTTAAGATAATCTACCTCCCCTCAGGAGCTTATAGCTATCTTGGCAGATGCCATGGGGTCTTGCAGTCTCTTTTGCTTATAATTCATAGCGTTGTTGACAAGTGCTAGGGATGTAGCAGAAGAAAAATCTTTCTAGTTGTCAAGTCTGGAGAAGGGTAGTTAATTCAGTGATCATGATCCAGTTTCTGTTTCTAACATGGAGGTAAGTAGTTTCTCTGCCTAGCCTGCCCAACTGCAAGTTGGTCATCTACATACCTTTCACAAAGAAGCTGCATGTTCTGTGTGCTGTTATCACATCAACTGAAGAGGAACCCAGAAAGTGTATGAATTTTAGGCTTGGATATAGACACAACATGGAAGATAGTGTGTTGTCATGCAAGCTGGAATCTGCTCTGACCCAATCTCCTACCTTGCTAATAAGCCTCTGCTTGTCTTACTGTTCCTTGTGCTTATCAGAAGTCTTGTCATCTCTTCCTTTGTAGGGTTTGTCACCATCTCTCTCTTTTTTTTTTCCTTCATGAAGAGAGTTCTAGAATTTCAAGCATTGCTCATTTGGTTCAGGGATGGGGGTGTTGCAAAATATTATCGTTATATCCTGTAAGTTTTGCAAGGTTTGAGGACAAGTTTTTCGCCATCCTTTACCTGCCCAGAAAGAGTAAATAGAGTATTTTGAACAATGTAACATTAGTATTTGTACAACTTTGCAAATGTTGCAAGCCCTTTTTTTTTTTCAGTATTTGTGCTACTGTGATAAAAAGACAAGATACCTGTAAAGCAGTATTTCTGAATCTCTTTTCTCAGTACTGCTGTATCAGTTCTTAAATATTTTTTAGAAAAAGTAGAGTTGTTTCCAGTTGCAAGCCCCTGGCCGCTCTCTTTTTCTCTGTCTAGCAGAAATGCTAAAGAGTTGATGAGTTTATTTGACCTTTAGTCTGATAACTGCACTGCAGTCTGTATACACTTGAAAAATCAATATTCTCTGTGTCTGGTACAGTGACTGAAGCGAGAGTATATCCTCTTCCAAGAACCATTGGTACAATATTATACTGCTTGCCTTATTTTTTCGGGGAGGTGTACACTAAAATGAAATGAGAGGCAGAATTAAAGCACTGTCTAACTGATGACTGTTGTGAAGTAGTGGTGAATTTGCCATCTTTTACACACTCAGAGGAAGAGACGTTCCTATCCAGATACTAAATTTTGCAGCATATTTGGTATTTTTGATCTAAATAGAAGCATACATTTTCTGTTTCTAAGCATTTTGCCAGCTTCTGCTCCAAGGAATCCCCAGTACAGAGTCTGAAGAAGAGCTGGTTTCAGTTAAGACAGAGTTGCATTGGCAACACTGTTAAAGAGGGCTAATGTTTGCTTATGTTATTTTCGGCTGTAGTCAAAGATTTGCTCATTTCAAAGTTCAGTCAGTAATAAGGAAAAGCCTGTACTAGCTGAACTGTGGAAAGCAGTCTATCAACATGTGTGTAAATCATTACATTCTAGCCTTAGAAATGTTTTTCCTTTTTCTTGTCTCCTCAGTGAATTATTGGTATGACATGGAATATGACCTTAAGTACAGCTATTATCAACTACTAGATCGTCTCACAAAAACCGTGAAAGTGTTATAGCAGAGCTGGGAGACCTGAGCTTGTGATCTCTCTCTCTGATGTGAAGCAATCATCAGCAGCATCTGTGACTGGAGTACAAACATGATTCAAGTGAAAAGGACTGAACATTAAATTATCCTCAAAAACGTCTGTCAAACTGATCATGGCTATTTTGCTTCATTACAGAGTCTAGATCAATTGGCCTGATTTTTTGGCTTGTGAGTAGGAGGTTTGATAATAGCATTTTTAAATCTTTGTATGTTGCCTCAGTGATGGGGAGAAAAACAAAATTTAAAGGGAGGCAATCCAGGTTTTGGAAATCCCAGAACAGAAGCTGTGACTGTTTGTTCAGATCTGCAGATAGTTTTCATAACAACCCAATCGGACAAGGAAGAATCTGTTCTGCCACCCACCTGTGCATCAGGCTGCATCAGTCCAACATGTGCTTTCTGCTTAAGGCAAAAGTCCTGTCCAGTTGTAATTCACGAAGTTCATTGGCTGTGGTGTATTGATGGTGAGAAATTACAACTTCTGCAATAAAAGGTCAGTTTAAAAGCTTATTTCTGTACTTTTTTTTTCAAACAGTGTGGTGGGGGGAGGAAATCTAGGAGGACATGCAAAAGGCAATGCTGGCTATTTTCCGTGTTAAGCTACCTGGTTTTATTGCTGTTTTTTATTTCTTTCCGTCATTGTATTCAAATGTAGCTGCATTCTCTTACAGGCTGAATGGTGATTTTAGAGTTGCTTTGCCAGATCTACAGTCAATCTGCACATCACCTGTGGTCTCGTGGCATGCCATGTGATTCTGCAGTACATGGGCTCATTGATTGCATCGTTCCTTTGCCGTTCATTGCTGCCTAACACATGGTCAAAGGAGCTGTGTGAACCAGGAGCCTATTTCTGCAGCCTTAATTCCTGTTTGTATTTCCACGGAACAGGATAAGACTACTCATGTGTTTGAGACCTGCAGGGTAGGATTGTTGTTTATGAAACTTGAAAGTTGGTATTTACCATCAAAACTTCAGACTGTTCCTTAGAAACATTAGCGATGAGGGAGTGGAATTTGTTTTCCTTATATTAATTTAGAGAATGTAGATACCTTTTAGACAAGACTGATTACTGTGAAGAGAAAAGGTAATTCTTTTACTTGGTTTTCTTTTGTTTTTTAAAGAAACACAGTTAAAGCATAAAGCGTCATTTTACCATGTGGTGCTTGTCCAAAAATTGCTGAAAACTCAGGAGGGATTAAGGGCAGGCTTTGTTTCACAGACAGATTACAATGTCATGTTACTTCAGGCTTTCCAGTTTGTGTTTATTGTGCCTTGGCAAAGGCGCCTAAGCCAGTTCTGCAGCTGAATCTGGACTTTACCACAGTCGGGGGAAAGGTGATTTGAATATCTCTTTTTGTCACTTTGGGGTGTTTAGTTTAGTCTCTATAACCAAAAGTAAGACCGCATGCCAGGAACACATGGCAGCCTGTGTCTGTGCCAGTGGACCGTGTTACGTACCACCTCTGAGCAGAGTGTCTGGAGGGAGGTGTGCCCTGAACTACATCTCCCAGCAGCCCGTGCTTGCTGGCTGAAGGAAGCTGTCACGGTTGTTCCTCCTGGACTTTGGGCAGAGATTTTAAGCCTGAGAAGCGACAGGCTCCTGACTTTCCTGTTTCACGCAGCTACAAAAAGGCAGCTCCTCTGCCCACCGGCAGAGCTGGGATGACGGTGCAGGTGACGGTTCTGCCTTCCCCCAGGTGTCTGTTCGATGACCCCGTGCAGATCCGTGTGGCGGGTCTCCGGCCGCAGCAGGCGGTCACTCTCCGAGCCAGCCTGGTGGATGAGAGTGGGGAGCTTTTCCAAGCCCATGCACGCTACAGAGCTGGGAGCGACGGAGAGCTCGACCTCAGCCGCTCCCCAGCGCTGGGGGGCAGCTATTCGGGAGTAGAGCCAATGGGGCTGCTGTGGTCTCTGAAGTCTAAAACGCCCTATAAGCGGCTGGCAAAGAGGAACGTCCTGACCCCTTTCTGTGTGGACTTGGAAGTGTATGAGGGCCACGGGGACTTGAACTGCTTGCTGGGAAAGTGCACTAACGAACGATGGTTTTTAGGAGAGGGGGTGAAAAGGATTTCGGTCAGAGAAGGTCGTCTGAAAGCAACCCTCTTCCTCCCTCCTGGTGAGTTTTAATTCCATTCTGGTTTTCCAGGTGTGACTTACACCACATATTGCGCCCCATGGCCCCTGGATGCACTTGGCAACATAGAGCAAAGCCTCACCTAATGGTTCCCTTGGCCTGTGCTTGGTCCAGCTCCTTGGATCCTCGCAGCAGAGCCGGGAGGAGCAGGTGCTGCCCAGGCTGGTCAAGTGCCGAGGCAGGGGGGTGCAGGGAGAGCAGCAGCGGTGGTATGCCGAGGAATGGCCTGTTTGCTGTAGTGGAGGGGAGTCAGGACCTCTCGTGCAGTGAGAGCTCTGGGGAAAAGTGTTTATTTCTTAGCTCTTCTGTTTAGCTGACAGAGGGGCCCCTAGTCTGCGGCAGAGCTATGAGGCGTGACAGCTCTGGCCATGGAGCAAGGAATGATGAAGTGTGGTGGGAACACTGGACTCAGGCTGCAGCCAGCCTTGGCTGCTCTAACAGCTGCTATGGATCTTCCTGCAGGCTCTGGACTTGTGTCTCTGTCTCTTTGGCTAAGAAAAAGCCAAAGAAAGAAGCGTCTACCTGGCTGAGCAGCTTGACTGCATGGAATACTTAGGAAGATGTGAGACAAATGAGAAAAGCATGGTCTTTAATTAAACAGCTCTGTGCGGAGACTGTGCCGAGACTGGATGCTCTGTAAAGCTGCTCTGAGCCCTGAACAGTTTATGTGCCTTGAGCAGTACTTAAACATGAATGTTTTATTCTGTAATGAATAAAAAGTCCCCTGCAGCTGCTGTAACACCAAGTCTTGTAAGGGAAATCTGCTGTAAGAACAGGCAGAGCAGCAGCAGGAAAGAAAGGTCCTATGGCTGCAGGAGGAAAATTGAGAAGCCCAGGGTAGTTACCCCAATCAGACTGAGGCCTGAATTATCACAGGTCAGTGCAGGCACTTGTGGGTGTATTTCATAACCCAAGTATTCCTTCCCTGGAAAACCTGCTAGCACAGTTCTTTAAAGAAGTGCAGTTCATTTAGCAATGCTGTTTGTTCATCAATCCCCAGTGGCCTGAGAACATCTAGGCTGATTTCAGCTGAAATTCGTAGTGCAAGAAGGATGCCCAACAGATGAACTTTCTGTAGTGAGTTCCTAAGAGAGAGAAGAAATATCCAAATGAGTGTACTTCCAGTGATTGTGTGTGTGCCTAAGAATGAGAACCTCCATGGAAAGCTTCAAAGGATGATTTCCTTTTGGTATCTACTGTCCTGGTATGTGCTGAGGGGCCACTACTGAAACTGTAGAAACTTTTAATTTTGGTTGTGTGTACACAAACACACGCACACACACTCCTCTTTCTTTGCAGGACCTGGTCCATTCCCTGGACTTATTGATTTGTATGGATCTGGAGGAGGTCTTGTTGAATACAGAGCAAGTCTTCTGGCTAGCAGAGGCTTCGTGACTCTGGCTCTTGCTTACATGGCCTTTGAAGATCTCCCTGCTATGCCAGAGATTCTTGAACTGGGATATTTTGAGGAAGCTGTAAACTTTTTGCGAAAGCAGCAGCAGGTAAGAGATAAATTATGATGCTTATCCTGTTGGAAGTTATTTTCCAGTTTTCTTATGTGAAATGCTAAATGTCACTGAATGCAACTAAGTTTCTGAGGTGTTAGAAGGAGACAGCACTGTCTGAAAGACAGCATGATCTGAGAGATGGAAAAGCATGTGCCTCAACTCTAATTTTGCAAGTAGCTGGATAGCTGGTTTTGCACAGCATCATATGACAGTCCATAGAGTGTTGTGCAAACCAGTGTTTGTGTGAGATTAAATCAAAGCAGTTTCTAGACTAGAAGCATAACATTGCTTAATTTTTTCCCCTACTTTTGCATCTCTAAAGATCTTAGAATCAAAAAATATCCATTGACTTTTTGTACTATTTCTGAAATGTTACAGGCTTTTGATTCTGAAGAAGTTTCACAAGACAGTAATAAAACATTTAACAACAGAATCCCGTACGGTTGTAGCACTGGAAAGTGTGCCATGTCTTAAGGAACTGGGGCTGTAAAAAAGGACAATTTATAGCAATATATCATTATACTTAAAACAAAAGAGACCAAGAGAAAACAAGTAGCATTTAAACTTTTAATGGAAAGCTACTTAATGTGGTATTCATTTCACAAAGTTATTTATATTTTCTAGCACGTGGACACCAGGAGTGTAGTCAGTGTGAGAACAGAATACAGCCTTGCGTGTTTGTCATGTTCCTCATAAAGCTCTGAAACTTCCAGAGTATCTTGCAAGGCACACATTATGAAATGAATTTGGTATGAAGAGCCTTCACTATAAATAAGTTGATTTAAACAGTTATTGGGCTTGCTCAGTCTCGGGTGCAATGAACCTTATGTGTTCCAAGACAAAACAGAAGGTAGAAGGTCAGCTGTAGAAAAGTATCAAAAAACAGTGGCATGAAAGAAAATCAATGCAAGTAAACCCATTGAAAAGTAATTTTCCAAAGGGCACCTTGGTGTTTGGAGGCAGGAGCAGTAAAAGATACAATACTGAAAGCAAGTGTGGAGCCCGGATGTGGAGGGAACAAAGAGGCGTTTGTATATAGAGGTCACCAGGAAGAAAAATTGTTACAGGACAAGAAACATTGAGGAGCTGTAGAATTCATAGTCACTCTTGTGGATGCTCAGCAAAAGGATAGATATGGGAGTGATGTAACCTGAGTAGAGAGGGAAGGATGAAATATGGGGTGGTCTTAGTTGGTGAGAAGTGAGGAAGCAGAACTGGAGACGTTATGTCAGCCCAGGAAATGAGGAGTAATTGATAATGGTTGTTTTATAACTGTGTTTCAGGTGAAAGATACTGGGATTGGTGTTTTGGGCTTGTCTAAAGGAGCTGATCTAGCCCTTTCCATGGCCACATTTCTACCGGGCATCAAGGCAGCTGTCAGCATATCTGGAAGTGGTTTTAATTCTCTCATTCCCCTGCAGGGGGATGGCTTCATTGTTCCTCCCCACCCATAT
Organism: Psophia crepitans; assembly: GCA_013399095.1. Classification (NCBI taxonomy): domain Eukaryota; kingdom Metazoa; phylum Chordata; class Aves; order Gruiformes; family Psophiidae; genus Psophia; species Psophia crepitans. The sequence continues at coordinate 905,517 of VWZZ01002130.1, read as the reverse complement.
GATTTGGGGAGAATGAAGACCGTCGATGAGTCTGGCCTAGTAGATTTTTCAGATATCCTAGATGATCACAGGGACCCAGCGACTTGGGATTGTCACATTCCAATGGAGAGGTCCTTGGCCAAGTTCCTCTTCCTCTCGGGGCTGGATGACACAAACTGGAAAAGTGACCTCTATTGCCAGGATGCTGTTCAGCGCCTTCGGCAATATGGACGGGAAGTGGAGTTTTGCTCCTATTCTGGAGCAGGACACCTCTTGGAGCCACCATACTTACCTCTGTGCCAGGCTTCGATGCACAAAGTGCTTGGGGTGTTTGTGCGTTGGGGAGGGCAATGGAGGGAGCATGCCAAAGCCCAAGAAGATGCATGGCACAGGATACAGGCCTTTTTCTGGCAACACTTAGTGGACTCAGACATCCCTAACAGCAAGCTGTAGTGGAAGCTGTCAAAGATGCTGACTACGGTTGGTACTTCAGCTCTCACTGAATCTTGGAAACTCATTAAAAGTTTCCCAGCCTGCCTTTCTCAAAGCCCCACAGTTCCATAATTGTTTATTTTCATTCCCCCAAGAATTTTCCATTTTTTAGTTGAATTTTGGTTGTCTTCTGGCCCCAGCTGCACTGTAGATTGTCACCATCTGACCTGCCTGTGTGCTGTAGTCATCTGTGAAAGACCCACAATTCCATTGTGCGGATTGCAGTTATACTGAGCTGTCTTTGCCCTCAGTCTCCAACTGTCTCCTCCTGCTCTCACAAGAGGAGACAATTCAATTTTCCATTGAATTGTTTAGTCTTGAACTATTAACTAACCTAAATGTAAGCAGCAGTTTCTTAGGACAACACATTAGTACACTCACCTTTCCTCTTGGTATATCGTTTTCTCACAGTTCTTAGTTAAAAGGTTGCAGCAGTTTTGATCTCAACTAAGTAAAGAAGCACTCTTCTGACTTACTCTGAAGTGCAGTGATAGTATATTTTTCCTGATACCTCAAAAAACAGAAGTGAATCTTACCCAGGTTATACTGGTTGTGTCTCCTGCTAACTCCAGACAAGCTACTTCTCAGAGTAAAGTTTCCACCGCACTGCTCAATAAATACAACGTGTATGTGTGTATGCACAGTTAACTTGAAATTATCTGAATGAAGTCTTCGACTGTCTTTATTCCTATAAATACATAGGCAGCAGTCCTTGTCTCAAGCTGTTGCTTCACCTGGCCAAAGAGTTTATATACAGAAGCCCTCGCCTCCTGTTGGCAAGAGGAGTGGTGGAGTTTGCAGTAGGGGTTAGCAATGTTGATAGTCAGTTTTTCCCTGTTTTGGGAGGGAAGAAGAAAGCCACTGCTGCTGCTGAGTTCCCAGCAGCCCTGTGGAGTGGGCTGTCTCAGTGGTCTTGCTACTATGGCAGACAGCTAGCAACAGCTAGGAAATGCCACTCTCCAGGGAGGACTGACCTTGCCTTCTGGGGAGAATGTGCATTATCTCACCCTTTACTGAGGTCCAAACCTCCTAAGGATGGCTGTGATCTACCTTGTGCATTTGTGGGGTAGTGGCAAAAGCAGCTTGCTGGCATTTTCCAGATATCAAATGGCATCGACTGAGTACATTTTGTCTCTTAGCACTGTCAAGGCTCCCATTCTGACCACAGAAGTGATCAGGAGCTGGAAGTCTCTGCCTTTCGCTGAGGCAGCAAGATCTTGCCTTTGAGGGAGTAGTCGTCCCTGGTTTCCATTTCCTGCTGAGACACAAGCCCTGCAGGAGCCTGGGTCCTGCTGAGGGCAGAACCATGCCTTCACTTTTCTTGCTTCAGAGAGCAATGGCAACTCAAAATGAACATGTTGGGCCTCAAAGGGCTGTCGGCCCTCTCATGCAATGCACCCGATGCAGAGCGTGCCCCATCGGTTACTTTCCCAGCCCTTCCTCAAACCGGCAGATGGGTACCATTTAGCTCAAGGTGTGAGCAGTTGGAGGTCTCGCTCCTGCTCATCTGAGTGGTAATCCATCATTTTTTCTGCTATTACCTCATCTTCATTTCTGTTTGTCCCCTGTGTGTCTATGTCCTGCATGGACTGTGGTTGTTCCAGATGTTACTGAGTGGGCAGGACCTGGCAGAAGAGAAACAAGGAAAGTCAAAACACATTTAAGCAGTTCAATCTGAATAAGGGACATTTTCTCTTCCCTCGTTTTTGTGTTTTATTGAAGCAGTCAAAAAAACCTGGGTTGTCCATCCACATTTGCCTCAGTGTCAGGGCTGTGAGTTTCTCTGTGGTAGGAGTAATTTTGTTCTTTTGTTTTTACTGAACACAGTGAGGTTTGTGCAGTACACTGTTGTTTTCCAGCTGTGGGATAACTCTCATCTATTTTAATCCCTTCTGAGGGGAAGACAAAATTTCACAGCCTTCAATGGGCAGTTTACAGATCTGTACTTTGAATTACAACATTGTGAGGTTCTGAGAAAATACATTTTCTTTATCTATAGAAAATTACCATTAAAAGGAAAAATACTTCCCATCAGTAAATCAACAATGTGATCAGTGATGTTTTCGTACAGTCTGCTATGTTGTCACGTTCAGCAGTCAGAGGCAAGGAAAACAGTGTTGAAACGAGATGACAAAGGAAGCTGACTGGTGACTCCATCAACGACTTGAGCACATAGGACCTCTTTGTTGCTCAGGAATGAAATCTTTGCTACCCAGTTAAAGCCCTTTATTTATCACTTGGGTGGCAGCTGGCAAGAAAGACTGAAAAAAAATTATTTAGCTGAGCAGTTCTGTGCCACATATAAACAGTAAAAGATGCCAGCCAACTCAGTTGCATCAGGAATTCTTTTTAAATCAGCCAGCCTTTTAAAATTAAACTCAAGTTTGAAACTTATCTTCAGGAAATAGAAACTGGAGGGAGACTAATATAAAATAATCGAAACTGGCCTAACTTCAATAAAATGCTTGTGCCTGTTCTTAAGCATTTAGCTGAAGACTTTGACTACTTAACGTTTCTTCTGCTGAATAGATGGTTTAGGCAAATGGGGCTGAGATCACATGTTTTTTCCAAGTTGCAAAAATTCTACTAATTGCAGCCTGTAGAGTCAGGGTGCTTTATATAGTTTCTCTAGGCTTACAGACAACATTATTCAAGAACAATGTGGAAGTTATTATTTAATTAAAGATAATTGGCCTTCAGCCGCAAAAGAGAGCCTATGCCAAGCACAACTGATAAAACTAATAACATTTAGTTGGGGAAAGCTGTTCTTGTAATCTGCTTGTAATTGAAGAGTGCTTCAGATGAAGTAGGGCATCAAAGGACTAGCTTGAACCGAAAGATCTTGGCTTGATGTCATCCATTTGTTTAGCACTTTGCACGACGTATCTACTATGAAAATGAGAAAAGGCTGTGACAAGTCTCTTAAGAAACTGAGAAGCAATCTCCCCATATGTAAGCTGCTATGAACAGATTTATTATAAGGGAACAGTACATCTTGCGGTGCACTTTTGGGGCAGGATGATTTCCTGAGCTAATTTGGAATCAGCCAGCAACAGAGACTGCTGATTTGCTGGTGCATTCTTAAAGTGTTCCTTCTTTGCTCTGCTTCGGCTTGTGGTCTCTCTACGTAGAAAGGAGACTACCCCAAAAAGAAGAGAACTGGTGTGAAAAAACATGCCCTTGAGTGGAGCATCTCTGAACTTGGCTTTAGCCTTACTGCCCAGACCCCATCAATCTAAGATGATCTGGATGAATGTGATTTAAGTTATATGAGGCATATATAGCTTCTTATTTTAAATTAGGTGTCCTTGAAGCAGGCCACAGGCTGGTTGCACACTGTGATACCTGTGGACACAGCTTGCTCTTTTCATTGTGGACTTTCTGTTTCACAGGGCAGATGATTTTGTTTACATAGCTGCATCCTGCTGTGCTATCTACTCAGTAAACCTTCCTGAAAAGATCCAGGGACTCTAACAGTTTGGAAACATTTGAGCACTGCATGGAGCAATGTCCTCTGTACTTCTCAAGGCTTTTTGACAAAGCTTATGGGGTTCTTTCCCCATACTTTGCCATACATGTTGTTAGGCTGTGTATAGCTGAGGAAGAAAGAAGTTCTTGATGTTCTTCACTGAAGACCTGAAAGTGCCAGGTCCAATCAGGTATTTATTTGAACACAAGCTAAAGCTGATCCTAAAGCATTTTGCTACTTGTACCATATAATTCGGAGGAAACTGCAGAATGAAAGTAGTCAAAATGCCTTTATTAGAGAATAGTGAAACACAGGTACAGAAGGCATGAGACGTCTCTGGGAAAGTAGCTGTACATTGAGCACTGTGCCTCTGCAGAAATACTGGGTATTTGAGGCTTCAGTGGAATTTTACTAGGGACTGTGGTGAACAAGGATATTTCAGTGCAAATGTGCTCCTGTAACACTAGTAGCTTCTTACCCAGGAGAAACAGGGTCTCTGGATGGCTTCTGCAAGCAAGGTTGTTTCATGGCCACAGGACAGAAGGAATGAAATGGAAGGTGAGAATATACATTGTGCGGGGTAATTTAGAAGTGACCTTTCTCCATTCGCTGTATTTGGAAGTCTAAAGATGATGGGGCACTTTTTTTAAAAAAAAAATTAAAAACTTTTTAAAATCAAAAAAATGGTCTCTAATACATTACCAAATGACAACATAAAAATAGTAAAAAAAATTTCTATATTAGTGTTTTGCTAAGAATTAATATAATACTACCATTTCAGAAAAAAATCACTATTCTGCACTTTTTAGTGCTCCATACATGTCATCCAGAAATGGAATCTGAGCCAAATGTAGTATTAAGTGCAGAGAAAGTGATACTTTGTTTGAAGTTTGGCTACAAGGAAAATTAATGCTTCCAACGACCTAACGCTCTTCACAGCATTTCCTGCAAAATATCACTGCCATTTGTCATTCTCCAGGACAAAACACAGAAAGGCTAAAACTCACTGTTTTTCAGAGTCTTAAAAAATTGTCCCTGTGGAATGTACATTAAACCTAAAAATGCCTGTGCCCTGACTTTGGATGGCACTGAGAGAAAAATAATAAAATTAGTTGCATTCAGTTAATTTAGGCTTTTCAGTGACTTAAGACACTGAGCATTTAACATCTTGTGTTTATATCTGCGTTGAAGTCACTTCACTGAAAGGTGAGGTTTCATGCTCCAGTTTACCTGTTCTAAGAATACCTTGCTGCCCAAAGGGACAATCATGCTTTTTTCCTGCTTGCTGATCTAACTGAGAGCTAATCTTGTGGGGAAAAAACCCGCAGAAGAAGATTAAAATGCTCAGCTGGATCAGAGAAGGAAGTAGCAGGAACATGCCTGGTATTATCAGGGGAGGCAGCGGTGAGCGATGCCCTGCCTTTCAGGGTCAGTGTGACCTCGTGCCAAATCAAGATAATTGATCAACTCTCGCAGAGCTTTTAGTTATGTTTGTAATAACTAGTCCATCTGGTTCTAAACTGTGATCTCTTATCTATATACAATAAAGTAAATGCGTGGTGGCTTATTGCCCCTGTTTATAATGGATCTGGTCCTGAAAGAGTAAGGTATTCAATAGCGGAGAGAACGTTGGGAAATACGAGTATCAAATAGGAGATGAGCTGGACAAACCGTTCACGGGAGATGCGATGTCTAGCACAGGAACAGAACATGATTAAGATGTGCATATCTCTGCCTTCAGTTAGAAGTTAAAGTTTGAATGCACTGCCAGCATTTTAATATGCTATGAATTCAGTAAGACAGTTTTGAATCAGTAAGGCTGTGCCGTCTGCAGGAGTCCTTCCCTGGCTAGTGTGAGTCTACTGTTCTCGAACACTAAGCACTGACTCATAATGGTTTCATTTTTCTGACCTAGGTGTTGGCTGCACAGTGCTTTGGCTCCATCCGTCTTCCTGTCTTTGGATCACTTGAGATAAAAGACGTGTCTTTTTTATGCAGGAAGACTTATTTTGATACCTGACAACATCACTGCTGTTGTAGTGGAAGGGAAAGAGGGCAGTGGTCTGTACTTTTGGGTAGAAATATCACACGTGATTGCTGAAACAGACCAGCTGTGGATGCCCCATTCCTGGAGGTGTTCAAGGCCAGGTTGGATGGGGCCCTGGCCAACCTGATCTAGTGGGTGGCATCCCTGCCTATGGCAGGGCGGTTGGAACCAGATGATCTTTAAGGTCCCTTCCAACCCAAACCATACTAGCAGAAGACAAGTATCTGTAGAATGTTCTTGTTCAAACCCAGCCTGCTCAACTTTCAATTTCTGGTGATAGATCTTGCAAAATGGGAGACATCTGTGATTTGGAGGTTACCTCCCCATGTGACATCAGAGAATTACACAGGTAACAGTGCAATTTGTACATAATGATGTATCTAAGGAATGCAGTTTGGCTTGGAGTGAGATGAAAGGGCAAATCTTTCAATCTATCTGATTCTTTGTAAGAATCTCCTATGTAGATTGGGTCGATGTTACACTGATAAATACATGCACTGATTAAGTTCCATTTGTTCATGAATTCTAGACGCTGAGCCTAAAAATTCAAGCATTAAGCAGTGGCTTGAGAGTGACCATATGAGCTGGACTCAGTGCATCTGGCTTGCCGACCAGTCATCAGCTCCCTGCCAGGCACTGAGTGTGACATGAATATTGATCTATGGTACTGATCCTTTGTGCTACTGACAGAATATTGCTGTTTAAAAATTTGCAGTTTAAAATCTGCAAATAGATAAAATATATTTGTCCTTTGCTTCCTTCCTGAAAGGAAGCTGTGGTGAGCTGGGGGTCGGCCTCTTCTCGCAGATAACTAGTGACAGGACTAGGGGGAACGGCTGCAAGTTGCGCCAGGGGAGGTTCAGGTTGGAGATTAGGAGAAATTTCTTCACTGAAAGGGTGGTCGGGCATTGGAACAGGTTGCCCAGGGAGGTGGTGGAGTCACCGTCCCTGCGGGTATTTAAGGAAAGGTTAGACGCAGTACTGAAGGACATGGTTTACTGGTTAATAGGTGGGGGGGGGGGTCGGTTGGACTAGATGATCCTTGAGGTCTCTTCCAACCTTAATGATTCTATTCTATGCTATTCTATTCTATTCTATTCCACCATGTCAGCCATGTTTCCCACGGGTCTTCAAAGCATCTTTGTTGATGAGAATGGGCCCCACCCTGATCAATGCCACTCACAGGAGCCCACTCCACAATGACCTGCCATTGTACGTATACAAGGTACTGATTAGATGCAATAGAACAGCATTAGACAAATGTATGCAAGAGGAATCCATCAAGGTTAACTAGATTCAAAGATGCTACCTATGCCTCTCAGAGTCCCAGAACCACAAATGACGAGAGTCTGGAAGAGTATTCTGGAGAATTACCACAGCAGATTTGTCCTGCTCTTGCATTCTCCTGTGGATGTGTTCTTTGACCGTTGGCAGAGCCAGGATACTGGGCTAGAAGGTGTGCTGGGCTGAAGCAGAGAAATCAGTCTTACCTTTTAACATGTTTACTGTGAATTTGGTTAGTCTTGTAATGGAACTCTATATCAGATTTCCAGGAGTCATTTATCAAGTCCAGACAAGGTGCGCTCCAGCCACCTCCCTGTGTTCATGCTCTGGCACATGTCCCCTGCCTACTTGTTCCTAAATTCCACCCTTCACTGCAAAGCAATGTATTAAATGACACCTCAGCAACTAAGGAGAAAACAGGGCTTCCTTATGTGCAGTAATCATGAGTGGTTAGAAAATGCAGTAATCATGCAGTGATTGAAAAAGAAAGCAAACATGAGCAAAGCAGAGGAAGAGATTTTCTCTCAGACATCCCGTCATTTGCTTCTTGTGTGTACATACCTCACATCATGACTTATGTGTACATACCTCACATCATGACTGAGTGTTAACCTCCCTTTGAACGTAACCTCGAAAAGCTCAGCAGCCTGTGGCTGTGTAAAAGAGGAAATTCTCATCTGTTTCTAATGTTGTTCATACGTTATCCATCAATTACATCAGGGATTTAATCTATGTGTCTTTGTTCTTTCCAGGATAACGTGCATGATGTGATATTGTTGGGAGGCAGGAATTTCTAGATGAAGTGTGTACAACAGACATAATCTTTTTCAGTTTTGGGCATCAAAATGGGTTAGGAGCTGCTGAACTGTGCAGAGATCATGTAGCATTTAAAAGTCAGGAGTGAGCCAGGGCCCATAGCCCTGCAGCTCTTAGGACATTCTCCTTACTTATGACAGAAGTAACAATGTGAAAAGGAAGAAAAAAATAATTTTTTTTTGTATCTTTCTCACTTGACAGAGACCTGATTGTTACAAGTAGGCACCAACTCACAATAAATCGTCCCTTAAATCCCTGGCATGCCGCTCTGGGCTGCTGCCAATGGACTGCAGAGAGCATGCTGCTTTAGCTTTGGGAAAGTTCCAGTGGAGTGTGCGCTGTCTGTTGGAAAGTGGGGCATGACGATGTTATTTTTCAGTGAAAGGTATGTTTGGAAGGCCCTTGTTTACTGTTAAGGGTGGGTTTTTTTGTCTTGTAAGATAAGTTTGTAAGTGGCAATTCATATAGGGGGGGATTCTTCATTCAGTTGGACTGTTCTTAATAACTCCATGTCCTCCCATGGTCTCCTTTCTTATGATTTATGCAGATGCAATTTAAAAAAGTCTTTTGTGGTGTATCTATCAAACTATATCTGGCTGCAACTTTATTGTGAATATTTCGTATTCCCGTTCATAGTATGAGGTAGGTAGATGTTAACACTATAAAGCCATCTGAAGCCTTTCATTATTCTGATAACCTTTGTAACCTTCCTGACTATTTTCTATAGGATGAATTTTAATTCAAGAACACAATAACTTGCTACCTTTCCCTGCAAGTTCAGGATCAAGGTTAAAATCCTGCTTATGGGTCCATGCTTATAAACAAACATTTGACACAGGCTGTGCTGGAGTGTGCGTTGGTAGTTGATTATTGTGACAGAGTTCAAGGCTTTAAATAAGAAAGGTCAGGTACCCTAGAGATTCCTGCTGAATACCTGATCATCTTTTATACAATAATTTGCATGCTAGAGATGTGGTGGCTGGTAAACACCGACAGCTGTTCTGGTGAGGAGGGTGCTTAGAGAGCTACTTCATTCAGTTTGTGGGTTACCTTGGATCTGCAGGTAGGCAAAACAGTCAGACCTTGAGACAAAGTTTGACTAACTGACACCAACTGTGTGGGTTACCTTGGATCTGCAGGTAGGCAAAACAGTCAGACCTTGAGACAAAGTTTGACTAACTGACACCAACTGAGACACTATTGAAGAAAAAAAAATGTTCAAACTAAAAAAGTGATACAGACAGAGAATGCTCTGTTCTACTAGCAGGAAATGCCCAGTGGAAGGTCAACATGTAGTGATCACAGTTTGCAACGTGGGAGGATTGGGAAACGACAGAGTCAAAAATTCTTCACAGTGAGAATGGTTAAACTAAAAGAGGTGCCCAAAGAGGTCGTGGAATCACTGTCTGTGAGCATTTTTGACTAAAAAAAAAAGCAACGTGACCTAAGTTAGTCCAGCTTTGATCAGATGTTTGGATGAGATGAGCTTGAGGGACCTTTCAAATGTTTTGAGGTTCTAAGAAATGTCATATTGATGTTCTCTTTAGTGCATTTGCCTGAAATAGGAAGGCTGGTTCATGAGGCCTTAAACACATCTTTGTTCATCCTTTTAAAAGATATACACCATTCGTGCATTATATCCACAGTCAGAAGAAGAGGTACAGGAACCTATGACTTCCTTTAGCACATGTATAAATACCTCAAGAGGGAATTTCCCATCTCTTCTGGAAGGTGTACATGCCTTGGTCACCATCTTTCATGGAAAGTGGGGGATATATTTAGCCAGGCAGTGAATGATCCAGTTCCAGTCAGTTCTGTTGAGGCAGGCATTCAGGAAAGATTCCTCTCTTAGAAGAAGAAAGTATGTACTGGAACTGAAATATTTTTTTGGGGGGAGAAACATATTCCAATCTGAGAGGAACTAATAGAGCTTTGAAAAGATGCTATCCTTGAACCTAGCAGGCAAATAATTCCATAGAGCCCCTGGGGATCTTAAAGATATCTTTAGGATGATTGTAATGAGTGAATACTGTGAGTACTGTAGGTACAAGTCAAAGTACAGCTAAGGGGTAGAAGTGGTTTGTTGATCAGTAAAGAGAACTGTAGCTCCTGTGGAGACACCAGTTCTTATTTTTGTTGTTCTGTTCCCCACTGCAGATTTACAAACCCAGGAGAAGCAGTTGGCAAGTAGCAACGTGTGAAGCTGTATATGCCACCCACAACACACCTTCCATCCAAAGCTGTCAGTGGTGGTGTGTGCACATTGCTACAGAGCAAAACCCAGCCCTTGCTTTGAAGTGATGAGAAATTTCTAACAGCTGTATGAAACCCTGCCACAGTGCAATTTTAGTCAGCTTGTACTGGAACAGTGCAAAAAGGTGATGCTTGAGAAAGCTGTATGTGAGACTGACTTCTGACACGCTTCATTTTGTGTACTGACTTATTTCTGGCCTTCTCGTTAGACTAAATACTACAGTCCAAGTCTACCTATAAATGAATCCTGTTGGCTTATGAAAAAATGGGAGGGGAAAGGGCAGAAGAGTATCCTGCAGAACAATCTCATATCAGGAGCATCCCCATAGAAAAGGAAAGGTAGTTACTTTATCAGGGACAAGGTTTTTTCCTTTTAAATCAAAACTCACCATGAAAGTAATTTTGTTAAAATGTGACCATAAAAAATTGATTGTGATTGCCACGGTAATATTCCTGTCACAACCCTTTTAAGACTTTTTATCCTTCTCAATCTCAGTTACTGCAGAGGTTTGTTCATAGTACTTGTGATCAGTGAAAGATCAGTGCCTTCAGCCTGAAGTCACTGATCTATTGCATCTTACACTCTTGCAAATTATTTCCAATACTTCTTATCATCAACAATTTATCATCATCCTTCAGCTCTGTGGAAGAAAATATTGTGTAGCTCAGACATGGTGGCTTTTTAAAAGTGACCCATTACAAGCTCTGTTGCCTGCTACTGTCTCATAAGTGGTTTTTTTACTAGTTTCTACTTCATGATGGGAAAAGATGTAGAAATATTTCACTCCAGTCCAGTACATGCAGTGGAGTTTCAGTATGTGCAATACTCAAAATCAAAACCCAGCTATGCAAAATAAAAAATCAAACAAAACAGAGGTATGAATTGCTTATTTCTGAAGAAAAGGAATAAAATAAGTGCGTTCATGGAGTATCAATTCTTAAATTTCTCCTCTTCATGAAAAAAAGTGTGTGAGTGTGTGTGTGGGGTAGGGGTGCATATAAATGTCTGTTGGAAAGGAGGGCTGGAATGAAGATGAAAAGAAAAGGAAAAACAGAAGGTTAAAAAAAAATCTGTTTTGTAATGACTTGTATGTTTTTTGTAGAATGTAGGGTCCCCAGCAGAAATCTTCTGCCAGAAGACATACATATGTAAGTGAAAGCAAGATGGCCCAGGGCCCAGCCAGATGGTCCGTTTCACTGTGCAGTGCCAGAGGTGAGCATATGGTAACCACTGCCTGCTCCGGGGTTAGAATAAACATGGTTGCGGGATGCCAGTTGCTCAGCCACAAGCTGAATCCATTTTTCTCGTTAAGGCAAAGAGTGACAGTATCACCGGCTACTACAGGACACAATACCTACTTAGAAACAAGTAACTGAAACCTGTATTTTGTATACTTTCATAACTAAGTGGGTTTGCAATCAGTTATTATTAGTACAGTTATTGTCTTGGGATGATGACAACTAATGCTTTCATGAAGAAGTAATAACTGCTTTGCATCACTGAAGCTCTAATGACAAGTTATAGAAAATTTTTCAAGATCTCTCACTTTGAGGTCAATGAACAAATCAAGGAACAAATTCTACTTACTTCATTTTGTGTTGATTCCACTCAGAATTTTCAGTCACTAATCAGATGTGAAAATGGCATGGTCCTTTGTTCTCTAATTGCTGGAGAGTCCCAAGGTAAGAAAGGTATTAATTTTTTTTTTTCTCTCCAAGATTAGCACTCAGTTGCATAACTCTGTTTTAGCCTCTTAAAGAAAAGTGGTAAAAGCCTCCTTGAAACAGCCATTAAATTAAAAGTCAGGGCTCTCCATGGGGATTAGGAGGCTGCGACTCATGCCTCAGCTGTACTTGATTAGGTTCTCCCACTTCCCAGCCTTGTGTTCTGGTCAACAGGTTGTTGATTGTTGGTACATGGGTAGTTGTGGTGGGTTCAGAAAAAAGTCTTGATATTTATTCCACATTAGACCAATAAGTTTTGAAATCCTGGTATTCTTTCATGAGATGAAAGCTTTCTTTTATCAACCATTACCTTACACATCATTTGTGAAGTTAGTCTTTTGGTGATTTAGATACCTTAGGATATATGCCTCATGCTGTGCCCTGTCTGTGCTTCCCTTGATTCATCTGGATTATTATGCCCAGAAGGGGAAGGAAGACCAGAGATAAAGATCAACTTTTTTTTCTGCTTTTGCATACCCAAAGAACCATTACCCACTAGCAAAAGAACTGCTTGGAAAAATCCAACCTCATTCATCTCCTTACATGTCCTCTTCATCTTCTGGGGTCTGAGAGAAATCTTCGATCCTGGAAGGTGCTAGTGCCTAGTAGTTCCTAAGCAGAGGGCGTTCAATGGTACTCAGGCCAGAGCAGTCTTCTCTCTCTGCTTCATTTTCTGCTTGTCCATTTGCTTTTTTGGTATTTTCATCATGTGTGTCTGCCTGATTAGCAATATAACAGACACCACACACAGGATGATAATGGGCTGAGGCAGGTAATAGCACTCTACCTTTCAGTTCACAAATTTAAGAAAAATAGGTTGAATTTTTAAGAACATGGATTCATCATTTGCTCCCTGTCCCTTGCATGTGCAAGTTCTCCCTTCCTCTGGGTTGAAAGGAGAGTAGAATTTTTAAGAGAGTAGTTTGTTATTCTTCTTCATTCCTTTCAGTTCTCCACATAAGGTTATTTGGCGTTCCAGTGCTGCTGCTTCTCCCTGTGCAAGAGCATAATTTTGCATTATCAATGAACATCAGTCCAGACCTCAAAGGAATGCAATTTCCTGGGCTCAGGAAGGAATCTAGAGGTTAGTCTCATAAATCCTATGTATGCTCTGCGGCTGTTCAGCTCTTAGCCAAGTCTGGCAACAGGGTCATTTCATCTAGCACTCACATAGTAAAATACATTTCTTTTATGACCTCCTAGCCAGCTGTTCAGGCTAAATCATTGTACATACAGTCGTGACTTGACTAATGCCTGTGCATGTCTCAGCTGTTTTCCTGTTATTCTGTCTGTAGAATGGTGCAAAATTCTCCTCATGAGGTGGTATTCCTGGAAGACAGAGCCTCCTGCTGCACATAAAAACCAGGGAGTGATTCTTCTGTGGGTCACCGCATGCACAGATCACAGCGTCAAGGAGGTTCTAGCTGGAGGGTGGCTTAGTATAAGAAATGTAGTTCTTCAGGGAGCAAATGAGTGTCTGTGGCCTGGAAGAATGGTTCCTCCCTGTTGTGGTCTCCAGTTCTCCAGTGCAGTGTTCGGTGTGGAGACAATCAGGAATGCTTTTAACTCTGTGAGATTTTTCTTCATGTGTTTTAGGTTTTCATTAAAAAATTGTAAAAACTGAGAGCACGTTTAAGCATGTTTTCAATCATTTCATGCCTCTGAAAGTGATACTATCGGGTCATGTGCCTCCAAACAGACTTTTCAGCAGAAAAAGAGAAAAAGAAAATAAAAGGTCTGGTTTCTCAAAAGCCATTCATCACCTAAAAAATGTCTCACTGAAACAAGAGATGCTTTGATGAGCCTAGATCTCATGACATTGTTTGCTTGGCTGGCAATTCTGCAGCACCCTCAGCTCTGACTTCCTGCAGGCACAGCAGAAACAGCAGGCACCAGGTGTACCTACCTCCACTGTCAGGGCAGAGCCATAGTCCAAACCACCATGCTCTTCTGCTGTGGCCCCCAGGGCAGCTAGAGGCCTGAGATTCTGCTGTTTAAACCTTTTCTCCTTGGTCCTTTGTTTTAGTCTCCTCCTACTTCAGCCTGTTTCACTGTTAGATTTTCTGAATTCTGCTTTTCTTCCCTCATGTCTCTCACAGAAGGAATGCCAGCTTTATTTTGAGCTCCTGTTGGCAAAGTTTGTAAAATGAGTTCTGTATCTCTTACTATATTACAGATGATCAGATTATTGTCATGAAGTAGGTTGAAAGGAAAGGTATTATCAGGTCTCAGAGTTTAGTCCAATTAGCAGGCTCTCCAACTACAGCATACTTCAGTTAACACTGAAGAATATGGACTTAGGTCTTTGTGAGTCCACTGGCTGTTTGGACTGCTGCTGCAACCTGAATCCATTCTGGAGGCAGACTGTAACAGAGAAGGAGCAGCCTGGTGTATTACTGTAACAGAGAGGGGATTATAAATTAGAAAGATTTAAAGATTATATTTGCTTCATGGGAGACGAGCTCACTCCGTGCTTGTGGTACCTCTTAAGCCCTCTTTGTGAAATGAGGAAGAAATGGCAGGCCCAGCACAAACTTTTGTTGCAGAGGTGGATTTTACCTAAAACCAAAGTATCTGTAAGTCCAGAGCTGGGCTTTAAGAATATGGAGATGCAAACGCTGCCATGGCAAGGATTCCTGCAGGGAAATAGGACCCTTTCTTACCTTATAATTAAAAATTGGCTGTGTTTTTTTTCATATGTGGATGAAGTTTGCCTGAGAGAGAGGATGTGTCCTTGCCAGCTATGGATGTCCAATGTATCCTTGGCTTACTACAATCCCAGAAAAAACATCAGCAACCCCTGAACATGAGTCTGGATTCATAGATGTTTTCTGACAACAGAATACCTTCTGCTCTCATAAGTGGCTTTTCTACTCCTTTCTGAGGAAAGGAAGGGACTCTTTAGTAGTGTTTGTCTGCTTTAAAGACTTCTTGTTTCAGCTCACCAGTTGGAGTCCTGAACACTTTTGACCATGAGACTAATGAGACCAGTTGTCACACATCCTGAAAGGCTTCTAATTGAAATCAATGGGATTTTACACATCCACGAATATTAGATTGGTTCCAGAGTGATCAGCATCTTACAGAAATGAATGTCAAGTGAGTACAGACATTAATTTTTCCTCTTTCCATATTCTAGAATCATGATTTACTAGATAGTTGTGAAATCAGTAATAGAGCAGTGGAGTCTTGTGGACTGAGACTGGAGTATTTCTCTGTCCAGAGATTAGGTGTAACGATTGTTTGCCATTGAAACTCCATCTGGTTGCAGTTTGAAGGCTGCTCTGGAGTTTCACTGGTATATTAACTTCAGCTGACCTTTTGCTCAAGAACGCACTTCATCCAAACCCAGCAGAAAGATTAAATACTTTCTTGGCTGTGGAAGAAGTTGGCTGTAAACACTAATGAATGATAAGGGTCAAAAATCATTAGAAGCATATTTATGTATATAGAAGTGTATCAGCTCCAGGTATGTGCAGCTGAAAGGAGTATTTGTTCCCCTGATAGTCATCAAGATGTGCTTTTAGCTTCAGCAGTCTTGAAATAATGTCCAGTTGAAGCTGTATATTTCATTATATCAGTTGGTGCTTGCTGGAAAGGAATGGAAAAGAATGAACTCCGTCCTCTTGCGTACAGCATATTAAAGACAAGCTTTGATGTGAGATGATTTAATTATTCTACTGCTTGCTTAAATAGTATATTGTGTTTTTGCAAAGGAGGTGTAGCAATTAGTCGTGAGAACTGGAATTCGCTTCCAGCTCTGAGGAGGGGATCAGAAAATTGCTCTTCAGAGTAAAAAGTGTTTACGGTTGCAGAAACAATAGTACACACAGCCTTTCTGAGCCTTTTCAGAAGGCTCAGCTACCCCAGCTGGATCTCACGCAGTAGGGTTTAGACTTTTGCAATTGCCCCTTACCCTTACATTCTCCTGGATCTCAGGCACATCAGCTGCAGCATCTCTTCTGCACGGGGCTGTGCCATGTCAGATGGGTTGCTGCTAACTTGCAGCACAGTGTCAAGGACTCTCCTCCTGACGTGGTTATACAAATATCTCCCCTGACAAATTACTTTGCTGTCAGGAATGTTGGAAAGAAAGAAACTTGAGACATCTTCCATGTCATCTGAAGGAGCAAATATTGATGTTAAGGAAGGTCTATGCCTATCGTCACAGACTCACTGAGAGACTGTAACCACATGACTGCACACTGTTCATTTTTTTTTCTTGACTTAACTTTGCAAATGGATTAGCTGTAAATCTGTGTAGAGCTTTGCACTGCCACAGCAGTAATAGTTATTATTACGATTGTTGAAATATACTGCTAAGTCTCACAGAGATGATTCAGCTGGCCGTGTATTTCCCTGAATATTTTAGTATTATAAGAAATACTGTCACAAGATTTGAGGTTCCATTTGTAGAATCAATGCAATGCAATTAGCCTCCTCAAAAACAGGGAACAGGCAAACATAGCCTTCAATTGCTGGCTGGGAGCCTTCATTCTGCTGTGCCATATCCTGAAGAAAATACAGTATGTCCTGGAAACTCTAATCAGTGTCTAAACGCAGAATGCTTTGGTTTACTTTGGTATACAAGGATTAGAGAGAAAATACTTAGTGATGTGGGTGTATAATGGTGGTTGGGGCATTGGTAGTGGAGAAGGACTGATGGTTTGTCTCCAGTCAGACGTATTGAGGGAACCTTTCAGCTATGCATGCCTTCTGTGGGCTCTCCTAAACATGTATTGGAGCTCAGAGCAGCTGCCTTGTTAGCTCAGAGCTCTCAAGCCTGCTTGTTCCTGGTATGTCTCTGTTCCCTCCTTCCACATGCGTTTCAGATTGTCAGCTTTTCAAGGTTTGTTCCTATGTCATCTCTTCTGAAGTGCCTCAGGACTGAACACTGAAGGAAACACATATAGTCAAGGTATAGGGAAGGAGCAGGGGGTTACTGACAGAAGGGTTCCCAGGTTGTTTTTCAGTGTGATTGTAGCCATACTAAGCTTTTTCCAGGTATTCCAAAATGATAAGTAAGCAGTCACTGCAACTGAAGTCTGTGTTGTTTCAAGGGAGGAGCATAACCACTTTGACATACAGCTGTTTTATTTAATTTGACCAGATGGAACCACACAATTTAGATTCAGAATATAGCCAATCATAACACAGGTTTTTTTCAAGCAAGAAAAATTCTACCATAAATATACAAACTTTACACTTCGGAAGATGGAGAGGAAAATTTTATCATCAATGTGCAAAACTGTATGATTGTTTATAATCACTCTCCTCCCCAGCTGTAAAGAGTATGTCTTTTTTCGGTGTGTAATGTCATATTCAAACACTGGCTAAGTGTGTGTTTTGCTTTCCTGTATGGATGATTCCCTTGGCAGCAGGGGGACGTTCTGTAGCCTTTATTACAAAACCCTACTCCTTTAAGCTACGGGTTTCACCCCCTCTGCAGGGCTGCCACCAGGCCTGTCCACGATCAGCACTTCCTTTAGCAATGACAATGACGCTGAAGGGTGCAGCCTGTAAGGTAAGAAAGCTAAGGAGAGAAAACATGGATCTGAATATTAAAGAGGGTTCAGCTGCTCAAACCATGGTCATTGCATCTGTGTCACAAGGAGACATGTACACTGTCCTCCCAGTCTAGGGGAAAAACTGATGTCACTGTAGAAAAGCAAAATTTACAGGTCACAAGATGGCAGCATAATCTCACTAGTCAGGGTGACAAAATCTGTGGGTTCAGGTCATTAATCTGCCTTAACTCAAGCTGCTATTTTGAACAATCAGAAAGGCCCGTGTCTAACTATCTGGTGCTTCCCAGACTCTAAACTACTGTGTATATGGGTGAAACTATTATGTGTGTAGGTGAAAATCCTGTTACATCACTTTTCAAACTAACCTATTTAATTTGAGGTCAGATACATTGTGATGATGTTGAAATAAATTGCTCACCTGGAGTTAATACTGAACAAAAAATTACACCAGCACATGACCTAAATAATCAATAGAAAAGCAACATTTATGGAACACTGACTTGGCAAAGCCTATTGAACTGAAGGTCATGTTTGAAATATCTTTTCCCTTCCTTACTGATCTTGAGAGCAAGATATTCTGAACCCTGCCTTGAAATACACATTTCTTACTGAATATTAATTTTTTATAGTAATACTGAGTGAGTACATTCTCTATGAAGAGCTTATTTAATGCATTACTCTCTTTCTGTTTGAGGGGTAAAGAAGTACTCTGTACTGAGGTTTCACCTGCCTATTTGCCTGCCTGTCTCTGTGCCCATTCTTACCATTCTTCATGAGGTGTACCTGTGGAATATGCAGTACTTGATTTGGAAAAAAAGAACTGTGCGAGGGAGGGGTGACTCATCACATCATTCACCGTATTGTGTAACGCAGAGTGATAACTACTGACAACATTTCTAGCAGCAATATTCCCACTTGTGGATTTAAATACTTTCCTCAAGAATGTCTGGAAAAATAAATGAAGGTATCTGCATATACGTGGAAGGAAAACAAGCCAGGAAAGCAAGGCAAAAATCTATCAATTTTCAAAATTAGTTGCACATTCCAGGCGCACTTTTTTGGGAAGAACATAGAATCATTGTTCTGCCAGTTGCTTGCATCTACCAAATGAGTATGATGTTTTGGCACATGTGCAAACTGTGCTTATGGGTATTTACTTGCTGAATTTACAGCTGTGTTTTCAGAGAACACTTTTGCAAACAGACTTTAGAACAAATGCTGAAATCCCAAATGGTCATTGGCTTTGGTTCTGTATGCTTGCTCAGAAGACAATTGTTCTATCCAAGTTTACTCTCACCAGTCAATATAGTTGCACCTGAGCATCTCTAAGCCCAATTTCATAAAGCAAAAGAAAAATGAGAAAATTGTAAACTGCCCTCTTCATTAGCATGTCGTTTCCGGGCTAACCAATTAGCCACACGGTGTCACTGTGTCTTAAGGGAGCAAAACCCCGAGCCATAAAGCCTTTAGCAATTCCAAGTTTCCAAAGTATCCCAGCCATGTGATATTATCTAAGGAGACGCTTCAGCAAAAATGGCAAGTTCACAGACGCTTTGCTGTAGAAGTGTTTTAGGAAGATATTTTGTACAAAGCATCTGTTTCCCAGGTTCCTGTACTTTCTTAGAATACATCAGAAATGTTTTTAGCCCAGAAGTATTTGTTCTCCAGATGTGTGCATTTGGGAGCATGCTTACGTGGAAAGCTTTATCTTAAATTGTTGGAGTCAGACATTCAAAAATTCAGTGGTGCCAGACTCACCCTATGGTTTAGTCATAGTCCTTCTCCTTCTGTCTTTGTATATCTGAATATGCAACATCCTTTGGCTCTGCTGAGCAGAGGAAACTTGGCCTTATGGAGCTCAGAGCAATATAAACTGCAGCTCCTGGGACCCACAAAATGCCATTTAATCCCTGCTAGTGCTGAAGAATGCTTTGCACAACACACCTGCTCGAGAGAGCTCGGCCAAAAGCTGAGGTATTGGGTGTTTAAGGAGTTTCATAATATACAGCTATAGCAACACTGGGAGAAACAATTGTGTACAGATACAGTAGGAGCCTTAGCCAAGAAGATGATATCTGGCTCGGGGCATACTGAAAGACTGAAAAATCTTATGCAGTAATAAGTGTTGGTGCACGCTGTTTCTTCTGGGAAACAGTAAAGGGAGCCCAGAGTAGCAGGCCTTACGCTAACACCCTCATAGTCTGTAGGGTAGATTAAGATTTTATAGAAAGGATAAATGTCTGGCAGTGACTCACCAGCCATGTAGAGCGCAAGGTGCTTTGTTTTGATTGCTGGGACATTAGGTAGTTGCAGTGCTTTTCCTGTCAGCTGCTCTGCTTTGTACGAAGCTTACTGTCTGCATAGCTGCGGAGAATGATAGCGCTGCTGTAGGACGCGTATTTCTTAGTGGTAGTTTTGCTACTGGTTTTGTCTGGGCTGGAAGTTCACTTGTAGTATACCTGTGTTGATGGCCACACCTTCAATTTAAATGCATGCTTGAGTCATATTTAGAGTTACTAGGTCTACAACGCATGGCTCTGTGAAAATTGTGGTGCCTTGGTATGAATTTTGCTACAGCAGTATGAACTGAGGAAATGGCTGTGTTAGTCTGGCCTTGAACGTGACGTGAGACTAAGTGCCAAATAAAACCTGGACTGTCAGATCTCAGAGGCTAAAGTAGAGCAGAGATGTGACTCCCTTGAAGAGACAGCAACAGGGTTTGGAAGGTCAGAACACATTTGTGAGTAGCAGATTAAGTTGTAACAACAATGTAACAACATCTTAGAAGTATGTTCGATGATGTTTATTTAGGAACTTGAATATTATTTTGGCCTATGATTCCTCCCTTTCCCCCCTCACCATTGCTTCTATAATTACCATAACTGGAAGAATTCTCCCTTGGCCTCTGTGCTGGTGGTGGCCCTTAGTATGGGAGCTTCTGCAGAGGGTAAAAGATGGTGTGGTTCATCCTGCGGGGAAGAAGAGCCTGAAGCAGAAAGTAGTGTTGATCCATAATGCAGAAAAGCAGATGGGGTCTGCAGCAGGAGAAGGCGGTACAGGCAGACTTGAGAGTAAATCAGGCACCTTGCCAACACAATTTGTCCTTGTTCCGCAAATCTTGGAAATCGCTGACCTCATTATCTAGACACAAAATGTCTCTTGGTAGTGTGCAAGGGAGTTCTATCATAACTATAATTATGCTAATGGCACTGCTGCCGTGATGGTATATAAACAGGAAAGGCTGAAACCCACTGACACAGATGAGATGCAAATGAAGGGCTCGTGCCTCTATTATAGGAATATAATAAGAAATGGAAACTGGCTGAGGAAACCCCTCCGGATTTGTGTCCAGGAACTGTCTTCAGAGGGTTTGCTCAGGGAAGAAAGGTGTGAAGAAGGGGAAAAGTGTGCTTCTTCCCCTTGTGGTTTTATGAACCCCAGGCCCAAGGCTTCTTCCCAGAAAGCTTTTATGTATTGTCCTGTGCAATGTATTTTCTGGGAAGCTCTGTTATTCCATATTTGTTGGAAGAGGTACACTATATGCCAGTGCCAAGGGCGTTTAGTTTCTAACACTATTGTAGAGTGTGAGTCTCGTTAAAGTAATGGGAACAGCTTGTCTCTTGATTATGAACCTTTTTTATAAAGCACATAGATCATCATTGCCTATGGATATTAGTCAATACACATACTGACGTAACTACAGGCTCCTAATAAATGTTTGAGATGTAAAGAAAAGCTTGATGCATGGAAGAAAAAGAGATTTTTAAAGCTAAGGCCAGCTATGGTTATTTAGTCTGACCTACACAGTATATGAATTTTTTTCTCAGTAATTCCTGAATCAAGTTCCTAATGTCTGATTGAGCTACACATAAAAGACAATAATCCAGTCTTGATTTAAATTTAGCTATCATGTGGGAGGGAAATGTGGTGTGGAGGCTGAGAAAAGTCAGGGGTCACAATGTAAAAGGAAGGTGTAGGAGTGAAAATACATAGTTCAGCTATAAGGCAGGTTTCAAGGATTAGAAGTAGAATTTAAAATAATTTGTGGTACTGTGGCACTGTGATGGTTCCCAGATAAGCTGTAGACCTTGCTCAGGAAAAACCCTGCAATCCGAATAGATTACATGAACACCAACGCAAACACCAACACAAGTGAGAAAATAGAAGTAAAAGGATAGGAGTTAAACAATAACTAAGCCTACGATTCAAATGTGGTATGTTTGGTTTTCATGGGGAGCAGCGGGGGGAGACCGGGCTAATGTTTTGTGCATATTCCTTTGTCTGTTTGTTGGTTTGGTTGTGCTCCAATTCATCAAACACTTGTGTACCTGAGGTCGCACTTTAACTGTGAATTATCCTATTAATATCGATCAGATTATTCCTGAGAGGAATGTGTGCAAGTATCTGAGAGGATCAAAGCTTTTGACTTTTAAAATGCAGATGTAACTACTAAATGGATAGCAGAAAAGCTGCTATTGTCTAACCACAAAACCTACGAATGAATTACCAGTAGCTGCAGATCAGGAAGACGTCTCTGAATCTTTTCGGCACATCTTTTTCTAACAGCAACCAGACAACTTTGAACTTTCAGAATTTTACTGCTAGTTGGTTTTTGACTGGCCAAATTTTTCCTATGTCCCCTCAGTGATCTGGAGTGGCGAGGGGCAAGAGGCGTAGTGTAAGAGATGAGGATTTTACTTGTTCTTGGCACCATACAGGTTGCAGTAAGGCCCCCAAGATGCTGTTGTCAGTATGTTTTGTGTCAGACACTGTCCTGACACAGACAGACTGCATAATGGTGATGACTACATGTGTCAGAAGGAAGGAAGGAGGTGAAGCTCAAATGCTCACAACCAGAACTAGAATTAAGAAATAGGTGTTCCTGTCTCTAGAGGCTGGAATGGATTGGCATGGGTTCATCTGTACTGTTCTTCTTTTGAAATGTTATGTATGAAAGGAATTGTTAATAGACAGCTATTAAGATCCGGTCTCATTTAGGAAAGCATCAAATAGCTTTACAGTATCTTTGTTTCTTGGTTTTCTAATGGATACCTTAATATATTCTGTTGAAGTTATTAAAGTAGATTTCCTAGTATATGAATATATTGAATGAAAATTAAGCTGCCCTGCTCACTACTTCTTACAGACTGTCCCTGGTGCTGAGTGAAACTATTAATTAACTTTCTGACTCCCAGGTTGTTCCACACAGAGTTGAAGGATGTTTTGCTGGGGACAAGCGAACAGCATTTAGCTGCATCTGTAATAATGTAATACAACCATTCATTTAATTTGATTCAGAGCCGCGTAAGGACAGACAATGTCCTATGTGGAACAAGAAGTGTCTTCAAGTATGAATTCAGAGGGTGGGACGCATTTCTGACCCATGCTATGGCTGCTGGACGTTTTGATGCTTTCTGGACCATGTGTAAAATGACATCTCCCAGAATACAGACACTTAGTGGGGAATAAGCTAAATTTCTCTGAACATTGACAGTGTCAGTGAACAGAGTTTGGGTTCATAAATGGAAGGTGCCTAAAAGGCATATTTTCAAATTTTATTTATTTGGAGGAAAGGCTAGTGATATTCTATAACAATAGAATCATGATAATTTTTCTTTGCATTTCTAGTTTGTCTTTCCTCTGAGTTGCTCCAGTTTCCCTGATCTCAGGTGAACTGGCTGTTCCTACTTTTATTTCACACTACAAATTGTTCGCTAACTTGCCTAAGATGTGCAGAGAATGAATGACAGAGCCAAGGAGTATTCAAATGGAGAAGGGGGTACATTACCATTTTAATTCTCATTTCCTCTCTCCTCTTTTTCCTGCAAGCAAGAGCACGCAGTTGTTGCACAAGGCATTCCGTGCTCCACATATCTGTCCCTGTTTGTCAGCTGTTTGTGTATCAAGTCTGAGGAGGAGGAAGAAATACGAGGTGTGTTTACAAGTCAAGTACTTCCCATTCACAGTTTTAGCATACGCGAGGAAGTGATGTCTGATGAATACAGCTGATCATAAGTTTTCTGATGCAACACTTCTTTTGAAAATGTTGATTGGATTCTGTATTGCTGGGTTGGCTGGTTCTCCAGCTTCATGGAAACCTGCTTGGAAAGTTGTCATGCTGTCGTAAACCATGTGGACCCACCTGGCCTGTTCCACTGGCTACCCACCATTCTGTGATGCCATGACACTGCTGGCTGCTCCCAGTTACCCAGGGCTACCCCCTAGGCTGGTCAGCAGTTGAATGAGTTGGCCAATTCCTTGGCTTCCAGCTTCCTAGATATCTTAGCTTCGAAGCTCCTAGCCTGCCCTGGGGACTGCTTAGCCTCCCATGCGGTAGAAAAGCAGCTATGTAGGCAGGGTGCTGGCATGTGGGCTGAGGCATCAGCCCAGAAATGTTTCAAAATCTTCCTTATATATGTGAGTGAAACCTTTTTGGGAAGCGTGAGGAGAGGTGTGCCAATGTGATTTCCTCTGTGGGATGAACATTCCAGTTCCCAGCACTGGTGCAGGCAAGTCACGGGACATTTTACCTTTTTGTGGTTCACAGCTTGCTTGCTAGTACTTGGCTGACAAATGCATTCAGTATGTGTGTGAGTATACAGTAGGAAAGACCAATAATTAGTGGATTTGAATCATACAAGACAAGGGTCTCTGCCACTTTGCAGTGTATCTATTGCATGGGGAGAGATTGCAGAATATGAATTGCAGATGTTGCAGAGAAGGGACCATTACTGGTTTGTGCTCCACTGCATTCACAGGCTGTGGGTGAGGCTTGATTCCTGAAGATATTTATGGGAGAGGTCACCATCTGAAGTCTTGTCTTCCATCAGATCTCTACCCCTGGAAGCTAGAGTCTCTGAGCGAGTGCATCTCCTCCAGGCCGGACTCTCCCTGGCTAGGCACAGGAGACCTAATTTTGGACCTTTGGCACGTAGATCTGGATCCTCTGACAAAGAAGGCAGTGTAGGTAACTTATTTTAATGCTCCACACCAAACAGACTCAATGCCTCTCATGATGTACACAAAAATTTTCTGGCTTGTTGGCCAAATCATGTCTCACCTGCTACATAAACTGTGAATGTTGGAGGCCTAAGGTTAAAAACACCTGAGTTCATTGAGATGCTGAAGGCTATAAATTCCTGTTGGCTTTGGTACGAGTTTCTTTTCTGGGTTCTCAGGTTTTAAGAAGCATTGTACAAAAATTGTAGAAGCTTCAGAAGTCCTTAGGTAATATATGAATTAAGAGGTTAAAAAAGATCTGTGCCTCTGAAAAATCAGTTTTCTACTGGAACGAATGCATGCAAAATTGCAGTCCAGTGTTATGTTTTATGTGCTGCTGAAACAGAAGAATTAAATCAGACCCAATATGCATGGCACAGACATTCAGAGACAGTATCAGGCCCCATGGGTGACTCTGGCTTGGCACAGCTTAGAGTAGCTTTCCTGAGACCAGATGAGACACTCAGCGTGTTTTAAGCATCAGATCAGGCTCTCTGCTCACACTTGTCTGTCTTCTACACTGGGCTCGGGGGGGTAGGTGACAGAAAGCTGCTTTCCTACTGCTGGAATAAAGCTGGGAGTGCTCACACCAAGGTGAATTCCTAGTTGCACTATTAGGAAAACTTTCTGACTTCTTTTTGTCACAAGAATGGTACAAACGGACTAGAAGAACAGACACATACTGAAACAAGAATTTTTTCTCAGCAGATTTTTTTTTTCTGCAGCTATGAATGCAGAAGGAGATTTTGTACACTCATGACACTGTAGAGCCCACTAAGTTGTCTTTTGCTGTCACAAGTCATAATCCACCAGGAGTGAGTCACAGGGTTCTTAATTGCCCTAAATAAGCTTGCAAGGCTCATAACTCATAATAGCTCTAATGGCTAAGTCAAACTCTGGTTATTCTGTTTGAAATTGTTCACGTAGCTTGGTTGATGTCTGGAGATTTTCTAAGTAAAAAAAAACCAAGAAAACAAAAACCCTAAAAAAACCCAAGCCAACAAGGATGACCATTAGTGAATGAGGGGAAAAATTCAACTTTGCAGTAACCTCAGAAGAACCATACAAAGAAGTAGGGAAAAGCCCCACAACTTTTTGATACTGGGGCCAATGAATTGTAATGATCCACTCGCAGGGATGTGCACTGAGTTGCCTATTGTCTTTTCCACCTCTGATACTCATTTCCCTATGAGTTTTGATGCTTTAGGCAGCTCTTATGAACAATGCTATTTGCCCATGATCAGATTCGTACTACCGAACTCAAGGGGAGTTTGCATGTTCTAGTAAACTGAGGTGATAGCTACATGCCACTAAAGAACGGCAGTCCTGGAAATTCCTCAGAAAAAGGAAGAGAGTCTTTTTCTATTTCTTCAGCTCCTCAAATGAGCTCAGCATTTGGCCAGAAGAGTGCCAGAGCCAATACTGTGGGGTAGGGGCAGAACTCTCTAACCTTGGGACCGCGATGGGAGCAAGACCTCCTCTGTTAGTGACAACTACCTCTTAGATGAGTTTTGCTGCAATATGGAATTTCACACTCAGATATTTTTAAGACTTGAGCTTTTTCAGATATTTACCAAGGATTCTGTGCCAGTATTAATTTTTAATTTGTGATCAGTATGCCTGCTACAAATACATAATTTGCAGATATTTCCAAAGGTACTGGGGATATACCTGGACGTATTCAGTTCACTCTGAATTGGCTGTTTCTGTATTTCTTTGCCCTGTGTCTATGCTCAGATGAGTGGTTTTCTTAGATTTACACTTCACTAAAGTCTTCCAGATTCCTTAAGCTAGGATGTAGGTTGGCTGATGCTAGCTTTATTTAAAAAGCCTACCCATTAACTATACTAACTTACAGAATAACATGGTGAGGATACCTGCTACTACCATCTTCAGTCTTGTTAATTTTGGAGGGCTACTTAGAGGATAAGGTATTGCGAAGAAGGAATGAATTGAACCCTTACTGACTTGCATATTATTTGAAATAAATCCTTGTATATGTTTTATCCCTTTTTGAGCCAACATCTGTGCTTGGGTAAAGGTAGAATCTTGAATAAAAGCACATACAGGGCTGAAAGAGGATTTGACGTAGCAACAGGGTTAGAAAGGAAATGCTGCTGTGTGTGTCATACGATCACAGTAACCTTTGTTTTTTAATTACTCTCGCCCAGTGTAATAACATTCAGTAGCAAACATGTCCTTAGTAGGTCTTGCCCTAAAGAACTACAGTCATAGAGAGGGAAAAACAATAGGAGAAAACAAGAGTTACTCTCTTGATTCTAAAAAAAAGTGACTATTAAAAAAAATACAAAAGGTTGGTGGCAACTAAGAAAGAAACCCTTCTCTTGATAATTTGAAGCTAAATACCATAATCATAAGTCAAGTCTTCCTGTCATCCAAGTGGTGAAGTGTAATACTTACCTAACTCTTCTGAGGTCTTTACTCAAGCAATTTCATACTGACATCAGTGTCAGACTATTTGAATAAGATCAGAAGATAAAG
This sequence comes from Psophia crepitans, assembly GCA_013399095.1. Classification (NCBI taxonomy): domain Eukaryota; kingdom Metazoa; phylum Chordata; class Aves; order Gruiformes; family Psophiidae; genus Psophia; species Psophia crepitans. Next base: position 878,423 of record VWZZ01002130.1, on the reverse strand, counting down.
ATCTCAGAAACTGGCTTGAGTGGAATGACATTGAAATATGTTACTCAATTATTTCAATTAGATGCTCTGCAATTACTTGGTTTAAAATAAAAGAACAATTTCTGAACATAAACACAGTAGGTTTCAATGTGTGGCTTTACATTGACGTGTCTTGGAAAGATGGCACTCCAGTCCTCAGATACCCCAGATACGTAATAAGCAGTTTCCTCCCATCTTGAAGCTGCAAAGATGACTATCTTGCCGTATTTACAACCACACCTGCAAAGTATCTAAGGAAATTAGTAGCTCTCTTACTCTGGCCAGGAAAAAGAGCCAGTGATACTGGCTTTACTGTATGATATCTTTATTTATGATTGCAGTGGTTCAGGAGATAAGTAAGAGGATATAGCACCTTTTACTTTTCTGAAACAGGTTTAGATCTTGATAGCCAGGAGGACGATTCATCTACAAAAGCTGCTATCATCTGACTGTTACTCAGATTGACAACTTGGTATTTTGTTCTACTGAACATCAGGTGTGCTGAAAATGGTTGTTTGGAAAGCACTCAGATTTAAAATTATTTCAAATTAGCCCCGTTGTTTTGCTCAAAAAGAATGGGGTGGAGGGAAACTGAAAAATTAGAAAGCTCTTATTTCAAAATCAAATGTTCCTGTTTTGAAAAGTCCACAAATCTGATCTTTCTAGCCTCTAGTTTCCCATGGCAGTGTTGAATTGAAAAATGGAGATATATTTTAATTTTTTTTTGTTTGGATTATTTTTTACAGTGATTAAATAACCGAAATATAAATAAAAAAATCAGTTTGGGGATGAGCTAAGGAAAAATTTACTTATTTCCCAATTTCTGAAAACAATTTGAAAATTTTAGGTTTGAATTTGACTATAGAAAATTATTTTCTCTATAGTTTTTCTAACCTAGCCACGGAGCTGAACAAGGTACGAACTGATTTATGAGGCAAAGAGAAAGTGACTGTCATGTCCCATTGTCACTGTCTGGCACAAGAAGTCGTCTCTGTAAAGCTACAGTCTTCCACCTCCATCTCCTCAGCGGTGTTGTTGCATTTAGCCCTAGGAATAGAATAGAATAGAATAGAATAGAATAGAATAGAATAGAATAGAATAGAATAGAATCATTAAGGTTGGAAGATCCATCACTTATCTCTACTTCACAGCTGTAATGAGATGAATAAACATATATTCTCAAACAAAATCATAGGAGGTTTATATTTATAGGAGAGTGTTTCGGTAGTTGCCGTCCTTGCTTGTGAAGCTGTTAGGGTCAAGCATTGAAGGGCTATGAGGACAGTGCTTCACTGAGGGTAGTTTTTGTACACCAAAGCTGAGATATATTTGTATGAAATTTTTCTGTGCTGTTGTCATTGCTGGGGTAAATAATGAACTGCACTAAATGAATAGCTTCTTGCAAGGGGCTGTTAGTGAGCAGCCCACTTGGTAAGTCGCATGAAGCTGAATGCTGTATTAATTAGTTTTTATTTCTTGCCTACTGGGAGCAGCATGGGCTTGCATTCCTTCCGTTCTGATCCTGCTTCACCTAGTCTCTTGTGTGCATTATCTGAATGCCAGCAGGTAGCGTATGGAGCAATTTAACCTTGGTGTAATTTGATAGGTCTTTTTATCTCTTCCCTCCCCCCCCCCAGCTTATTTCCAAATACCTTCTTGACATTAATTCAGAAAAGAAATAAGATTCAGTCATAAATGGAATGAGGCCAGCTTAATTAACCCATAAAATCTTTCTAGGATCCTTCTTCCCTTTGTCTCCTGAACAGCCTTTTACAAACCGAAGATGCAGATACATCATTATATTTTCTGCATCTAACTCCACTAGCATAAGCCTGGCATGACTATGTCCTCCCTCTAAAAAGGGCAGGGGGAGGACTTTCTGTACCCCCTTGAAGATATTGCCTACTATTTAGCTAGCTCACTAATGCATTGTGCTGTGCCCTCTTTGCTTTAGATTTAACCTTTTAGTTTTGTCCTACCTACTTTATGCAGTTGACTTTCTTTGTCTTTCTTTCCTCATGCTGTACATTTTTCATGTCTGTAGTAAGGCCTGACATCACGTAGCCCATCTCCCTCATGTCCAGGAGGAAATGGATGTGGTACTTGTCAGCATGCTTGTTGACAAGCAACACAAAATGCTTTATGTATTTTGGCCATGCTGATTTAGTGGAAACATTAACTTCTTGGAGGGGCTATTGGAAAAATCAGTTCGATAGCTCTCCAAAATAACTTTTGCACCTTGATTTGAAGACATTCTGGGAGCTTTTTTTCTTCTTTCCTGTTCCATTAAGACCTGGGTCTCCCTGCTGCAGCTGTTCTGTTTTTAATGTGTTGCTCCGTTTCTAGGCAGACATACTCCTGTTTGAGTGGAGTTCATTTTTCTCTGGCTGTTTTTCCACTTGCCTTCTCTTTAGGAGGTAAATTTGTCAGCCTGCTATTTTGGTCTCTCAGTTCACTACAGCAGCAGAACCTGCAATCAAAAGTGCAACAGCAATATGAAGGAGGAAAACCAAAACCCACTCTGAAAAAGAGCTTTTTTCCCTCTTTCTCTGCTTTTTTTCTTATATCTGGAAATGGGATGCTGCAGACTGCTGTGTCCAAGGAGGCATGGAGAAGAATGCTTGCACTGCAGTCTTGACTGCTCCTGTAAAAATGCCCAAGTGAGGCTGTCCAAACAGTGTTACTGTGGGAGCACAAGACCTGCATGGTTAAGTGCTCTGAGCCCCAGACTGCTTTCTGAAGAGTTTGGTTTATTTTTCTGGGAGCTTTGTAGCAGTCCTTTGACCGCTGCACATACACAGCAGACCTTTTGTTTGGGATATGTTTCTTTTTAGTATTGCAAAGATGGCAACCTAACCAAGCACTTAAGTTCTCATGCTGCTGCTTGGGTAAGCCTGTATCCAGTCCTCACCTCCAGCATGGCGGCTGCATTGCCAGCCACAGCAGAGTCTTTGCGAAATGTCAATTTGAGCTGTTGGTTGTCACTTGTCTAAGCCCAGGAGCACCTGACTAGAACTGACTTTCAATTGGTGACAGGGTTTTTTTTGTGTGGAAAATTCTTTAAAAAGTGGTTTAAAGGTGATCCACAGTGTGCATCGGAGTTTCAGGAAAAATCTAAAGGCAAAGATTTGATGTAAATCTATTTTCCTAAACAAGTATTGTGGCTAGATTTCTTTTTTTTTTTTTTTCCTCTGGCCAAAAGTCAAGCTCATAACTACCATTTGATGAAAATTAACTCTTGACACTCTCCCTTTCCATCAGTGTAAGGTGTCCACTGGTTGCATGGTGAAGCTTGGTGAGGGTAAGAAGTTGGGAGATGTCACGTTGTCATCTTCTTAGGAGAAGTGTGTAGAGCGTAAAAGCCTGTAAGGTATGCAGCTTTCCCTTTCTCTACCAATATTTATCTCAATTTCACCAGCATCTCTGCAATGGCCAGGTAATCATCCAGTAGGTACTTCAGAGTAAGGATACTTGATTTACTGGTTGGCAGGAATATTCCCAATGATATATTAAAACAAGTCTCTGTTGTAGGAAGAGTCAAAAAAAGCGTTCAGAAGTGGATTGGTCTCCCACAAGAAATTTTAATAGATGAGATTCAGCTATCCTATCCCCTCTCTTAATTTTTTTTTCCTGGAGTATTTTGCGGAAGAACTTAAAAGCTTCTGAAAATTCAGCTACTGATTAGATAGATGGAAGAGACAGAGAGTGAAGGAAGACTTTCCGAACATGGCAGAATCCACCCAAAAACCCAGCAGGACAGTATTGGGACAAATTGTGAGAGGTACTAAAGTGACAGACAAAGACGTGGTAACTGCCGCTTTCCTCTCACCCCTGACATTGCAGATATTTCCCTCTCAGACGTAGGCAGACTCTTCTCCACACAGAGGAGGCAGAGGGTGGAGCTCAGCGCCTGTATAAATTATATGTGTCCTTCAGGTTATTTCAGCAGCAACAACAAGCTGTGAGCGTGTTTGTCAGCTGACAGATCTGTTACCCAAATTGAGCTTTCTGTTGCTGTCGCCATCTTGTGTGTCATGGGGAGCCCACCCGCCAAGGTAAGCGAATTGCAGCCCCGTGCTTTGCTGTGGCCCGGCACCTTGCCGTTGCGACCCCCTGCTCTGGTTCTTGCGAGCAAACTCGTTCCTCTTTGCATCTGCCAAGATGTAGAGACAAACTGCTGCCAGTACGATGTGGCAGGGTCATCTTAAACTTTGCAGATTTACTGTTTTCCCCTTTTACCTCACAGTAACTAATATGTAAATGAGCTTCAGCGAAAACACAGGGAAAATATGGCCCTTTTCTTTTATCGCGAGTTGTACACGCTGGAGTGAACACCAGGAAGGGAGGGCTGGCCTTGATGAGTTTACCTCACTGTAAAATGAAAGTGCTTTAGCCCTACTGCATGCTTGTCTCAGGATGGCACGTTTGTTGCTTGCCCCAGCTAAAAAAATACCCAACAGCTTTTTCTAGCAACAAAGCATAATTTATATTACTTCAGCTGCAGGGGACAGTTCAAATGAACTATTTTGATGATTTAGCTATCTTTAATGTAATGTTTATAGCATCTGCAATTCTAGTGGAAGTATTTCATGTCCGGACTCGATTATTCTAATAGTAAGTTTCATTCAGAGATTTTAACTGATAGTTTTTAGTATAAATCAACAGAATTCTTCTCTGAGAGTTATTTTCTCATATGTATGTTTAAAAAGTGACGGGCACGGTGTCTGAAATGGAAGATGTGAATTATTTACAAGCTATTCTTCATATATCAAACCCTGTGTCAAATTTTACAGCAAATAGAAGAAACATGGGCATTCATGGGTTTTAAATATAGCGAGAAACAATGTTACATGTTATGGCTTATAGAGAATCATTAATCATTAAGAAAAAAGAATACTTACTATACTTGTGCCATGGTAATATTTACAGATGAAGTTAAAGATTCAGGAGTTCAAGTTCAGCTCAAATGATAGATTAAAAATATTCAAACGTTGGATGACAAGGACAAAGATATAAAGTGTAGATTTGATGTACTTTCTGGATAAAATTTATATCTGATCTATCTACCTGTTAGATTTAAACCTATCTATCTTCAATATAAATATTATCTATCAATTTTAAATATCAATGTTGTATTTAATAAGATAATTCTGGATCTGTTAGATGAGTAGATAGCTTAGATACAATTTTATCTAGAAAGTCTCAAATACAGCGAAAGTTCTTGCATTTCATATAGACATACTCCTGGTTAATAGGCAACATAGGCAAAAGGTTAGAGTACAAGCATAGCTTCAGGTCGAAGATTCATTCAGTACTGCAGGTAGCTCTGCCCTTCTGTCAGGCAAATGCATTTTTCAGTATGTGTAAACTGGTAAACAGAGATGGAAATGAGAGTAGAGTGGGTTTGTGTTTTTTTTTTTCTTTTATATTAATAAAACTCAAGTTGTTTAGAAAAGTGTGGAGACTTTAAACTATCTAGGAAGACATACTAAAAGTCTCCAAGTTAGTATTTTTGCTGTTTAAAAAGGCTACCAAGTTGGCACAGAAGTGATGGACAATACTAATTTACAACTTGCTAGGAATGCTTTTGATATTCAGAACAGGGTCTTCTCTTCTGCTCAGACAAGAAAAATCGCACTTTAACAGTCTTATTTTGTGAACTGCAGAATAATTTTTATGTGGTAAAATACTCAGAAATTCTGTCAATACAAATCCCCGAAGGACCCGCTCAGACATGTGAAGAGGTGACTGATAGAATAAGTACGTCCAAAATCCACAGTGACTCTTGAGATAATCCATCAGTGATAACATGAAATTACAGTAAATGTTTGTAAAGCAAATTACACTAACTGTTCAGCTTCCAATGATAAGATTTTGGATAATTGTGATTGCCAAGGAAATCGGGGCTTTCATGGTCATGCTCTCTCCTTCTATCCCCTCTCCTGATTTTGTATATTTCTTAGTCAGTCAGACCCTTTTCGTAGAATCCCACCAGAACTTTGCATTCCTCTAATTTTAATGAAAATAGGCAGCTGGTTGGAAGGGCAAATTGCTAGCAGTATTCTCACTGACCGAGGGGATGATAAACTCAGCCCATATTAGATGTTAAAGAATCTATGTGGGAAAGAGTGCTTTTGAACCAGGCTTGTCATGAAGCTTTTTTATAGTTTATAAGTTTCTCACTTTAACCTTAATTTGATAAATCGACAAGTTTAGTTGAACCAAATCCTCAGTATCTAAGATAAAATAAATAGTATGAATATGCCCAGTGATTACATTTAGTGTGAAATCTTGTACATAAGATATTGTACTACTTCTAGTACACTGCTGGAGAACGAAAAGGTGATCCGTGAAAGGAAGTAATTATTCACGTCTGAAAGATATTGATAAAGCTGAGTGATAAATCCTACAGGTATTTAAGACAGAGAGCAAGCTCCTCATACAAAACTTTGTGTAACTTGGCGTTATCCCATGCCGATAACTCTGCTCAGAGAACTGCTTAGATTTGGTGCGGGGGGCAGGGAATGAAATGCTGAGATTACAGTCTCAGCCTTCCAACATGTACAAAACAAGGACTTTTTTTTTTTTTCAAATTGGCAATCCCAGATTGCCAGGCTCTGTAAGAAATAATCCCTAGAAGAATAACTTTCTAGTGAAGGCAGCCATGAGATCTTGTTGGAGGATCAGCATGGAGGGGCAATAAGGAGTGAGATCAAAGATATAAGCTGTTGGTAGGTTTTTCTTCTTTCACTGCCATCCAAAGACTGTCTTGGTTGGCTCCTCATTGTTAATGAGCTTTGAGAATATTTCATTCTATCAAAGTCTTTTTGGAATGATCCTCAAAGTGACTAACTGCCTGTAAACAGGAGAATTATGTGTCCTCCTGGAGCTGACTGGCATATGACTGTTCTCTGGAAGCCAGACAGTAGGTCAGCAAATGTATATTATTACAATCAATGAGGTGTTGGCAACAGATGTGAATTTTCAGTTTGTTAAGGTCTGACACAGCTGTGGCAATTCTGCCATGCTAGTTTTATCTCCTGTTTATTGTCTTTTCTGTATTTGAGTCCTGAAATGGCTCCCCCAAAACTTGCTTTGAGAGCATGGAAATGTAGCTTAGTGCAAAATGCTATTGAGTGGAAAAAAAGGGAGGTTTTTTGGTTTGTCTGGGGTTTTTTTGTTGTTTTTTTCCCCTCCAATTTTAGCCTACTCTTTGGGACTCTGGACATGCTACTGTTTATTGGTCTGGAGTGTTATTGCCTAGGACGCAAACATACACAGGTAGCTGAATCCTGCACTCTGTCATTGGCCTCAATGTGGCACTACTAGTTCTTCAGCAACAACAGAATGATGAACTTCTGGAAAGCTACCTTTGACTCTGGATACTTACAGAGGGGCTTTGTTACTCTGTGTGTGCCTATGCAGGAAAAGATGGTTCTCCCAAGGAAGTCGACTAAAAAGAGCAATACCAATGCAGCTGCAGGACTGTCAAGAGCTGTCTGGATATGGTGTCCGTGCTTATCAATCTGCATTAATCATGGAATTACACGTTGCTTTTCATGTTATGAAAACAGCAAATGGTGTCTCTAACCATAATTAATTTTTTCTAGAAGGGTGTTCTGGAGTAGGCAAGGATGTTATTTTAGATCACCCAAATCAGACCCTAACAGTCTGCTCTGGACCATTGTAGAATAAAACCAGCTCTGCCTTTTTACTGATGGAGAAAAGAATTAGCCCAATTCTGAATGGTTATTACAGGCTGGAGTAACTGCAGTCTTGGGAGCAGGATGACTTCTGGCTTCCTCTGGGGATTTACACAGCCCATAGGGTTAATTATGGCCCCATTGGCCCATCTGAACCTGTTTATATTTGACCCTGCAACAACACAAGAACTAAGCTGCACCAAATCAGGAGTAATGAACAGTCATCTTTGATGATGTTTCCACCTGCACGCTGATGTTGACATGTTTAAGGGGAGTGATTGGTGTTGAAAGGGGAAGGGAGGAGGAGTGAGGCTCTCTGGCTCTAGTGGAAAAGATGAAAACATAACACCTATCACAACTGAGAGTACTCTGATGATGAACTGCAGACACACCATTTTTATAAGCAATTATGAAATTTTCAACACAAAAGGTTCAAAGCAAATTGTATGCCAACATCCATTTCTCCAGTGAAGGCAGACTGTGAGAATAGTTTGGGCTTCTGTTGAGCAAGGGGGAAGTTGATTACAAAATAACACAGAATTAACATATTAATTAAAAACAGTCAGCTCTGTAATTGGCTACATAATCCAATACTTCATGTTAATGAAACCCACTAGGAATGCTGAGTGAAGGTTCCACTTGGTAGTTCTATGTTAAATAACTGTTTGCACAGGAAAATTAAAGTAAAATTCTTTCAGTGGGCAAGTGGAATAATATGCAGGTGTCCCAACTGGAACTTGTGATGTCCATAATGCATTAAACTCAGAAGATTTTAAATATGTCAATTTGAAATTGGAGGAAAACAAGTCCAGCTCTCAGCCTTTTGGCTACGATCAGGTGTAGTGTAATAATAGAAACGGTTCTTGTTGCACCAGAGCAAATGTCTTGCATTTTCATACAAAAAGTGTTTCAATCAACTATTAAGAGGATGGGAGACAGAGTAGTCTGTGATTTTGTAGGTTTAACAACAACGTTTCTCAGTTGAGGGTGACTCTTGAATATTAGTCTGAATTTTAAAAGGATGTAACTTTAAAAATGACATCATATAATTTAATATTAAGCCTGTATTTGAACATGCTAATTCACAGTTCAAATGGAAGCCATTTGATATAACGTAATTTACCTCTAAGCAAGACTGAATGGAACTGAATGAAGGCTATTCTCATCTCTAATAAATGTGTCCAGTAGTCCCCACCCCATTTTAAAAGAACTTCAGGTTAACTGTAGTGAGTGACTCCTATAGAGAAGTTCCTCCTTCCCCAGCTCTTTGTTTCTCCAGAGTTAATAATTTCAGTGTCAGGAAAATTAATGATGGTGCTAACTTTCAAAACAAAATTGTCAAATTATTTGTTACAGTGTAATAGGATACTCTCATTTAGACAAATAGATATGATGTTTCAGTCAGTGTGTAGTTTAAGCTGCCATTCAAACTAATGAAACACTGTGCATGTGGTGCGGCCCTGTTTTGGTTTATTACTAGTAGCAGGACTGTATGTTGTTATTGCTTATAAGCAATGGCTGACAAGCTGTGCTAATATGCAAAAAAAAATAGGTAAAACACTCAACAGAAAATTAAAAAGAAATTTAAATGTTCCAGTTTGAAAAAAGAAGGAAATATTTTCCTGCTTTTAGTATTAAGATTGTCACATGTCTGTACATGTGTGTTCATTCAGGCTTATCAGAATGTCCTTTGAAAATGTCAAATATTTTCTGACCAGCTTATGTTGGGAAGCTTAATTCTTTCTTAGAGTTAGGAACAAGTAACTTGAAATAAGCATTTCGATGATAGCTTGTCTATGATAGAAATAAATCCCATGTCTTTAAGGGAAGTGGTTCTGTTCCCAGCAGGTATTTTCAAGATGTGGGATTCTTTGCTATTATGACTTCAAAGCAGGGAACTTTTTTCTTCAGCTGAAGGGTCTCTGCTGGACCATTCACTCCAAATCAGTAGTGCATTCCTCTGGAAGCCTTTTGGTGTGCTTGGCCTACTTAGAAGCACTATGAACATGTAGTCCTGGTTGGCATACAAAGTCCAAAGTTTTTAGAGCACTTTGGTAACTACCATGCCCTGGCCCAGTGTCAGTGCTATGCCAGGACCCTGGCGGGCAGCTGCAGGTTCCTAGTGTTGCCTTCCAAAAGCACAGCTTTGAGCTACCTGTTGCACAGGACACTGGGCAGATTGACAGTACAGCTATCACCATGGCCACGCGTGCATCGGGTTGTATGAAAATAGGCACCTCTAGGGTGACTACAGAAGCTTCCTGTACCACTGTCTGAGTCAGTGTTTTCTTTCTCTGTCTTCACTCACTCAAGCTACTTAGCAAATAGCCCAGTGCGCAGTCGTGCTGTCATCTTAGTGTGGTTTTCCACTGGAGGGTGATGTCCTCGCTTCAAACAGACAAACAGCAGGACACGCTGTTCCCTTGTGCTGCTCAAAATATGTAGTTTTTGTATTTTGAGCTGATAAAACTAATTGCATTTGTTTTCTCTGCAGATGAAGATTTGCCCCATCCACATGCTTTCTGTAAGAATCATACAAGCTAAGAACATCAAGTCAAGAGACCTGTGTGAGTTGTGGTTTGATTGTGTTTTTAGTCACCTCCAGAGTTTACACAGTGAGCAATATTCCTGCATTCTGAAGGTATACAAGCAATATGCACAAAGCACAGCAATAGAAGTACTAATGCCAGGGCTATAATTAAATCAAATGTCTGGTATATCATTAGATTCTATGACATATCTAGTGGCATTTCAGGGGAACTGGTAAAAACCAAAACGCCCAGATGAATTTCCTAGGCCAACAAAGGAAGGTAGACCTTGTGAGGACACTGCAACCTGTAAATCTGCTGGGAGTTGTTTGATTTTGATGTTCACAATTGGTATAAATCATATAATGGACTGGAATTTTGCCACAGGGGCCATGTGTTTAGGGACCTTTTATTGAAATGTATAAATTATACACAATAATCAAAGGCAAATTAGAGAATTTCCATCCTTCTAAAATATAGTATCATTAAGCATATTTACTGTCCTCAGATGAGCAGTCATGTTAAATTGTATTGATAGTTTCTAGTTAAGTAGGGCCTCTGCAGATCCAGCCCTAAGCACATGCTGAACTTGCAGGCAAACCAGACTTTTCTGTGTACTTGTCTATTCAACTTTCTTTAACTCATTATCTCACCCTCACAGCCTCCTATGGCTCCTTCTCAAGGTGTACTCTGGACCAGCCATTCAGCTGCCATTTTTGTAGGTGTCTCCCATGAGTTCCTCAGTCAGGACAGAGACCTTGAGCTGCCTTTTCTCACACTCTTGAAACCTCTGGCCTGTGTATTCCTCTGGTGAAAAATGACATGCTCAGCCAAAAAAGTGTCAATTTGCAGTGAGTAATTTGAGGTACAGCTGAGACCATTCGCATCACACAATGCAGGACTGAGCACAACCTTGGCCAAGCTGGGATGCAAGGGAGACCAGAGGGAGTGAATCACCTGTTGATTGAGTAACTGCGTGCCGAAGGGCTTCCTGTACTCCTGCAGCAAATGCCACGTAGCAACACTCAGAGGTGGACACTGGAAAGGTGGTAGTGTGACAAGGCCTGTATTTCTGAGTTTCAATGATCTCTTCTATCTACTCTATTGAAGGGACCGTTCCACTTTCCTGCCAAAACCTTGCGGGGCAATGTTATTCACTGCTTGATACCAGTCTGAAGTATTTAGGCATCTCGGGCTGCAGTAGACATCTTCAGTCAAGTCCAGACTCCAGCTCTGAAAGACATCACCTTGGAGATTCCCTTTCACACCGTTGTCAAGCTTCACAAAGTAAATGCGCTTTCCCACCCCGGCTCTTCCCAAAGGATGGCTGCTCGAGGCACTGACTGCACTAACCCTAAGGAGTAGATGTAGGCTGGAAGTGAGATGAAGATTGCCGACTCCTTTGTGCCCTCGTGTTCTTGGGCCCACGCTGGCCTTTAGCTGCAACAGATCTTCTCTAGTACTTAACCCTTCTAGAGAGCCGTCACGTCCCTTCCGCATGTTTGTGTTGCTAGACTGAGCAAGCCAGTCTCCTCTGATCTTCTCTGTAATATGCATTCTCCTTTCCTGTAATCATCCTAACAGCCCTTTTTGGAACTGGCTCTAGTTTCAGTTAAACTTTTTTAACATAGTTGGCTGAAATTGTAGGGAACATACCTGATGAATGGTCAGTGGGATCTTTTATACCTTTCTTTTTACATGGGAAACATGGGTCTTAGTGTACTTTGTGTGTGTGTGTGTACATTTGCAATTTGTAGTTACCCAGGAATTAGATAGTATAACAAGACAGTTTTCCTTGGTTGCTTCCAACTAATAGGCTCTTTACTTATTTTTAAAAACAGACTATTACTTATTAGTCCCCAGAATCATGGTCTTGCGTACTTTTAATCTATAATATTGGCATCAGGTTTTTAATTTTTTTCTGCTGCAGTGACTGCATCAGACTGCTATGTGCGCTTGTGGCTGCCATCTGCTTCAAATGGAAAGCTTCAGACCAAAACCATCAAGAATTCTGACAACCCTGTCTGGAATGAAACTTTCTACTTTAGGATCCAGAGAGAAATTGAGGTAGTAAAAAAATAGAATTTTCATCATTTTGCATAGCTGAGAATCCTCAGTTGACACCCTGTCAATTAACTGTGCTAAATAACATAAAAAATGCTCGTGTAGCAGAATTTGCAACTGACAGGTTAGCACAAAACAGCAGAGATAGAGAGTAGTGTTCCACTCATCTGGTTATAGACATTGGTGATATAAATACCTACATCTGAGCTAGTCCAGATTCCCTTTGTTGTCAGCTGAGAGAAATAAGTACTGCTGTGGCATGCTTCATCTGGGCTATTTTTGGTGGTTAACTGAGACAGAGCTTTCCCTCCACTGGTGGTAAGGGAAGGGTGGTGGAGTTGCTGTGGTGTAGACAGTAAATTTAATCCTATCCTAAGCTGTGTAGTTAGAGAACTTCAGGGATGAAGAAACTGGGTGTCTTCTTTGGGCGGGTTATCAGTGTGGTGCAGAGCACTGACATCTTTTCTGTCGCAGGACAGTGAGAGCACGCTGTTATAGGTAGTTGTCTTCTATTTCATAATGAGTTTCCCAAGGTTGGGTTTAATGACAGTGTTCCACATTAGCAAACTCCTAAAGGAAAGCACATGTTTCTTTATTCTTACCACTATGCTAGTCAAGCAGCTGAAAAAGTCTGTAAACATTTCTTTTGTTTCTTAGTAGTAGCAGCTCAATAAGAGTTCTTATTTATTTTCTTCTACTACCAGAACATTTTAGAATTGGCAGTGTGTGATGAAGACCCACTCACCAAAGATGACATGCAGTTCACAGTTCTTTTTAATGTTGCTAGAATCAGACCTGGGGAGACAATTCGTGAAACATTTGCTTTGAAATCAGAGGTAAGGACTGAAAATAGAGGGAGACATCAGCAAGACCTCATTGTCCACATTGGCTTCCATGTCAAGTGGTCTGTATAAACAGATATCCTTATATATCATTATCTCATCAAACCAGATATCATTGTGCTGGATTTTTGCAATCTTAGCTTTGGAAAGAGGCAATACACAGATTTTTTTTTGTAACATTAGCAGAAGAGATGTCAGCCGTGGAAGTAAAGTGCTTTTCAGATGTGTCCATACTGCCAAATTCTTGCAGCCACCAATAATCCATATTTATTTTACCCTTTTCTTTTTAGAAAGAGAGGTGCATTAAGAAATGGGAAAGTTTGGAAGTGGAATTCTGGATGGAAAGAATGTGAGTAAAATTTCAACCCTGAAAGGTATAGGCCTGCCAGGGAGTTATAATATCTCAGAGAGGAACTTCTTCCAGCTGTTCCTCCCAGCAGTGAGCTGAGATTACAGTTTCAAATTTTTTTACCTTCCCTTCCCCAGCTAATTCTGCCTTTTAGTGTATTTTATACAACCCTTACCTTCTGTTTGACAGGTATATCCTGATCATGGAAATGTAGTAACATTGGCATGATGTGATAATGTGCATGCAAGATGCATGTAAAACTTAACAGAGGTGCTCTTCAAGTTGTTAATATTAATTGAACAATGCCTAGATCACTGTGGTGTTTCTAAAATACCAGAAAACTTGTATTATTATCGCCATATATACACAGAATCACAGAATCACAGAGGTTGGAACGGACCTCGAAAGATCATCTAGTCCAACCCCCCTGCCAAGGCAGGACCACCTAGAGCACATCACTCAGAAACATGTCCAGTCAAGTTTTGAACGTCTCCAGAGAAGGAGACTCCACAACCTCTCTGGGCAGCCTGTTCCAGTGCTCTGTCACGCTCGCAGTGAAAAAGTTTTTCTTCATGTTAACCCGGAACCTCCTATACTCCGGCTTGAACCCGTTGCCCCTTGTCCTGTCGCTTAATGACACTGAGAAGAGCCTGACTCCATCTTCCTGACACTCACCCTTAACATATTTATAAACATTGATGAGGTCACCCCTCAGTCTCCTCTTCTCCAACACAAAGTTATGCAGATAATATTAGAAAAGGCACCCATTAGGTGACAGCTTAGTTAAACTGAAAAAACATACAATCAACAAATAATAAAAGTAAGACCATCCCACTCAAAGTGGTAATCAACATTGTCTGGAGAAGAACAAATCCCATAAGATAACCTTTATCTCTATTTTAAATGCTATCACAAGTTTGGTTAAAAAAACCAACCCTAAACTATGTTTTCTGGCATATGTGAGCTTAGCATTACCAAAAAATATGGGAATATGGTCTAGCCAAAACTGACTAACTGTATGATTAGGAAGGAACTGTAAATAAGGCTTCTTAAACATGGAAAAGCTGCAGAAAACAATCGCTGGTATTCTTGGTTAATTCCTGCCACAGTGAAACTCAAGAAAATATGTTTTATTTATCTATGAGAGATACCTTAAGAGAGGGTATAAACATCTCCTGCAAATGTGGAAGCAATCAAAACCAGATATATAAAAAGGACAGAATGAGATGTAGTGCTTGGAAACTGGACTGGATAGTTTCAGACCAGAAATAAGAGAAATATTTTTCACCGTTCAAGTTATAAGGCATGTGTGGGTTCTCAATCCTTGGAAGTCAAACCTAGGTATTTACATTTAAATACATTCTGCAACTGAAATAGAAGTTTTAAGGCTAGAAGTGGTGCTTGGTAACATAACCTGGACTTTGCAGAAAGTCAAAGATTACATACTACATAACTTTAATAGTCCTTTCAGATATATGAAAGCACTTACGAATGTGCATAACATAGTGCCATTGAAGTATTTGCCTTAATGAGAGGTGCTCTTAGTAGACTGTGTTGGTTACTCATGGTATTAAGTACCTACATCCATTCAATGACAGACCTAGGTCTTACAAGATAAAATATCTGGGACAAAGACTTTCTATTACTTACCTCCGTGTTTTCCAGTCATACGTGTAGTATGATGGGAGCTGCTTCTTATTTCCTGTTCATTGGTGATCAGTTGTAAATTATAATCTGGAACAGTCAGAAATGTCTTTCCTAATAAGTATTTGCAGAATACATTAATAGTAGTCTTTGCTTTCTCCAAGTCATATGGTTAATAGCAGGACATGATTCCACATGGACCAATACGCTTTTGTTCTGCTGTATCGTAGCATACAGTTTTAAGCGTTGGTATTTTTATGGGCTCTCCTGCCTTTCTTCTTGTTTTGTCTACTACATTTTGGTTCGTGTGCTTTAGCAGGTGATCATGTGTTGCGTCTTTAAGAAAACAAATTATAATACTAACATAACTATATATAATTTTGAGCAAGAAAGGTCATAAAGCTATTATTTTTTAAAACATATCAGATACTCACACAGCTTTTGTTTATTTGTTTGTTTGTTTTTATTCTGTCTTTTCAGTCCTGGCCCTCCAGAGCACCTGATTACCAATGATGTCCTAGTGGTAAGGTTCGCACACAAATTTAGCTCGGAGTCACTTTTCCTTCATTTTGATTCTCTCCTCTTCCCCCCCAACCATATGACATTTTATAGAAAGAAAAGAAGCTACCATGATAGAAAAGAGCAGGGTCAGCATTATAAAGTGAAAAATGTGGGACGATTGCCATTCGTTATGGCTCAGCTGTTGCCCTCTCCATGTAAAAATAGAAGCTGTGTTTTTTGAAGTTCTCCAGTATTACAGATGTCAATATTTTGTCCAGCTGTGGTTTGTTAATGTTGCAGAACCCTATATTTGTTGATGTTCAAGGTAAAAACTACTTGTGTGGCGGGAAAAACAAAGGTTATAAAAGGGGTGAGTCTGTAGAAGGCAATAGTAAGTATTCAGTGTCCTTATGACTGGAAGGTTATCTAATGTAACAGCTTTTTGGGAAATGAGTTTTTTAATAAAGAGTTATTTTAGTCCTTGAAACATAGAGTCCTCTTTTGGTATTAGTCAGCATGTGGGACACTACCTGTCTCCTTGGGCTGGCCCAGCAGCTAAGGAGTACAAAGTACTTTGTGCCAACCACTCCAAGGCTGCGCATGATTTCCAGATGCTAGCCTTTCATACCCCTGAGGCAGAATAGCACATATTCTGTTCTTTCCCCCTCATTTTCTGTGTGAGGCATAAGAGCTGTAATGATTGGCATGTGTTGTTCCCGAAATGGCTTGGAAAACTGTCCTGGCATGAGTTATTAAAGGTGAACTGGAGGAATGACTCAGGTGGAGGGTAGGGTGGAATAAATCCATGAACTCCCTACATCAGGACCAGCAAGAAGATGCCTTGTAGACTAATCATTGCCACAATACACAGAAACTCATCATCAGGTGTTTTCCCCCACCCTTCCTAAATAATTATCAGATATATATGTAGCTGTGTTTGGACAACAGTGTGTTTTACAGAGATTCCTGATTTTGGGATAACTTGAATGCGTATAACAACCTCTGGCAGAGTACCTCTGTATGGACAAGCTAGTTCTGAAGCAGTGTACTGGGCTACCGTCCCGGGGCAATGAGCTCTGAATTTGTTCTTGTGCAGCTGGATTGCTTCCACCACTGAGACCAGTTTAGTTGGCTGTGTATTGTAGCTAGTGGTTGTCTGCATGATGTTTCATTATTTATTGAAGATGTGGCATTTGCTCTCTTCACGCTTTTTCACTCCTGTCTTTTACAGTCCCGTGAGGTTTGCTGCTTGGAAGTGCAAGTGGACATTAATGAAAGCAGGAAATATTTGAAAGGTATGCCGATTTCTCTGTGAAGAGAGGACAGGACCAAGTCAACCCTATTGTAGTCATTCAGACCCAGATGGAGGCACTTTAGGATACAGAGATGACTAAGAATGTTCTAAAGACAGTAAGACATAGTGCAGTGAAAGTCCTTGAACTGCCTCCACTTGTAACACTGATCTCTGTGTCTTTTCCTTGAAGCTATCAAGTTTGGACACAGTAAACTTCGCTGGTGGAAGTATGAGAGAGTGCTGACTCTGGGAGCACTCTGAGCTATGGGGTAAAGGCAAGAGTACCAGTCTCCTGTAGGAGGAGTTACCATAGAGAATGACTCCAGCAGAAAGTTTGCCAACTTGGTTAGCTATTTTGCCCGAATAGCGGTATTATTCTCTAAACAAATCTGTTTTCACTAGAGGGTAAAAATCTTGTGCTTACGGTGCCTGCATCTCATGAGAGAAGACATAAAACTACAGAGGACACAGATACGTTCTACTTCCATTGCGTCAAGGCTTGGGAGCCAGTTCTAAAAGTCAGGCTGCAGGTAATGGGCACTACACAATACCACTGTTCATACTGCTTGCTTATTTCCACTGTCACCAAAACAGTAAAGAACTGGATTGTTTCTATTCTGTGAATAAAAAAACATGCTTTTTTTCTCTGTAGAAAGTTTCTGATAAGGAAGATGACAATAGCAATTTAAGTGACACCTTAACAGTACCACTGAAGTTTCTCCCTGTTGGACATAAAGTGAAAGTAACTCTCCCTGTAAGACACGTAAGTGCTTCACCATTTATATGATCTTTTGAAGAGTAGAGTAACCCTCAGTATTTAATGCCATAACATTTTTAAAAAAAATCAGTTAGTAAGTCTGAGTGAGAATCTTGTGCAGAAATAGGTTTTCTGTGAAAAAGATTAGATTTCTCAGAGAACTATCGATTTTCTGTCAATAAAATCAATAATTGGAAGTTCATTCTGGCCAGTTTTAGATGCATTTCAGGCCAACCTCTGCTGCCCTTACACAGTTAAAGGAGAATATTCAATACCCCTTGCAAGGCTTTGGGATGCCCCACTGCTCTTTATCAAGCCTGAGTGGTTAATTCAATCTATATACATAATTTTTAGATGGTTAGATGAATTGAATCTTACCCTCAGAGAACAATTCTGTCACATTCTTCTACATATACAGTCATGATGGTAACTGATGGAGAGTTACAACTCTAAGTCACTCTAAAAGTAGTGGTAATGCTGCTGTTTGGCTAGATGAATCTGTAAACAATAGCCAGACATACTTTCCCAGACCTTGCAGCAAATGAGAGGCAAAAGTAGGAGGAGAAGAACTTCTCAGCAGTCTTTCCCACAAGGGAGAATGAATGTCTGTTTCACCACTAGCAATTCCCCACCCCTCTGTTTGCACTCTTACCTCCGGTAGCTTTTGGAAAGGATGTGGTGACTTGTATTTCCTCTTTATCACTGTCTTTATCTGACTGCCATACTTCATCCTCAAGAATAGGAGGGTGGCAATCTGATACTGCTGCTGGGCTAAGATGGTTCATGGAGTTATATTCACAGTGAGGAAGAAATCCTGTTTCACATCTAGCCATTTTGACTCCTTCTGCATCTTTTGCTTCTCTGTAGAATATGTTTGGTGTTTAAGTTCCTTTCCTTCTCTTTCCTGCTACAGTTTTCCAAAAAACTATGTGCAGGGTGGTAGCAGTGGGGCATTCAAGGAGGCACTGAAAATCTGGATTTCAAAACTTCTGGTTTTCACAGTCATTCACATTCTTGCTCTCATTTCTTTCTTTACAGAACATGCCACTGCAGTTGTACCTCCAACTAAATGATTGGTAAGAGGACTGGTTTTTTTCTCTAAAGGTTTTATTGCTCTTTGAACTGTGAATACCAGAAGAGTATCCTTTATTTAGATACAAGGAATGCACAAGGCTAGGGGCAAAATGTAACAACAGTTAAGTCAGTCACCATTAACGAGTCACCACAATAGATCAAAGTTAAATATCCTTGGGTCTAGAGAGTCATGTCAAGATGCAAAAAAATTAAATAATTATGAGAGTTTCAAACAGTGAGGAACTTAGTCACTGAGTGTCCTTTGCATCAAAGAACCAAAATCTGAGATTGAAGGCTTCTTCAAAAGGGACACAGAAGCAGGAAGAAGACAGAGGGAAAAGGGAATTCAAAATAAGCAGAACATCCAGAGTCCATACATTACTCAATTTACACAGGTATTCTTAAGAAAATAGATTTGTGGCTCTGGTGATATCAATAGAAAGAAGCACAAACTAGGGAAGATGAAATGCTACACTGTAAAATAATGAGACAGACAACAAATAAACCAACATTATTTGAATGTCTTTTTCATTGCACTGTTTCTGTATAAATCTATGGTACAAATCCCCATGAAAGAACTTGTTAAGTTCAAGTCACCTTTGATCAGAAATTATATGAAGCAGAAGTAGAAAGGATTCAGCTTAGAAGCCTTTCTTTTTTCATATTTTCTTAGCTAGCTGTAAAATTTACAGTGCCAGAAATTAGAGACACACATAAAAGTAAAGCAGCTGATTTCTTTGAAACTGGAAACTGCACTTCTGTCTCTAACTCTGAACAGTGAATCATGATTTTTTGTTATTTAGTAGACTGCGTTTGCTGAAAATAGATCCATATACATTTTAAACACCAAGCCCGTGCCTCTGGATTTGTTTACGTTTCAGCACAGATAAACTAGATGTGCGCTTAGGGTATGACCTGTGCCGAGAAGAGCAAGAATTCTTGCAAAAAAGGAAGAGAGTGGTTGCCAGTGCCCTGAAAAGGGTTCTTCATCTGGAAAGAGATCTACATGGACACGAGGTCTGTGAGTTGGAACACAAGCATCGGGTGTGCGTCTATTGAATTAGGATTAGCAGAACTCCCCACAAAATTTCTAGTAGTTTTTGCATGTTGATGACAAACCCACTGATTTGAAGGGCAGCAGAACAGAAGTTCTCAGTGTAACATAACCCATGCTCATCTAAAATTTCAGCTCAGGTGTTCATGCTCCCATTCTTTTCAATGGGTCAAATTCCCGAGGACATAATATACCACTAGATGTGCTATTGTTTCCAACAGTGTGATGCAGCGGGTCAGGAAAATATTAGGCATTGGTACATGGTGTTAGGCACGGACTAGACAGACAACCAAAACCAAGTAGGAAAACAGGAGTATTGGAAATTCACCTCACATAAGTATTTATGAAATCACTGTAATGTCCCCTCTCACCTTTTTTTTTTTCAATTTCAGAACACTTTTCACAAGAAGTCAAAATTCTTTAGGGTGGAGAAAGAACATTTTATGACAAGCTGTAGCTGAAGTATGTTTTGTGGCCAAGATCCAGCATAAATTTTTAAATGAACATTTATTTTCTTGCTGGAATTGTATTTGTTGAATGGATGCTGTCCAAAGAGTAATTTGGTTTGCTTAGTATATTTTTTCTGAACTCTGCACAGGACTTCCTTGAATTCATTCTTAATTACATTTATTGCAATTTTTGTTACTTATAATAAAATCATGTCATTATCTGTTATTAATCATCACAATTCCAATTATAAAGAACAAGGGGAGGAAGGAAGGTTAAAATCACTGCATATTCAAACTCATCCAAGCTTTGGGGTTAAGGGAACCCACTGAATATTTGGATGTTAATTTAAAGAAGGTATTGGTAAAAACTGGCTGAATGTTGATCTAATTTAATTGTTCTCCAATGAAGCCTCCTGAAGAAATTATAAGAGTTGTAATCTGACTTTTTCAAGTAGGCAAGTGGGTAACTTTTTGAGGATAATACTTATGTTTTGAACAGGTCCCAGTAATAGCTGTTATGGCAACAGGCGGAGGCCTCAGAGCAATGTCAGCTATGTTTGGCCACCTCTTAGCTCTTCAGAAGCTAAATCTGTTGGACTGTGTTACCTATCTCACCGGGGCTTCTGGCTCGACATGGTGCGTATAGAAAATGAGATTTGTATTTGGAATGACTGTGACCATCCATTTCCACACAGTGAGAGAGATGCATCTCTTTCAAAGTCTTACATTGTTCATAAGTGAATGTTATTCCCTGGTAAAGCTATTACTGTTGGCTTTTGATCATGACTTCAGTTTAGACTTGCTGTTTCTTTTCTTTGATTCAAGTGCCTGGGTAAAAACAGTAATTTTCCAAATGGATGATTTTCTCACATTTCTGTTCTGTAGGACCCTAGCAGACCTGTATGAGCATGCCGACTGGTCACAGAAGAGTCTGGAGGGGCCACTTAAGGCAGTAAAAGAACAAGTGACAAAATGCAAGCTCAACCTTATGTCTATAGAGCATCTGAAATATTATCACAAGGAACTCGCTGAAAGGGCAAAAGCAGGACATGTCTCATGTTTTACAACTCTGTGGTCACTTGTTCAGGAAATGTTCTTACATGAACGGGTATGTATATGGTCCTGCCACACATTTGGGAAACATCCACTCATTTTCATTAGATCTTTACCCTTTGAGGGCATGACATAATGTGTGGAACAAATCCAAAGTGTCTGAGGCATCCCCATGTGATTTGTAAAGAATGACAGAGGATCCTGTAGCCAGGATTTTCCAGGGTAGCTAAATGGTTTGAAGGTACCTCTGTACCAGGGTGCCTAACAGGTAGCAACTTCAGTAGGCAAACTTTCAGAAAGAACTGAGTAATACTCCCTGAAAAATGGGGTCTTTCAAAGTCTGTTTCTAGTTGAACACTTAAAAGCTAGAGTAATCTGTCCTCATGTGAACATTAGGCTCAGCCTTAGTAAAAATCTGTGAGATGCAGGCAATCAAGGCACTTACATATTCATGAAGAGGTTACTAGGTATCAGAAAGGCAACCAGGAAGGAAAGTGCAGGAACATGAAAGGAAGAGGTCTCTTATGAAAATGTGACTCAGATTTCTCTGTAAAACATCTGTTGTCTATCCCTACTCAGGTAGACTGTGACTGCGATTTTGCGTTACACTCTTACTGACCCTTTTTTATCTCTTTGATTAGCCAAGAAAGTACAAACTCACAGACCAGCACAAGGCATTGGAGCATGGACAGAACCCATTGCCTTTCTATGCAGTCCTCAATGTGAAAGAGGAAAAGTTCAGTACTTTCAAATTTAGAGGTAAGTATTCCT
The DNA here is from genome assembly GCA_013399095.1 of Psophia crepitans. NCBI lineage: Eukaryota > Metazoa > Chordata > Aves > Gruiformes > Psophiidae > Psophia > Psophia crepitans. The sequence goes on along the minus strand of VWZZ01002130.1, from coordinate 856,322 downwards.
GGAGTTTCTTCTGACTCTGAGTAGAATCATAGAACTGTAGAATCTTAGAATGGCCTGGGTTGGAAAGGACCTTAAAATCATCTAGATGCCACCCCCCCTGCCACGAGTAGGGACACCCTCCACTAGACCAGGGTGCCCAAAGCCATATTCAACCTGGCCTTGAACACTGCCAGGGAGGAGGCATCCACAACCTCTCTGGGCAACCTATTCAGGTGCCTCATCACCCTCACAGAGAAGAATTTTTTCTTTTATCTAATCTAAATCTCCCCTCCTTCAGTTTAAAACCATTACCTCTTGTCCTATCTACATGCCCTTGTAAACAGCCCCTCTCCAGCTTTCCTGTAGGCCCCCTTTAGGTACTGGAAGGCTGCTATAATGGTCTCCCTGGAGCCTTCTCTTCTCCAGGCTGAACAACCCCAACTTTGTCAGCCTGTCTTCACGGGAGAGGTGCTCCAGCCCTCTGCTCATCTTCGTGGCCCTCTTCTGGACTCATTCCAACAGGTCCATGTCCTTCCTACATTGGGAGCCCCAGAGCTGGATGTAGTGCTCCAAGTGGGGTCTCATGATAGCAGAGCAGAGGGGCAGAATCACCTCCCTTGACCTGCTTCTTTTGATGCAGCCCAGGATACAATTGGCTTTCTGGGCTGCAAGTGCACATTGCCGGGTCACGTTGAGCTTTTCATCAACCAACACTCCCAGTCCTTCTCCTCCTTCCTTCTCTTAAGAGTAGGAACTAAGGAGAATTTGGAGGGAGGGTGCGTGTGTGTGAAGAATAAAAGGGGAATACATCTGTTGCTTGCCCTGACTCAGTATTTATCTTTCAATAAAATGTTTATTTTTCTTGTGAACTGCTGGGTGTTGATTAGAAAGAGCAGATCTGCTGGATAACATCCTCAGGCATTAACAGGGCATTTCTGAAGATCTGGGCTGAAGTTCTAGTTTTGCCACAGGCATTGTAAGTGAGTGTGGACAAGTCATGTGATCTTATTCTGCCTCAGTTCCACACCTGTAAAATGGCTTTGATGGTTCCTTAGTTCCTAGAGGTGCCGTGAAATGTAACTGTCACTTCCATAAATACTACACCAATGAGGGTATGAAAATAGGGTGGAGTATGATGTATGATGTGTGTGATATGACACCCTTTAAATAGACACAGGCTAGCTTCAACAAAAGGTATTAAAATGAGCAGAAACTGGAAGGAAAAAACAGTTAGTGCTTATATTTGGTTAGGTTTGTAGCTACTGTCCTACTGCAATATGTGTGCAGGGCAGCTTGAGCCAGGAAACATGGACATGCCCACACTGTGATCCTTTTTAGTTTGGAGCTGTTGTGTCTTCAGGCTGCTTTGTTATATCATGGAGACTGACAGGTTTGGGTTAGTAGAGGTTTCACGCCAGTCATCCGTTGCAGGTTGGATCACACTTGCATGGTGTATGTTTAATGCTTTTGATTTAGAGAGACAAGTGCAATCCCAGAATCTTTATCTAGAAATATAAATCTAAGCTTTTGAAGCTAACATTAGACTCTTTCTGAGGTGGGAAAAGAAACATTGTTCCTTTTCTATGCAAATTATATCTCAGTTTGTATAGAACTAGGCAGTGTAGTTTGCAATACAAAGCTACTCATAGTACAGAGCTGCTGAGACAAGCAAGCTCCATGGAGCTTGTGGACAGCTTTATCCTCAGGGAAAGGTTTTGTTTTCTTATTTTTATTACAGTAAACATGCCACGTGTCAATTCTTTTGCAGAGTGGACAGAGTTCTCTCCTTACGAGGTGGCCATACCAAAATACGGAGCCTCCATTCGTTCAGAATATTTTGACAGTGAATTCTTCATGGGAAGGCGAGTGAAGAAGCTGCCAGAATCTCGGATCTGCTATCTGGAAGGTGACCTAGCAGTGCATTGTAGTTAACCACAACATGGTAGAAAACATGCCTATCTAGCCACTGGTCTGTGTACCACACTCCTTGGCAGCAGGTCTGCTCTATGTCTTGATTCAATGGGCATTTTACCCCTTTTGTACGTTTCTGCCTCTTGTAAAGCTTCTTTCCTCCTGGCCTCCTTTTAACCTGGGCAGATTTTGGAGAGTTGCGGCGTTATTCCCCATTTTCTGAACCAAACAAGAAGGTGGAGAAAGCAAGTTGAGGAAGTAATAAGCTTTGCTTCTCTGGCCGGTCATCAACTCTTCAGTAACTATATTTGCGGGTGTAGAATTGGAAGGAGCTGAAAATAAAATATAACTCATCTAGAACAACCCACAAAGGCGAAAACCATCTTGAGTTTTGTGTGTTGGGAATGGTGTCACTAATCTTCCCTGTCCATAAGGATGTAGGAAGCCCTTTTAACCTCCAACAACTACTTTGACTGGCTGCTTTGCCTCTAAAGATGAAGAAAAGGGGCAAAGCAGCTAGTCAGAGGAATCCGTCTGCCCCAGGCAGGTCTTAAATCCTTGTCAGAATTTCAGCTTTTGATACCAAAAACAAGGGTCCAGTGGAGACAAAAAACCTTATTTCTCTCACTGTGAAGTCTGCTGTAGATTGAATTTGTTCCTCATGTGAGTACCTGGCATGGGGCTTATGACAAAGAATAGTTCTTTCTTTTCCAAAAGCAGACTCACATATGGAGCTAATTGTATTTTGATCTTGGACCAGTTGAACTCCATAGAAACAAAACATGCCTGAAAGGAAAAAAAAATGGGTCTTAGATTGATTTAAAGAATAAATCAGTTTAAAGAAGGGTCTTATGCTTATAAGGCTTCACCAAGCTTCCAGAGCCTGCTTCCTTTCACAAGTACACATGACCTTATTGCCCTCTACAACTACCTGAAAGGGAGTTGTGGTGAGCTGGGGGTTGGCCTCTTCTCGCAGATAACTAGTGACAGGACAAGGGGAAATGGCTGCAAGTTGCGCCAGGGAAGGTTCAGGTTGGAGATGAGGAGAAAATTCTTCTCTGAAAGGGTGGTCGGGCATTGGAACGGGTTGCCCAGGGAGGTGGTGGAGTCACCATCCCTGAGGGTGTTTAAGGAAAGGTTAGATATGGTACTTAGGGACGTGGTTTAGTGGGTAATAGGTGGTGGGGGGATGGTTGGACTAGATGATCCTTGAGGTCACTTCCAACCTTAATGATTCTTTTCTATTCTATTCTATTCTATTCAACACTCTAAAACACAGTTTGGGTGACTGATACCTCTTATTTTGTTACTCTGTACTCTCACAGTGAATGGTCTGTCTGTAGTTATCTCTTGAGAAAGAGCACTCAAATGCTGACACCATTATGTTTGAACTCTGAGAGACCTACAGCTTAACCTGTATCACAACAGTTCACATGAGCCAATAATATGTAGCATGGATACTTGTAACAGTCAGGGGTTAATGTGATGGTGCAGTATTTTTCCCATGTGGTTTGATTTGCAGGCCTTTGGACAAACATCTTTACTAGGAATTTGTTGGATGGTTTGTACTGGTCCTCAAATTCAAATGAATTCTGGGAACGATGGGCCAAAGACATGGTAGATATAGGTAAGAGTTTCAAAATCCATATTTGTTTTGTCCAGATAGTGCTTCCTATTCAGGAGAGGATTAAGAAGGATACTGTTTGTGAAATAGTCTCTCACATCTTCTCCCTAAATTGCTGCACGTTGTGTTGCCTCTATGGATCTTCCAGCATAATTTTCACTTGTATTCAGAATGATCACTTAGATCTTTTAATCTTATTCTTCCCCCTTCCCTTCCCCCTTCCCTTCCCTCTTCCCTTCCCTTCTCTCTTTTCTTTTCTCTTTTCTTTTCAACCCAGAGGTATACTGTATGCTAGCTACAAATGTTTTTAATTTAAAATTTGCTTGTGGTCTGTTAAATAACTCCTCCCATGACTGCAAATGAGAAGGGTGGCTTTTACTCGTAGGCAGAAGTACAAAGCCAGTGTGTCATTTGAAATAGTAAAAGGCAAAAGCTGTGCTTGCTTTAAACAAAACGAAATATCTTTGTTTAAATGGGATTGGTCATGTCCGTATGTTTTCAAGCAGACTGAAGGCAACAGGGAGGGGAGGGACCCACAGGAGGACAGCAAGGACAGCTAGCCAGTGAAGGTGCCTGACAGAACAGATTGGTGATGTTTTTTTCTCACAGTTTCTTCTCTGTTTCAGAAAAACATTCCCCTGAGGATGATGTTACTACCATTGAGCCCCCGTCTTGTTTGTCAGGGAAGTTGTATGAAATGTTTCAGGACATTATGACCAAGCGTCCACTTCTGGGAAAGTCTCATAACTTCCTGAGAGGCTTAGAATTTCATAAGGATTATATCCATCAAAAAAATTTTAATGGATGGAAAGGTAACTGCAACAAAGAGTTAACTGCAGTGTGCAGGTAACATCTCAGATTTTTTTTTTTTAGATTTTGGCAATCTCAAACTTAGAGACATTTTCTCAGGGTGTGGAAATCTGCTGAGATGGAACTATGTTCACAGTGTCTATTTCTTTAGGGTAACAGGTTAAAATGAACTAATCTGTGGGCCACTCTTTCACCTCCTGAAGGTATCTGTAATTTGGGTTAAAGCATGCTCTTCTGCAGGAATTTTGTCACTCTGCATAGGTACGGTAGTCAAAAGATTCAGAAAGGGGTAGAATCTTTTGTGGTCAAAAACCAAAGGTAACACTCAAAGCATAAAATAGCAGGTTATTACATGGATCAGATGAAGGAAAGGACAGGCTGCAAACATGTGGTTGTCCATATGTGTGGCGTTTCTGCCTGATGACTTACCCATCCAGAAGCCTCTCTTTAACCCTGCAGAAATGCCAAGATCCAACAACAGAAAGTTAAAGCCACAGAGCTTTAGACTGCATGTATTAAACAAACGGAATACGTAGACTTGATGTATATAAATTGAACAGCAATTTTGTATGGCCCATGCTCTGCAGGCAGGCAAAGTAAACAGTCATAATAATTTTACCTCAAACTCAATGAAACAATCTGTGAAATGATAGCAAGGTGATGGAGCTGAGGTTTTCTGCATCACAAACCTTTCTGAAGTTCCAGCATCCTCATTTATTCCATGAGCAGGTAGCAGGGTGGGAGGACACCACATTATTAAGGTTAATCTGATTTCAGGAAGAAAACATGTGTTCTGTCGCCTCCGAGTCCTCCTCTTTGGCAACTTGTGTTTTCTCTCCTGCTTGATGCAAGTTACAACACCTTTTGTCTCTGGCTGCCATTGCTACATGAAGTTTGCTGACAAGGGCAGGAGATGGTGGAGGTTTTCGTGGATTAAGGCAGAGCCCACAGTGACCTAAGTTCTTTCAAAATGTTCAGTAAGCAAAAGGGCCACATCATAAAAGTCTGCTCTAAGAAAACAAGTGAGAAAAGGAGAAAACAAGTAGCATAAGAAGGGTGGGTGAGGGAAGGAGGAAGTGAAAAGTCTTAGAAGGTGGATGAAGGATAAAATTGTCAGTAAGTAAATGTTAAAAAAATAATTTCCTTACACTTTCTGACTAGCAATTTTGTAAAGACAAATGGATAGAAGCAGATTTTAAGGAGGATTTGGACGAAGAGAGCACAGGCACACTAAAAATTACCTCAGGGAAGATATTCTACAAATAAAGTAAAATAAGTGGAAGGCACGAAGTCTGGAGTGGGAAAAGAGAAACTGAAAGTCTGGAGTAGGAAAAAAAAGCAGATTTTGTATCCTCTTCTGTCTGCCTGCATGAGATCAAGCTAAACCTGGGTCGGGAGCCATCTGTAGAACAGGAGCAAGGGGAGATGCCAGATCTGTGAGCAGAAATGATAGTCTTGTGGTAGGTGAAGTCTCCAGAATATAGCTGCGTTTTACAGGCTTCTCTGCAGCTCAAGTTATCTGACACATTAAAACAAGACTTTAAATGCCATATGGAAAGACTAATTTTCATGCTGATAAATTTGAGAATCATAGCCTGGAATTAGTGTGATACATTTAGAGTAGAGTTCACACTTTTGAGGGAATTCCTAAGACAGAACTTCCCTTTTTGGGTGTGGGATGGAAGAAACTCTCCCAAGGAAATGCCTACTTCTAATTCATGTATCCAGCCATGAATAAATGCTGCACAGTTCCATCTCTGTGATAAGAAAATGAAGGTAACAGAATTTCAACTAAAAATATTCACCAGGCCAAATAAAACTAAAAAGTACAGTGTTTCTTCTGTGAGGGACTGCAAGCAAATGTCTCTCATTACAGCAGAATCCGCGGATTCCCAGCAGCCATGAATGCTAAAATAAGCAAATAATTTTGTAAAGCCCTGACAGTGAGGGAATGGAAAAAACATGAGTTATTACTTCAAGCTGCTGTCAAACATTCCAGGCTGTGGAACAAGCTGGAGGTATTTTGCACAGTTTAAATCAACACTACAGAATGAGGCCAAGGAGGCAGAGAGATTGAAAGAAGTGAAATGCTGGAACTTACCTGCAGTATTTCTGTGATCAACAGCTTCTTAAAATACCTAAGCATAGATGATTCAAGGCTCGAGAGGCCTGCTCTGGGCTTTGCTACCTCGTTGTGTGAACTTGAGGAACTCTCTTAAACACTATTTTGACATTTGAAACCATGGCAAAAGCTTTCTTATTCCATGGGTCTAGGAATGGTTCCAGGGGAACAAGGGAGGCTGGTGGGTTTGGTAGCAGAGAAATAAGAGTCTAGCTATCAGAAACTGGTTTTAGATCTCAGCTTGCCAGCTGGTATAATCCACTTTTGGCTGCTTATGGAGTTAATATGAGGTTTAATTAATTCAAGCAATATTTTAAGCTCTTGGTGGGGAACGCTGTGTGCATGACATGGGGTTTTTTTTGTTTTTTTGGTTTTTTTTCAGCATGGCTAAGATAATTTATATGAGCGATCACTGATAGCAGGTTGAAGACAGATTTTTCACCCTAGGAGAGGAGTCTAGTCCCAAAAATGCAAAAGCAAAAAAGAGCAATGCAAAAGTTCAGTCATGTACTGCATTTGTTAGATTTGTTGCTACGCTGTGGAATTGTTTCTGTTGTTTGCATTTTTCCCCACTTCTTAGGGGAAAAAACCAATCAGCTAAAGTCTGTATTTTGTGAAAAATCAATCCACAGAGCAGCTGTGAGGCCAGTGGAGTCTGTGTCTCAACTGTCCTCTGCCTGACTGCCTCACAGCCTGCCTTTGTGCATGTGCCTGGGGGAGTGTGGTAACAGGCCAGATGTGCTCAGACGTGCAGTTTGGAGGGTGTGCTCCTGAGGCCACCTTTGTGGGCTCACATTATGGAGGGAGGCGAGCCTGGTTTTGAGGGCAACCAAGGGGCTGCCCTTAACGTGTAGCAGAGACAGAATTACTGACGACTCCTTTCCTACCAATGCGCTGCTAATGATATTCAAAATGTTTTTCAGACACTGTGCTGGACTCTTTCCCTAACAATCTGACACCGCTGCAGAAATATCTTTGCCTGATAGATGTTGGCTATTTCATCAACACTAGTGGTGCAGCACTTTTCCATCCAGAGAGGAATGTAGATGTCATTATCTCACTTGATTATGGTTTGGGGAATGTGTTCAAGGTGAGATTGACATGCGCTGCTCCTTGCAGCCCTGGTAAAACTCTTCTTGTGAAGCTGTGACATTTAACAGCAAAATTCATGTCTGATACTCAAATCACACAATGACCAGTTGCTCAAAAAATGACTAATTGGTAGAGGCATGGAAGTGATCCTCACATTAGAAAGGTTAGCTTGCGAGGTGAGTAACGGAGTTTGTTGGTTTTCTGAAGGAGAGGACTGAGTGAGGCTTGATCACTGTATTGTAGGTACGTGCTTATATAGCTTTAAACACATATTTCAGGGCTTCTGCAGGTCCACCTGGGTGGTCAGGAAAATTGTTCCCCCTTCCCTTTATTTGTCTTTTGTGGTGAGGAGGGATGGGGGTTGATCAACAGGACAGAGTATGCAAATGCTTGTGTTATTAAAACTCCCAAGTAAGCGGCTGTCCAAGTCTTGATCATATAATCAAGAGCAAACCAGTCACCATATCTTGGACAAGGAAAGACACTTCCCTTAAGACCAGAACCACAGAAACTGTTAGGCTCTTTTCTCTGTAGTGGAATGCAGTATACACTTCTAGGATCCTCAGGGAATTGTAGTAACAATTGGTTGCTGGCGACATGACTTTGATCTCCTGCTTTGTCCTCATGACAAATTCCAAGTGTGGCTTTTGGTCACTCCCTTTAGCTGTAAAAAACTTTACAGGGTGATAAGAGGCATCTTCTGACTTGTGGTGAGTAGTGGCAGAAAGTAGGATTATTCTGTGGCTGCTTTGGACTACACATGCATTGCAGAGTGATTCAAGGAACTGAATTAAGTTGCCACAGTATTACTATATCTCAGAAAACCTGATTCTCGTCTAAGTGTTGGCTTTACGGCAATGACATTCTGTGTCCACAGCAATTAGAGATGACATACAAATATTGCAAGATACAAAAAATTCCATTCCCCAAAGTGGAGATAAGTAAAGAAGAAGAGAAGAACCCAAAGGAATGTTACGTGTTTTCAGATGCAGAGGACCCCAGAGCACCCATAGTAATCCATTTCCCCCTGGTGAATGACACTTTTAAGGAATTCAAGGAGCCTGGTAAGTTCAGTCAACAAAACTATACTTTTTAGTTGAGTTTGGGCCATTTGCCTTTCCACAGCACAGATCTTATTTGTCCTTTGTAGTAATAATTTCAAGCGAGGGCACAGCTTTTGTGTAAGTGAGACCGTTCTGTCTCCTACCCATCATGGTCATACACGTATATTTGCCTCTTCCATTGGACTATGAATGTGGATGCCCAGTCATCTGTCAGGCCAGGTTTAAGTTACTGCAGTAGCTCAGATCACATGAGTTTCCACCATGGTAGAGGAGAAGGAGGTGTTAACTCTTTTCCTGTTAACTTAGTCGTGTTAACCTTCTCACCAAAATTTGGATTATGTTCCCCACATACACTGTGCAACTGTGTCTCTCATCCAGTAAGCCACAATGCGACAGAGGTGGCTGAGGCAGATCCACATCTCTACTGATTAGCCTCTACATACTGTGGTTAGCAACCACAGGAGGCTCAGTGATGTCGGGCAAGACACAGGATGGAACAAAGCTTTAAGCCACAACTCACTGCAAGGCATATTGGAGAAGGCAGCACTTGCAATGGTAAGGTGTTGGCAAAAAGAAGCTGCTTGGATCTGGAAGAAGCCAAGAACACCTGCCAACTGCTCCTTCTCTCGCCTTCCCCCTGTCAATTTAAGACCTAGCAGTAAGCAAGCAGGCTGGGCAGTGGTTGCTTCTCCCGTACTCTCATGCCTTTGTGCCAATCACAATCTAGACGGAAAGATTCAGCAAGTCTCTCCACTAATAATAACAATGATGTTTGTGGCGCAAGAGTCAGAGCAGAAGGAGCAGGCACATGGCTGCTAACAGCTAGGTCAAGTAATCCTATTGTGAGAATGTTCAGAAAAAATAAATAGTAGGAGGTGGAGGGGATGCAACGTTTAGTTGGCATAAGAGTAAGAAGCAAAAAAGTTACTGATTGTCCTACCTTGGCCTACCCATTATACGGTGTTGGTACAAGCAGTGTGTGAGGAAGGAGGTCACTTCTTTTACTAAAAGACAGTGAACAGAAAGAGCCATAACAGCTGTGCTAGTCTGTGGTGTGCACAAGGGAAAGCCTGTATTACACACAGAGAACTACCTTGTCCTGCACTTGCTAAAGAGCTTTGCACACAAGTTTGGCAGCCCTGGGCACATAATTAACAGACAGCAGGACGCTAAGTTTCTCAGGTAACACAGCTCATATCATTCCTCCCTTTCTCCAGGGAATTCAACAACAGACGTGGCTTTGCTATGGAGACATGGGCAGTTGGGTTGTTCTGTGTGGAGGTCCAGCAGGCTCTGGGCAGTGGGGTCTGCCCTCCGGTGCTGGCTTTGAATGCAGACTTGAAGCACCAAAGGCCATGTTAGCACAAGAGAGCCTCAGTATTGACTAGGTCTTCCCAACAGCTTGTGGGATACTGTGCAAAAATCAGATTGGCAGTGTCTTGTTGGTGCCTCTGCTGTCTGACTCAACCTCAGCCCTTCCTCTGTGCTGGAGCTCTTACAGCAATGAACCCTGAAGTATTTCACACACCACCTTTTGAGTTACCAGGCCACAGGGAACTTCTGCTCTCCCTTGCTACTGCTCAGCACAGCAGGCAGAGCACTCCTTTACCCAAAATCATGTTGTGGTTCTGGGACCACAACAAAAGGCTCTGAGACCTTCCAGCAAAATGGATGTCTCTGAGGGAACATTGGGGGAAGGTTATGAACAGCATAACATGAACAGGTGAAGTGAAATTCCTCTTCTGCTATGATGTTCACCAATGCTCAGAGAATATGTGAGGGAACAGCTACACCAACAAAATCACGTTTAGAAACTCTACAGATACAGAGAGTAGGTACCCAGTAGAGGGAACTAGACTTGTTAGGTTGAGGCTGGAGATGGTCCAAATGGCAATGCGTAGTGAGATATGGCCATTGAGCAGTGGCTGGCAGGTAAAACAGGTGGGTGTTTTGGAGTCTCTCTGATTAAAAGATGGATGAGATTATGCAGAACAAAGCAGCTGCTGCAACTTCTCAGCGCTCCAGGCCCAAATTCGTGAGCCATGACGCTCACCTGCATGTCTCCGAGCAGCCGGTGATTCATCAGTCAAGCTGACAGTCAGCAACTGATGTGGGTGGTTGGGGGAGAAGGGTCCTTGGCAACCTGCTTGCGTAGATTTCAGGTTTAACAGTGGAGCTTTTAATTTCTAGATGGCTGAGAGACATCTTGTGGAATGTAGGTATTTATTTTTCCTGCTTTTAACCATTTAAATTCAGGAAAAGAGAGAATCAGCTTGTGAAGTGCTCATTTACAACACAACTGTAGACTGTGTTTTTGCGTACCTGAGAGATGTGCAGCTGTACCTGCATGTGGATAGCACAGATAATATGGAGCTCTGAGTATTGGGAGGCTCAGTGAAGCAAAACTTGGACATTTTTAATACAGCCACTTCTAGTGACAGCCTGGGCCCAGCACCCTGAGATCACACTGTCCAGAAACCATTAGGTTAGACTAAAACTTGTTATGTGTCAGGCAAAGCTCCTGTGTCATTTTCATGCTGTTCTGGTCGACATCATAGGGACCTTCTCAGCAGGCTGTAGCCCCACTGACAGTCATCTCACCATGTATTTGTGATTTGGCGTATTTGGTCCAGACTGCAAGGAGATGGGTAAAAAAATAGAGAAAAAGTGTAGCTCTAAACATTGTGTAGATGCATAAATATGAGGCTGCTGAAGTCGCTTGTGGAGGTAATTAGGGTGTCCTTTTAAGCAAAAAGATTGACCTGACAAGGGAGGTGGATGTTGGCAACTCCAAGGGGTCGGGTTAACCTGGAGCTGAGAAGTGGGGCTGAAGGATGAGAGGCTGATGTGAGGTGCTCTGTTCCCTCTGCACCTCTCTACTCTGCAAGAGGCAATCCTGCCCGGTGAGCATCAGAGGGCCTCCTTGCATGTACTAGGTTGTCCACTCGCTCTGGCTGGCAGATATGCTCTTGTCAGTGCTGATCAAGGTCTGATCATGGATTTTGGAAGGTGTTCCAGGCATGTGGCTTGTCTGAGAGTGAGACATACAGGATTTGGGAAAGGATGTGGACCCAGGGCCATGCTGCCCAGGGGCAGGACAAGGGGAAGGTAGTGATTCCTGCCAGCCCTGCTGAGGGATATCCAGGCCTGAGCTTTAGCAGGAGTGGGATGGAGGAGCAGCTAGGAAAGCTGACCAGGAATGGCTCTTCCAAGGAATGGGGGAGGGGGGCGCGCAGTCTTTCTTGGAGGCTGTTTTTAGCAGCTGGTTCTGCCAAGTAGATCAGTCCTCTCCAACACCATGTGTTTTGTGCTTCAGATTCAGCTCACTGTGGTGGCTTTTGTCTTTCTCTGCAGGGGTAAAGCGCTGTCTCTCAGAGATGGAAGAAGGCAAAGTAAATCTGGAGAACAACTGCTCACCCTATTACCTCATTAGGCTAATCTACTCCTCTGAAAATTTTGACAAACTCGTGAACCTGAGCAAATATAACATCCTCAACAACAAAGACCTGCTCCTCCAGGCAATCCGGAGTGCTGTAGAACGGAGGAGAAGCGGCAGGACTGGGAATCTCCCCAGCCACTCTGGAGCTGGATACGCCTAGGCTGGGTTTTTGCACTGTTCCCCACTGAAGGCTACGACAATCACATTACAGCACATCACAGTCATTATAACATGTCATGACCACATTACAACACATCACAGTATTCATTATTTGCAGGAAACTCAGGAAACCTGTACATTTCTCATCTTGCCATGTTCAAGTTCCTAGCTTTCAAAAGGGTTTATTTAATCTCCTTCCCCCAAGTTTTCAGACCAGGAGAGCCTGATTCTGTGGTCTTACTTGTTAAGAAATTAGGGTCCTGGTTAGCAGAAACCTTCCAGGATCTCCCCGATGTTATAGAATATGGTGGTGGTGATAGTGGTAGTTTTTTGTACGTGCCTGTCCCCTCAATCCTGAGCCCATTGTCAGTGTCTTTTCAATGCTTCGTTATGAACCAAGTCGTGGCCATTTGCATTCAGTAATGTCCAGATTTTCAGACAGGCTGAGCAAGTAGAATTTGCACTGAATTGGTGGGCTCAGCTTTGAAGTCAGGCCAAACAGTCATATATGTCTGTGAACAATGGCCAAACTGCAACATGGACAACTGCATTCTTTCTGGCCAATTCCCCTTGCTGATTTAGAAATTATTCCTTTTTTCCATTCCCCTGCAAGCGTTTGGCACAGAAACACTGCTCCAGACTGCCATGAGGGGGGCAGTTACATTTCAAGGAGAGAGGACATTAGCTCCAGAGTGTGAGTATGGTTCTTTTGAGCGTTGGCTGGAGGAAAAATTCTGCATAAGGCATGAGTGATTATATTGATTTATATGGGTAGTGCCTTTATGCATTAAAATGTCAAGAGCCTGGAACAACCTTTTGATGCCAGAAACTTGAGGGAAATAATTATCATAGACTCCAGTACATTTAATTTAGTAATCATGACCAAGACATGAGCTGGTGCTCCTTATGTATGCAAACAACGTAGGATAACATAACTCACTAAAGGAGTGCATAGCCATTATATTTTCACACCCAGAAGGTTTTTTTCCCTTTACAGTCTTCTATTCCTAACATCATAGGCAAGGTATTTTTAATAGGTGCTACACTAAAATAAAACACAAATGAAAAAAAGGAAATTCCTTATCACACCTCCTTGCTAGAGGAAAATATTTGGAAAAATGATGCCTGGATTTCATTTGCTTTGGAGTGCAGTGAAAGACTGCCTTGAACTAGGAGCTTGGAACATCTTTATAGCCCTCCACTGTATTAAAAAGATGGTAGGAGAGGATGGTGAGCAATACAAAACAGGGCTCCACAGAAGTCAGAGAAGTTCCCAGACTTCATAGCACTGAAGGATTTGGACCTGCTTCTGGCTTATTTAATCCAAACCCAGCACATTCATCAGATCCCCCCAGGAAAATCTTATACATTTCTTCTGTGTTGGAAATTTACTTGATGTCTAGAATTAGTTTTACTTGAAATCCAAAATACAACAAAGAAAGAGAAACAGGAATCTGCCTTTTTGCTATACCCAGACAGTATTCCAGCTCAGAGGGAGAGCATTTACAAGAGGCTTCATTGCCTGAACCCTGCATCTGCTAAATGCTGCTTCTGCTGCACGCAACAGCAAGGAGTAAACCTCAGCATTATTCCTCGTACAATGCTCGCTACTGAGCTAAGGAGGACCATGCAAAAACCTGAGGAGTCTTAACAGCTGGAATGTGACTGTACAACTGAATTCAGACCATGGTAAGAACTAATCAGATACCATCTCAAGAAAAAAAAAAAGAACCATTTTGAGTTGAAAGGTGAGATGGCAGCAGGGGGCTATCTCAGAAGAGAGGCTCCTACCAGCAGGATCTGTGACTGTCACGTAGGAGAGCCCATCCTGGCAGAATGCCGTGGTGCAGGTATGCGCACGTACAAGCAGACGTGTCTGTGTGCATGCACTTGCATGGGGTGTGCACTGTTTTCATGCTCCTCTGGCTAGTCCTATGGAGAACCCCTTTCCTATAACCCCCTTGCACAGAAAAACTGATTCCAGCGTGACTGCGAAGAGACTGCGAAGAGACTGTGTGCTCCCACGTCCTGTGGCCTGGTGCACCCTGACTCACCTGGGCTCCAGCCCTTGGCCCCACAGCCCCTCGGTGTCTGCGCATTACGCGCGGGAGGTGCGAAGAGCTGAGCTGGGGGAGAGGGCTGGGGGCTGAACAGGTTGTGGGGAGTCCCAGTAATAGCAGTCGATAGCAGCTTTTCTGCTGCATGGGTTAAAGCTCTCAGCTCGGTGAGTGACGCTGGTGGAGTCCACAACAGACTGGGATTTCTTTTGATACCAAACCAATATTGAACTGAAGTTGGAAGACTTGGCCTTCAGGAGCAGAGATTCAGGGCAGGCTCCCCTGAGATACAGCACATTCGTCAGGAACAAGACCATCAGTGATGTTCTGTAATTGCCTTTCATTTACATCTCATCCATGTCATAAACGGGAACACTGTTTTACCTCATCTACCTATGTTTTATGCTTTGCTGCTGCAAAAAGACATCCCTGGTTTGTTCATGGTCTACGGTGAGCGATCCGTCACCCTCACGAACCTTGACAGCACATGCCCAGCAGCGAGGCAGCTCAGTCATGCAGAGAAAATCGTGTCTCTTTCTCTAAATGCTCCACAGACCGATAACTGGGGCGTTTGGTGCATTCATGGTGCTGCTAATGCAAACAGAAATGCCCACTAAAATGTGAAAGAGACAAAAAAATCCCACAGGGTTTTCAGGTAACCCACAGTCAGTGGAGGATAACTTTTCTGGGGCACTCTTCAACCCTCTTACAGGGCGTGGGAGGTGGCTGTGGGTAGGGAAGGAGGTGGGAAGGTGGTGTGACGCTCCCTTCGACAGGGGAGCTGTCACCCAAGGTTGTGCCAACACTTAAAGTCGGGCCAGGGACTTGCTGTTCAATGTTGCAGCCAAGAGGCAGAGACAAGCATGTGCCCCTTCATCTCCTTGAGGCCCCATGTGTTATCCCTTAAATGATAATGGTTTTTTTTAAATGTACTTTTGCATTTCAGAGCTTGAAATTATGTGAGGGCGCCATCATTGCCCATCAGAGTGGATGTTTTTTTTGACTGTTTTGATTGTTTTTGTAGCAATGACATTGAGGGAGTATGTCGCTGGGCTGACGGTGTAGCAGGAGGACCTGGAGCGCACTTGCGAGGGCAAAGGCTGCTGCAGGACTCCGCAGGGTGGAGCGACCCACCCCGGCACAGCTGGGAAGCAGTGGCTGGCACGCGCTGTCCCCCAAAGCATCAGACCGGGCTAATTTGTGCAGCCCAAACCCCAGGAAACGGTAAAGCATAGCTACAGGGACGTGCGGCTGACAGTGACCTGCCCTCAGGTCTGTTCCTCGGGCCTCGTCTCCTTCAGGGTGTAGATGGAGTCTAAGGGAATGGCCTGCTGAAACGTCACGTCCGTGTTCCCCACCGGTTGTATGTTTGTTCCCTGTCCCTGGTCTTGCCTGTCCTTGTGCCACATAGAATCATAAAGGTTGGAAGAGACCTCCTGCCACACGGCTATTGGAGCAGGCACCGCCAGGAGGAAGGTGTCCCCCTGCGCCTCGCCATGAAACGGTGTGTGTGAAAAGGCACGTGGCGTGCTTATAACCCGGGCCTTGGTGTCCCGGCGTGACGTTTGCTTAACCCCTGAAGATGAGTGTGTGCGTGCAAAAACCTCACCCGAAACGCACCCCAGATCACTGCTCTCAGATGAACGTTTTGCTGGAAAACCCCCACAAATACAGAGCTTGCTGTCTGCTGCCAAACACAACGGAAACAGAAGTTTCTTCTAATAACTGTTAGCTACTCTTCATAGAAATTTCTTGCTTCTGTCTTTTAACCATTTAATAATTTATGACCTAAAAATAAAATACTGCAAAGGAGCACTAGATCCATGGAAGTCTTTATGTGCCTGAAACGCAGGACTACATTTTTCCCATTTGTGTTAGCACTACCTATGCTCAATGCCTGCTGAGGACTTTGTAGGGCATTCACTGGTTTCAAGATTGGGTGGAAAAATCAGAACGAAGGTGTTCTGGTTCACAAAGGCATCGAGAGCCTGGAAAAAAGTGGAACTACGCTACCTCCCTCTCCAGAGGCGTGGCAGGAGGCAGGGTGGGAGGGCAGCGGTACTGAGCCACAGCCAGGGCACAGCTGCATTTTGCCTCCTGGTGATTTGACTTAAATGCCTTTCACCAAACTTCACTGTTAGCAGTTAAATGGCGAGGTTAAAATACCTAAGTTAAAATAAATAAAAAAGTAAGTCCGGTGTGGGGTTTTTTTGGTAAAAGCAACTAAAAATTATCAACAATAAAGGGAAATGCCCTAGTTTTCCATGACTTACATTTGCTGTGTTTTTTGTGACAGGCAGTGGGTCCAGCAGAGGTACAGCGCTGGAGAGAGCTTAGCTAGCCAAAATTAAAAAAAAAAAAAAAAAAGAGCAATTATCGGATCACCTTGTGGGATGCGAGTGACTGATCTGAGTCACTCAGGCACAGGTGTAAACTCTCGCTGTTGCATGTGGCCGTAAAGCACTTACACAAACCCGGTGCTATGCACTGGCCTTCCCTCCCACTGGAAAATTAGTCACGGCAGAGGAGAAGACTGCAAGCAGAGAGGAAGAACCATGCTTCAGGCTGGCTAAAAAAATGGATGGAGGCTGAAGTCCTTGCCAGAGGAGCCAAGGACTTGAAGCTTTAGATTCCACTTCTCAGGGGAGACCCCTCAGCCACGGCATTGTCCTGGGGGGAGTGGGGAGGAAAAAAACGTGCCTTTTCTCCCCAGCTTCATGCTACGTAACTTTGGCTGAGAAACAGAGATAAGCAGGGAGAACAAAGATATTCTACCTCATGCTTGCACCATACCTTAACAAGTGGAGCCTAAAATCCAAATGCCTGCACCAGGAGATGGTATTTAAGCCAAAAGGGCTGAACAGGCCCGACCCCATGCTGGAGGGTTCGCCTGATCGCACCTTCGTTAGCCCCAGGAGCCTGGGCTAAGGCTGGCACAGCCGGACTTGAGTCTGTCTCGGGCGAACAGTCTCGTTGGCCTGTTATTTTGAGGTGCAGCGGGAATCTCTTTCTTTCCCTTTTGGATCTGCTCTGCTTCAGCCCGACTGGTGAAAACAAGCGAATTCGGAATCAGGGCTGAAACTTGCTCACTGACAGGTGCCTGTGGCAGGGGGTGCACCTCCAGGCGTCGGAGGGTTTGGTGTCTGGACAAAACCGCATGCCCGGCTTTAACTGCACGCCTGCCCCTTTCTCGTATCATTGTACCTCTTAGGCATAAGGATTTAAAGCACACGGGGATGAGAACCCCAGCTGGGCCCTCTTCATGTCCAGGCTGAGACACAGTAAAAGACAACACAAAGCCACCAGCAGCCCTGTGCCATGTGCTGTTCTTCCAGCCCTGGGCTTGTCCCTGGCAGTCCCCACTGGCAGTCAGGCCTCTGCTTCTGGGGAGGAGCTGCACTTCTAAAGCCACACGCGTTACTAAGCTTTCCCCTCTTGAAGAGAAAGGAGGCGTTTACTGCTCACAGTTTCCAGGCGTAGCATGCTGCCAATGCCATTCAGGCAGGACCTCGAAAGAGGAGAATGACCTCGAGCAGCCCTGCTGTACAGGCAAATTGGGTTTGTGGCGGCAAGAGGAGTAACAGGCGTTTCAGGTCAAAACCTCCACTTCCCAGAACAACCAAACCTGTCTCACCTGCAGCGTGCAAACAGTCCTGCTAAATTTTCCCTATCAGCATTTTTAATTGGTTTGGGTGCTGTGCAATGACTGACGCTGGTGACGTGCCCCAGGGCCGAGCTGTGCCAGGCGGAGTCCTCCAGGGCCACGCTCGGGCTGGGCCTGGGCAGGAACTGGGGCATCGGGGTGGTCAGCAGAGCTCGCTGGGGTGGTTGCACATCTTCCCCTGCGACACAGCAAAGCTTCAGACAGTTAAAGGTGTTCTGGGGAAAACCATGATATTCATAAACATTGAATTATATTAGATAGACAGGGTTTTGGCTGGGGTTATGGGGGTGGAGGGAGTGGGGGGGGAGGAAGACGTGTGCGCTTGGCATCTCCATGAGATTCTTCATTCTGCTTGCTCAGAGTCCTTGGAAGAAGAAAATCTGCATCTCCTGGCTGTCACCTTCCCAGAGCAACAGTTAGGATGAATTTTCTTTTTGTGGAATCCAGGACCGGAGCAGTCACAGATATCTAGCCTGGATTTCCCTGCTGAAAATGGGCAATAAACATCTGATTGTGCCTCCACGATGCCCCATATTTAAGATCACAAGGGTTTTCCTGACACCTTAGAGCAATTTACTGTTCGGTACCAGGAGAGAGGAAGCAGGTGCCAGAAACACACACAGCTGCATATTATAGTCGGGCTGTGGAAGAGTTTGGGTATCATCACCCGATGTGATCCTATGGCAATATACTATATTCAGGCAGAAAGGTACCTTGGGCACGAGTTTTAGCTTTCTGCTTCAAGCACTCACAAGTAATTAACTGATCTAAGAACTACAAGTAGCATAAAAGTGTAACTGTATGCAATGACAAACTACCGTGTGTATTGCAGGGTGACAAACCCCGGCAGAGCCTTAGGAGAGCCATGGGTATATGGAAGCAGCGCTTTTAATAGCATTAATGACATTGTTAACAGAAAATATAATCCACGTTCATGCAATATAAACCAGTTCCTGAAGGTAAAAGAGAGTGATTTGCAGGAGGGAAAAGGAGAGGATTAAGTATCCAAGCAGAGAGCACAATCAGGTTAAGAGTCACAAGCCAGACTGACCTCAGTGCCTGTGCCAAAACTATGTGACATTGCTTCAGCTTGTTCCTGTGTGATTCCTGGCAGCCAGCGCTGTCAGAAGATAGATGGTCAAAACAACTCTGGTAATTTTATCTTTGGGCACACTGTCCCCTTCAGAGGGCCTGCTCCTGCTGCTGTGCAGCACGGTGCGTGTCTCCTCTCAGCCCCTTTGGGGTTCCTGCTGGGAAAGCTTCTCTGGCACAAACAATGTCGAAAGGTCTCACATGCACCCCGGCTCGAGAGCCACGCTTCCAGAGGTACTGCTGGCAGTTACGAGAGTCTTATTGAGCAACGGCAGCTCGTGCCTCGCGGGAAGCCATGGCTGGGGCCGCCTCAGCTGCCGCCTCAGCGCACAGCACAGTGCCAGGGCTCAAGCGTGCAGGTCAGGACGCGGGACGTGGAATGGGGCTGTGCGGGGATGAGGAAACACGAGCTGCGCGGAGGCGGATGGAGTCCTCACGCGACACATGGGGCTTCTGCTTTGGGAAGCCAGGCTTGGTAAAAGCAGGAGGACTGGGCAATCCTGCTGGTGGGATCAGCAGGCCGCTACGTCTCTCCTGTTAGGAAAATCATGGAGACACCTACACTACAACAGAAAATGCTTTAGGGCACTGCCCCTGCAATTACCAGCGAGCCCCAGCTTACCTGTGGGTGTGGATGCCTGCAAACCCAAACCCCGCTCGTTCTTCAATTAACATTTGCAATAATGCAATAAATGGCTACACGTTATAATGCCAGGTTTCCATCTCACGAGCTACTTTTTGTCGAGCCCTCTCCCTCCCATCCCTCTGGCAAATGGTAAGAGACGTTTACCTCTTTATTTGCCGATCATCGTGGCAGATACAACCCCGTCGAAACAACTGCAGAAACTGCCTTTGAAAACTATTTGTAGCTTGACAAAAATAATTTTGCAAGTATGACTTTTTCTTAGTAAAGTCATGCTGTCTAACCACCAAAATTACAGCCTGCTGATTACTTCCATTATGTTTTTTTCTACCGTTGCAAATGATTTACAGCGAAACAGCATAAAGTGCACCGGTACATTGGCAGGTGCAGAAAGACAAGCTTACACTCACTAATTCAATCCCATGGCATTTCGCATTTTTAATGTGTGACTCACGTTTGAAAGGTTGAATAGCTTCCCTGCAGGAAACTGGCAAACCCTGAAAAGTTCATTTTATTAGGAAATAACTGCTCTCTTATTTGCTTTCTTCCCAGGAGCGATGCTCAGGTGGCTGCCGAGGGATTGGGTTTTTTTTGTTATTGTTGGATCACAGAGTGAGGTTACGGCTTACGTTGCTGTGACTTTGCAGAGCGCCGCTCCGCGCACGACAAACAAAACCATCACGCGAAAGCTGCCCTAACTGCGCACCGCCGAGTCAATGGGCCCTTCACATCAGCACCGCGAGGCAAAACTGGAGCATGAAAACATAAGGCGAGACAAAGCACTAAGCCCGATTGTCTTTCATCTGTGGGGACTGGGGAGCAGGCTGCGGTTATTCTTAGCCTGAGCTCAGCTGGGACCACAGCAATGAAGTCTGGGTGGCTGCGGAGCCCTGGGCGTGAGCTACAGACCTGACAGCACCTAGTGCCCCTCGTTTGTCAGTATCAGGCTCAAACAATTTAAATAGTGACGTCTTCCACAGGCCTGCGGCCTCAGTTTCTGAAAATGGTGAAAACTCTGTTCTGCAGATCGCTTCCGCTGTGACTAAATGACCATTCCTCCCTCTCTCAGTCTATGCTCTTAACTTCCCATCTAGTTTCCAATGTAACAAAGTGTTGTGAAAGGAATGAGACCATTTTATCCAGAAAAATTCCTGCAGGCTATGTTCTTACATCACAGTAATAAACTTTTAAAAGATTTTATTTATATATATATATATATTTTTTTTTTTATTTTTTTTAAATTCATTTGTTTTTTCACCATTCTAGTAGGCGCTATAACTTCCTTAACTGGGGTCGGTAACGTAGTGTGAGGCCTCATCGTTACAGTCTGGTGCTCAGTCTTAGCCACTGAAAAGGAACTAGTAATGCAGCGTTGGTGCTGGGTTGGCAAGTTTGGACCATGAGCGTCTCCTCACACAAGTACATGCGTGTGCAGTCATGTCTGTGGGCGTGCACACATCTGTCCATCAAGAAAGTTCTGTTAGTCCCTTGTAAGAAGAGATCCAGCTCCACATACCTACCCACTTAATGCAGCAATTTCATAGGATTATTGCCCAAGTTTTCGCTCTAATTTGTTCCAATTCCTTATCTCTGCTTTGATGCTAGGAGCTGTGCAGGAAAATGAAAGGGGAGCCCCACAGGACAAGTCTATGAAGTCTCACAGTAGTCATTAGTTGGATTCCTATTTCTTACCTGATCTATGAAGAGGAATCAAGGAGCATTAGTGGCAGGAGATTGCCTCCTGTGTGGGCCAGAGGCACCAGACAGCTGGCCAGACCTTTCTCCCTAGACTCTTGTCCAGAGTGCAGATTTGTGATGTTGTAGGAATTGCTGAAGTTCATTTAGCTACTTGTTGCTCTTCAACCATGTAGATATCAGTGACACAGAAGTTCAGAGTAGTTGTGGGCCCATTAGGGAGACAAATGGAGGAGAAAACTTAGTGATGAGAAAACCTAGTGATGGACAATATGGAAAAGGCTGAAGTATTCCATATTCTTTTTTTTTTTAATTCTTTTTGTTTGTTTGTTTTTTTTCTCAGTGCTCCTAGGTAACGCCTGGTCCCAGGCCTCTGTGTGTACCAGCATCATTAGAGGTGTTGGGAGATCCAACCCTGGAGAAGCAACAGATCAGGGTCTACTCAGAGAAGCCAGATGTTCAGTGAAGTGCTGCACTAGCAGGCTGCGTGACTCTGAGACTGCTGCTCTACGAAGCATTATGGTGGCCAGAGGAGGGCTCTTGCGATGGGATACGGTCTAACGTGAAGGTAAGAAAGAAACTGGTAAATATATGAGACCAATCGGCCTCACTACAGCCACTGGTGAGATCATGCAGCAAGCCCTCCTGGACTTAATTCCAAGGACATGAAGGACAAGGTGACAATCTGGAGCATTCACCATGGATTTTCCAAGGGGACATTGGCCCATGTGATCGCCCTTCATGGTGAAATGACTGGGTATGTGGTCTTGTGGAGAAAAGTAGGTGTGATACACTTCACATTTAGTGAGACTTGTCTGTAAGTGCATTCTCCTTTGGAAGTTATGGGCGTCTTGCTGGATAAACAGACTGTTAGATGTTTGACAGCTGGCTGAGCTGCCTTGTACAGTGGCAACAACTAACAGCTTGATTTTTAGATCTTATTTGGTGACAAATGGAGCATCCTGGGGTAAATACTGTGACTAATGCTGTTCTATGACTTCATCAGTAAGCTGTACAACAAGGTAGAGCACATCCTCAGCACATTTGGGGACAATACTGAAAAATCAGGGAGTGGCTGACATGACAAATGGCAGATCTTCAACCCAGGAGGATGTTGAGAAAACTTGAGGATTGGACCAACAGAAATCTTCTGAAGTTGAACAAGGAAAAGTGCAAAGCTCAGCACCAGGTGCAGAATATGTCCCTTCGTCAGCACAGGCTGAGCAGCAGCTGCCCAAGGAGCAGCTCTGCTGAAAACGTCTGGCAGTTATGGTGGATGCCGCTGTCACTACGAGGAAGCAGTGCGAATACAGCGTGAATACAGCAAACCACGGGACGGGCTGTGCCAGGAGCGTAACCCCCTTCAGTCAGGAGCGGTGAGGACATACGAGTAATATGGAGAACAGTTTGGAGATGCCCAGTTCAAGGGAGAAGCAGAGACTGAAAGGGACGTGGTGGAGGGCTACTAAGATGATCAGGGGTTTGTGTGCACACAGCCCATGTGGGGAGACTGGTAGAGCTGCACTTGCTTAGTCTGGTGAAAGAGAAGGCAATAGCACAGCACCTTCAACTGCTGAAGTGCAGGGGCAAAGCTGGTGGGTCCATGCTCTTACAGGTAACGGTGTATGACGTAGCACAGGGCAACAGGCACAAGTCCTAATTCTTTAGGTTCAAACGAAACTTTAGGAAAATATCCACTCAGAGTAGAGCAGAACTAAACAGGTCAGCCAGTGAGACTGTGGAATTGCTGTCCTCCAGGGGCTGTGTGTGTGTTAAGGCTTGTCTAGACAAAACCATATCTGATCTAGTGCTGATGATTACTCAGCTTTGAGTGAGACACTGAATTACAGACCTCCAGAGGCCCCATCCCACCAACACTTCTGGGCTGAGCTCAAGGAGTGGTACCGTTCCAAAGTAAGTGTTACACTACTTGCTAAAGGAACAGACTGCTACCGATGTAGTCACCGTCCTTATTGCACTGCTGCATCATGCCGGGACTTTGCTGCATGCACTGTGGGGATAAGAATATGGTAGTTTGTGTGCACCTGACACACGTTCCGCTACAGGAATTTAGAAGAGTTAAAAAGGCCAATAGTGTAATGAGAACAAGTTGAGATTTCATACAGATAGCACACTATAGAGTGCGGTGGGTTTTTTCTTCCCCGTATTTCCCAAAAAACCTGTTCTATAGTTCCTACTCAATCCAGGCTCCCAATAGGCTCTTCTTAATCGACCTGGATTTTGGTCCTTCTGAGAGCAGTGGTCTGGGGACTAGACCTCCTCCTCGCTGTCCTGCTTTCCCTCTCCTCTCACGCCAAAAGACTGATTGTTCATGCATTATTTTAGTTTCAGACTCCATTAAAAATGGGTAACACTGGAGGACATTTTTTCCCCTGGTAATCTAATCCAGAAAGAATTGGCAAATAGTTAGGGAATTGTTGGTTAACGTGTTGTAAAAATGAAAGATTGTAGAGACTACAAAACACTGCAGGAATTGTATAACAAATGTTCCCTTTGAGATTTCTGCTTCTGCGGTGTACAGACCACCCAACACTTGAATCTTCGTTGATATCTGCAAAGCTACTTGCAGGTGGCTGCTGTTCACCCACAGCGCACATCTCGTGCTCTGCTCAGAGCTCCTCATTTCTGTCTTGCGGAGTCGCTTCACTTGGGCTGTCTGGCTTAAAGGTTCCTCTGCTCTGCCATTAGGTAACCTGGAGTAGGTATCACTCAGGTGATGTGACAAATGACACAGTCATCGTATACACAAAAGTATACCAGATGCAGTTCTGTTTAATCATATTTAATGACTTTATTAGATTTAATACATAATTAAAATAAGTTCCAAGGGTAGTGATTAACTTAAAAGATACCAACGCATTTCCAAGGGGCTGGGGAAAGATGTAATGGTGAAGGGTCTGGCATTCATTGAGGCAAATGTCATTTTTCTCTTCCTGCTTTCAGTAGAGATGGTAGCAGTTTTGTTTTATTACCACTTTGTTCTAGGCTTAGGGTGGTGATGGAGGCTCGCGTCACTGCAGTCTCATCTTCCTTAAAATCTCGGGAAATTTCTGCAGAGTCTCTCTCCGGTTTGATTTTGAAGGAAGGTGTTCTCCTATTAACAGCATAGCATCACCAGAAAATCAGGTACAATCTAGAAGAGTTTAAGTTGCTTTGTATATATAAGAATACGTTAGGCATCTAGCTCAGCAACAAAAATCTGCCAGGCAGAGGGACTGGGATCTCACATCATAGTCTGT
Organism: Psophia crepitans; assembly: GCA_013399095.1. Lineage (NCBI taxonomy): Eukaryota > Metazoa > Chordata > Aves > Gruiformes > Psophiidae > Psophia > Psophia crepitans. The sequence goes on along the minus strand of VWZZ01002130.1, from coordinate 831,711 downwards.
AAGATTTTTACAGACTCCAAATGCAACAGAAATTGATTTACACTACAGTCCCAATTTCTGAATTTGGCTGTGGCTGCTTTTTCCATGCCTGTGCTTGGATTCCGCAAACAGACTTTGAGGAAGGTATTCACACAGTGCAGCTGTACAAAACTGGTTTGGCTCCTTAAATTAGGAGGCTGGGTTCCTTTCGGACGTTGCTGGAGAGAATGAATGTTCAGAGGAAGATCCAAAGCACCCACTGTAGGTGCTCTGATTCCCTCATCTGTTGGAACAAGTCTCTCTCTGTTGAGCACAGAGGTCACTCAGTCTTCAGATCAGATACTGTATTTCAGTAACTTTGGGTGCCTACAGTAAGTGATAAAAGAATTCCTCTGGGTGTCCAAATTTTAAGTAATCAACCACAGACAAGATATGGCTGGCGATAGCGAGGCCCATTTTTAAAACTGGCTTTAGCACATCATAAATGGCACAAATTAATCAAGACAGGGTCATACTCAAGAATAATGCATTTTACTGGATTAGAATCATAGAATCGTTTAGGTTGGAAAAGACCTTTAAGATCACCAAGTCCAACTGTTAACCCAGCACTGCCAAGTCCACCACTAAGCCACATCCCTAAGCACCACGTCTGCACCTCTTTTGAGTACCTCCAGGGATAGCAACTCAATCACTTCCCTGGGGAGCCTGTTCCAGTGCTTGACAAACCTTTTGGTACAGAAATTTTTCCTAATGTCCAGTCTAAACCTCTCCCAGTGCAACTTGAGGCCATTTCCTCTCATCCTGTCACTTGTTACTTGGCAGAAGAGACCAACACCCACCTCACCACAACTTCCTTTCGGGTAGTTGTAGAGAGCAATAAGGTCTCCCCTGAGCCTCCGCTTCCCCAGACTAAGCAAGCCCAGTTCCCTCAGCCGCTCCTCATAAGACTTGTGCTCCAGCCCCTTCACCGGTTTTGTTGCCCTTCTCTGGACACGCTCCAGCAGCTCAATGTCCCTCTTGTAGTGAGTGGCCCAAAACTGGTCACAGTACTCGCAGCCTCAGTAGTGCCAAGTACCATGGATGATCGCTTCCCTACTCCTGCTGGCCACGCTATTTCTGTGACATTAGTGACAGAGGAACAGGACTTTTTGAACTCAGGGCAATCTCCCTTTGGAGGTGACTGCTACCTGAGCACAAACACCACTGACGTCTGACCAGCCTTGCGGCACAGCCCCTACCTCAGGAGTGAGCCTTTGCTGGTTAGTCTTTCAGCAGAGTCTTTGTCTGGGAAGTCCCGCAGTCTTGTCTGGGAGGTCTCTGTGTTTGGAGAGAAAGGCTGCACCATCACTGTGGAATGTGATCTGTTACTGTGTCCTGCAGAGTCAAAGAACACAAAAAACCTTCTGAAGTAGCATTAGAGGCAGAGTTTGCCATTTCTGTGTCCATAACAACTTTTCTCTGATTGTTATTATAACAATTATATTGTTATTATGACAATTATAACATCATTGTTTTAATTGCGCTCTGGCTTCGTTTTCGATCAGCCACCGCCTAGTGACGTATCCAAAAAGAGCTCTAGATTCAGAAGAAAAGCTGTTAATTGAGATCTAAAGCAACTCCTTAATGAAAGGATGAAGACAGTTCTTGGGCAAGGCCCCTCTCTGACAATAACCTGATGCCAGCCGCAGTACAACGGAAAAGCTGCTTTGCAGGTCACCCTGCGCGTTCTCCTGCCAAGTCATTACATCACAAGGTGACAGATGAGTTGTGTGCTGCTGTCTGACAGAGGCAAACAGGACAAAATGCTTTGAGTAAGGACACCTTCTGTTCTCTTCTCTTTCACCACCACTTGCTACAGACGTAGTTCATTCCTGAAGGAAGAGAGAACGTACCTATATTATTCTGTAGAGATTGCAGCCAGTCCTCCATCAGTGTCTGAGAAGGTGCTGCGAAGAAATACTCTGCCCCATCTCTCAGCCTGTAAATAAGGATAGGAGGAGATGAATTCTAGTTACTGTTGCCCTACACCTTCTGTCCTTGTGGGTGGGGCAAGCACTGTAAGACATTTCAGCTACGTCTTCTAACAACTTACAGTCTTAGGTGACTGCAAGTGAATACAACTGTGCAGGTAACTGCACAGGGTTTTATTAGTGCAGTTCTCCATAAGACTTACCGCAACATGAAGGCGTTCTCTTTTCTGATGTAATTGATCAGCCTTTCACATTTGGCATTCAGAATGCTGAGGGACAGGAGTGTGGATACGTTCTGAAGAAGAATAAAATTAAGACAAAGTGTCTTCTGCATCTTTTCTGCTAGGATTCAATTCCATACCAACTTGCAGGCTGACTACATACCCATCCTATCTTTTTCCGCTTCTAACTTTGTTACTAGAGCACTGAATAGGAAGAACCACAAAGGAACAATGGACAATATATTGCATTACATCTTGAAGGCAATTCTTGAATCAGATACTTCTTTTAAGGAATATGTTTGAACATTTCCAAAAGCTTATTATTCTCTCTTACAGTTGATGTCAGTTGAACAATTGTTGAATTTTCACTCAGCTGACATTTGAAAGCTAATTGATTACCCATCTCCAAATAAAAAAAAAAAGTAACTGTTTTCTTTTAAATGCATTTTTACATAGATAAACACAGAGATTACTAGAAAGATTCAAAAATCAAATTACCTTAGATGCTTCTTTTTCATCATTATAGAAATCAAGCTTTAATCCATCAAGTTTTACGTAGAAGGATTTCCAAGACCTTGAGCCTGGCTACATGAATAGAAATAGTAATAAAATCCAATTATTAGCTATATGTTTTATTGCAGTAGTGAAATCTTCCATGTGCAACTTCTAGAGGAAGCCAGGAGCTGCCCATATTATGATCACAGAAGCTCTCTTAGTCATGAGTATCTCCTAGAAAAACAGAACCTGCTGTAGTTTCTGGTGTGGGTGATTCAGGAAGGGTCTCTGTGTGTCAGGACTAAACAAATGACATAACCTGGTGCAAGCAAGCTCTACACCATGTCATGGTCAGCAACATCTTTGAGAGAAGGTGAGTAATCAAAGTTATGTCTAATTTTGGCCACTAAAAGATCCACTTTTTTTCCAGCTGGCCCTTGCCTGCTGGTCACAGTCTAGTTTTGTTAAGTGCGTGGTTTCAATCCAATGTGGCTGGGATATTGAATTCTTCATTTCTTAAACTAACCCCAGTGGAATTCTACTGAACACTGCGAAAGTAGTTGCTGTTTCCTACCCCAGCTATGTACCACCGAAAGGTTAGTCTAGTGCCATGAGACTTTTCTGGATGAAGGACCCTATTACTTGTGTATATTCTTACATTGTTATGCCACTGAATCAAGTTGAAAATTTGGTCATTCAGAGAAAAGGAAGAAAAAAGTCCTGAGGAAGATAAGTTATAGTTTTGCTTCTTTGGTAATATGGAAGATCAGTATCACAGCAGACTAAATTCAGTGTATCCAGAAGAGAGGAAAAAAACTATATTTCTCTTCCAGACGATGGAGTCCTTAGCAGATTCAATTTTTTAAGGAGGTGTTTTAGGTTAGAAATTTCAGAGGAACTATTCTATGGGACAAACAATCCAAGACAATTTGCTTACGTGCAGTACCTCAGCAAACCCTCAAATGTCTACAGATTCGTGGTGAATATTAGAAAATTTCCTGCCCTGTTATGATCATTAGCCTACTGACCTGATGTGGTATTTTCCTAGCATGAGAATTTAGGTTTGAGTTTCATTCAGCCCTGGATTAAACAAACTGCTTTTCAAAGATTAAACAGAAACATTAATTCTTTTCTAGCACTGTTAGAAATTATAAGCAGTGGGAGCATGGGAGTGAGGGCTTCCTCTGCCAACAAATCATTGCATGCTGATATAGGATCTTGAAGCTTGTATTAATTTTTTTTAAATATTGATTCCCACCCCCTCCCCCCCCCAGTTCAGCTGATCTATCAAAACCTGTATTTATAAGTAAGGGAACATAATTAACATGTTAATACAGCCTAGGCTCTGGTTCATAAATCCATTAAATGTAGAGAGACCCTGTTCTGCATGATTCTCATGACAAACAAAAATTCCATTGTCTCTTTCTCTTAAGAATGTGATCAGGTACTGCTCAAGTCAGTGGACACTTCTTCGTGCATTTTAGTAGTATCTGAATTAAATCCACAGTCCTGACCTCCTCTTCAGCAACAGTTTACCCTGAAGGAATCAGACCAGATCTGAAGTATAATTCAAGGTAAGATTAATTAACCCAGAGTTATGGCATTTGTTTCTACCTGTTGTCTTCCAGGAAGGAGCTGGTCTCTCTTTTCTAGAAATCCCTCCATGTGGTGGAGACTTGCAGAAACCTGAGACACATGAGAATATTGCTGTTCAACTTTAAAATGGCCCTTAAACCTATATTATAATTTCTGAAGGTCTTTCTGGATAAATCCCACACAAACTGATCTCTACTGCCTCTAGCCTTTACATTCACAGCACAGCTAGAAATCCTCTCTAGGTTGCAGTTGCATCTCTGATATACTATGCAAATGAAGAGAATTCATGTCCTTCTAGAACTATTTGCTCATGGAATTTGCTCTATCATGGTGTATTAATTAATATTTTTTTATATTATTAAACACAGTTTACAGCTTAAAGTGCTAAAGTTATTTGTACCACCCCTGCAATTATATGGAGTTACACAAATGTACAGAGTTGTACTGGTACACTTGGGTATGTGACAAACACATTCCTCTGAAAGTGCAAGAGGGAAAGGGAACAATTTTTACCTGCCTGTGAGTTAACAGTGCATTTCCTGCCGGGGTGAGCCAACAGGAGTTGCTGGTTCTGGTCTTGCACCAGGACAGCTCTTTGGCAAGGGCACCACTAAGTCCTGCCTCTCTCTGACTTCTAATCTCAGTGGACACTAAGCACCACCACCTCACATAGATGGTGTGGGTAAATCGGGTAAATCAGGTAAACCAGCAGTCTTGTCTCTGTGAGACAGCATCTCCTGGCTCTTGCTGAGTGTTCTCCTGAGTATTCAGCAGCATGAAATGCCTCTAGTTTAGGAAAGAAAACCAGAAACCAATACAATTGTGAAGACATAGGCTATAAACTCAAGTAAATTAAAAATGCTTTTAAGCTATGCCTAGCTGCTTAAGTCAACTATCTTTTTGGAAAGCATAGCAACTGCAAACACACATAAAATGCCTCTTGCTGTTTGGATCCATGAGTGCGTCCACTGACATGCCCACTGTATAGTGCTCTTTGTGACTTTCATACAGAAATTCCTTTAACTAGCACAGGCTAGTTTTGTGAGGAGAGAGCCAGGAATCCCTGGGACTTACCAAAGATGTATTCTCTGCTCTCTCCCAAGACGAGTTAGACAGCAGTAAATGTGGTGATTTATCTAGTGACCTTTGGCCAGGCTCAGGTGGAGTTGCCATTAGTTTCGTCTGCAGGTTAAAGAAAGAGGAACCTCTAGGACTTTTCTCCTGAGGTGATAAAAGGCCGGTGGCATACGATTCTGACAAACTGCTGCTGCGTTGCTGGCTTGTGGGAGTAGGAGATAAAGGAGAGCTTAAAGAACTGCGGCTTTCCGAAGATGTAGCTTTTGGGCCTGGTGTCTTTGGTGTAGGTGGAGTGATAATCTCACTGAGCCTCCTCTCAGCTTTCATTTCTGTTTTGTTGCTGCTCAGCACCTCTGGGACTCCCCCAGCAATGTATTGTTGAAATGTCGATGGAGACTTTTCAATGGGGGAGAAGATAGTTTCAAGTGGGGCTCTCCAGGACAGGCTGGGTAAGGGCACAGGTGGCAGCGGTGTTGTGCTCTTTATTTCTATCACTTTTGGTGGTGTATTCCTTCTGTCAGACGTTTTTCTTTTCAGAGAAGGAACCCGTACAACTTTGCCTTTATCCTTCTGCTCAGCCTCTTCTGTGTCCACTTGTTTCAGAAGATTCATCTCCCTCTGTAGGGACACAAGTATTAAATTTTTGAAAATTTCATTCATTGCATTCATGGGTACTTACATAAGTTTTTTATTTTAAGAAGGAATAGTTTTTCAAATACACTCTCTCCTGGTATTGAACTTTAAAGACCTGTGCTTCCATTTGCATTCTTAGAGTTAGAACTGAACTTAATTGCTATGTGCTGAGTGTTATTTTGTTGCTGAAACTATGAATACTGATAACAGTTAATTTCAAATACAGTGAATCCTGCACTTGCTAAATTCTCTAGAGGCTGAGTCTTTAATAAGGTCTAGAGAAACTATGCTTCTCCTCTGTGACACCGATTCCTTAAATTTGCTGTAGGAACAGTGAGTATCCAGGGGTGTTCCCATGGAAAATTTTAGTGTGGACGACCTTTGTCCCTTCATTTAGCCAATTTGCAAATCCCTGAACAAAAGGCAGACTCAGCTAAGCTAATTTTTAGCCTAATGTCAAACACAAAAGCTATGTCTTGTTGGTTATTTCAGGAAAATAATTTAAACAACCATTGAAACAGGATCTGACTGAATATTTGTCGTACTTAATGCAATCCACTGAAGAACGATCTTTGCCTTGATCTCCCTTTATTTTCAGCCCTCCAGCACTGTCAGGTGGCTGCAGCTCCCTACTGAAATCCTGAATGAATCAAAATCTCTCTATCCATGTAGCAAGGGATCACCCTGTGTCTCACACAGCAACATACAGTGCACACCCTTTTTGCTGCTTCTGGCAGAAGAAAGTTTCCACTTCTCCTCCGGAGCTTTTGGAAGCTAGCTGGACTCTTGATCCACATACAGGTCTCATTCTCTATCTACACTGTCTCAGCTTCAGTCTCTTATTTACTCCATCTCAGCACAGGAATTCATTCTTACATGGTGTGACTGAGCTCCAAACCTTCAAGGACACCATCCTGTCTCATACACAGCTCATCAACCTTCTACTTCTCACCTTAGTTTTCCTGCTGAGCTGAGCAAATTTCTCCTCCTGAGCTGCAAGCATCTTTTCAAAATCATGGTGTTTCTTCAGTAATTCCTCTACTTCAGACACTGAATCCTGAATGGAAAATTTATCAAATGCAGAAGTCCAAAATCAAGCCCATAAGAAGACATTATGCCCCAGATTTTTCAGATTTACCCGTTCTGTTTAGCCAAATGATGATTCTGAAATTTTTGTAATTGGAAGTCTAAACCCCTGGTAGTGTGTGAAAAATCCTAATTTACACTGAAAAAAAAGGTCTGTAACTTGCAGTCTGTCTGTGGTACATGAAAAAAAGAGCTCAAATAGCATTTCTTTTTTTCTGTAAAGCCGTGTGGTACCATAGCTTCCAACTATAACTGTTTACACACACCCAAGATTAAGTACTTGAGTCTCAGCTTGTGCTAGACACAGAGTTTATTCCTGCCCTTCAACACAGGCATCTTAAACCTCTGTCTTGCTCTCTGCTTAGTTTTCAATACCTGAGTTTATGACATTGTTTTCCCATCTTATAAACCATCAGAAGACAGTCAACAATGAGAAAAAATGCAAAGCTATGAATGCTGGTATCTGAATAGGAGTTTATATGCTAGCTATCAACCCATCTGTGCAAAACATTCTACTGCCCAACACAAAGTGGGGAAAAATCCCTTTTCCTTTTGAAAAATGATCTCACCACGACAGGGAAGGTTGAACTCTCTGCAATTTATCTTATTATGTGAAAAAATGGTCTGGAATTCTCCCCAGTTTTCTACCACTCCCTGGAAGCCACCACCTCCTGGAGCCCATCACCATGTAAAATGCAGCAACTGTCCTGCACTCACTTCTGTAAGGGTACAGAGCTCCTGCCCTTTGTAACCTCAAGGTTCTATTAGTGTTTAGATTGTAATTAACTTCAGGCCCAAGCTGATATATGCTCCAAGCTCTCTGTGTATGCTAAGAGCCATTTCAATAGTGTTGCACTGTTGTTACTCACCCCATAGCTAGGATCTGAAAGAAAGCTCTCCTTGGCAGTCAGCCATGCTTCTGCTTGTTCTAGTTCTCTGCGGAGCAATTGAATTTCCCAGTTTTCTTCATATAACTCTTTCCTCATGTCCCAGCTCTCCTTTACCTTCTTCATCAGCTCTGACAGCTCTAACAGTTTTTCTTCAATCTAGAAAAACAAAATTTGCAATGCCACAAAGTGAAAAATCTAGACTTTCATGTGACAACCAACTAGCATGTAATCTGCCCTCGTGATCCAGAAGATCACCTCTAGATAACTTTGTGGTGTTAACATAGTTTAGAAAGGATGTCTGAGTCCTCATTTTTCTTACTTGAATTAATTTAGCCTGTGTGTTGGTTAGCTATATATTATAATTGTATGCATATTCCACATACTGTATGACCAATATTCTGCTACATGCTTTCCCATGATGAAACTTTATGTCCAGGCAATTTGTATTATAGAACCAGTGAAAACCAGAAGATTCAACAAATACATCTATTTATGTCAAGGCAACAATGGAGATCCTTAAACTATGGAAAGTTCTCTAATTCTTTCTGCAAAAGTAGTAATGTAATCTTGCATGAATTCTGAAGATGCTTTTGATGGTGTGATCTCTGGATCTACAGACAGTATTAAGACAAGGTTGGGACCACTGCAAAGGTCAAAGTCAAGGCACACAGATAACAGGATCACAGAAATTTTAACATTCTTGCCCCTTTGGCTCTATAACATTTCTGAAGAATTACATATCTTCTGGTGTACTCAGGGACATCACTCCATCCTGTGGTTGATTGCTTTATGATACATTTTATCCTAGGTCTTGTGTAGTTAAATGCTAAAAACTGGTTTATGTGGTACATTCTTTTCTGTGGAATAGTGATACCTCCCTGCTTCCACAGATAGCCATAATGGGTCCAGTGACTATTCTTTTATGGTCAGGTTCAAAATCAGTTTTTAGAGAAGTAAGAACTTTAAAAAGTGTTTTCTTTTTCTATGTGTCACATGAAGTCTGCAGCTTTTAATAGTGGAAAACCTAACTGTTCTGTTTTGTTCTTCTGTTTTGAAAGAGACAAAGCTGCGACCCATGCCTGTTCAACGTCTTCTTTGTCCACTCCTACCTGTAAAATATTTAATTCATCAACACACCTCCACAGACATGAAATGTCCATTCTTCATCAGGTCACCTCCTGCCCGCTGCATTTCTTCATATTTTAGCCACTGCTTCTCTATCTCACGCTTGTATTCCTCATGACGCTTGATAAGCAGTTCAGCTCCCAGGACATCATTTGCCAGTTCCTCAGATATCACTAGTGCATGCATCTCATTGGCCCAGGCCCTACAGAGAGAGTCAAAAGGGTAAAAAAAGGAAAGAATCCGAGTCTGTTGGGTACCCAGGAATGCACACATCCCGTGGCTGTAGGTACACGTATACAGATCTTTATTTGCTCATGAAAGATATGAATATACAAATACATTGATGCAGGTTCAGTCAGGCATCTGTAGATTTTTATAATCTGATATAATATTCCCAGTGCTGTTTCAATACATAGCCTGCTATAAAGGCAGTTGTAGCATCTGTACATACTGAAGCACTGCGCATTCTACCCCTCAGAAATATCTGTAACTGCAAATGCCGAGGCTGTACACATTCCCAGGGACACAGGGACATTCAGATGTCCATCTAACCTTATCACCATGCATTAAAGTGCTTCATATAGAACACTCATGCAAAGAAGCATATTGATAGATAATTTTTTTAAGGAAAATTTCCTACTCCATGAGCCTCAATTGGCATAAAGCAATGCCTCTTGATTTACTTGAGCTCAGGACCTATCCCTTAAGCGTAGTAAATGTCCAATAGTCAGTGGTAACCACTTCACTGTGTCTGTATTTCTACTCCTGTCATGGATTAACTCTTTCATTAACTACACTGACTTAAAAATGTCCACATTTCTTCTGTGAGAAATCCTGTTTAAAAAAACCCCACAATTTGCATCAAAAATTTATCAATATTTTGATAAAAATGACATTAAAATGATAAAATAGAATATTTTAATGTTGGTCTGCTGCTTTGAGTACAGCATATTTCCATTAGTTATTTCAATTTTTGCATTAGACCTCTGCTTATAGATACTTTGCCATGATTGATTTAAACAAAAAGAGACGTATAGCTCAACATATCTTTTTTAAAAGATAAGTTTCATAGATGCTTTAAACATTCAGCATTTTGCTCTAATTCAGATTAAAAAAGGAAAAATAAATCATTAATTTTCCCAGCACCTGAATTCTTGTAAAACACTGGCCCCTAATAAGAATGGGCTGAAGAGTGTGCGTGTATGGGCAATGGCATTAAATACATGTGTGCAAAGTTCTTTCAGCACTTGAGCAAGTGTTAACCTATTCTAGAAGGTTATCTTTAATGTAGTTGCTTTGACTCTGAGAAAAATGGGCACTGGTGCCTGTACAGGTGTACAAATGACTTGACTATCTAGCAGAGACTCCCCCATCTTCCTACAGAATCTGCAGTATTTTCAGTTGGAATTGTGAGAGTATCAAATCTATCCAGAGTGACAGAATTCTCCGATTGCCTAAGAAATAGTCTAAAAATGTGGGTTTGCCATGCATACTGTGCTGAAGTGGAGTGGCATGGTCAGCTCTGACGTGTGGTAAATTCTGTGAAGTGCTGTTGAGATGATGTCATGCAAGCAAGCTGCAGAGCACCTGGGACAGGAATCAAGTAACTGACCGGTGTAGTTTAGAAAATCCTATGTGGGAAAGACAGAAGTAAGGCCTACTGCCAAACTCAAGGGGCCAACACGTACATGAGCTCCCTGCAGTCATTGAAGTAGAGCTGGACTTGTTCTGCCTGGCTCAGTCTTGCCTTCCTCTCCAGAAACTTCTTGTCCAGGTTTCCCCAGCACTCATCCACATCTGTGAGTCTCTCCATGATGTTTTCCTTGACTTGAGGGTATGTGCGGCTGAGGTGCCAAGCCTCTCCCCGAATCCGTTCCAGCTCTTTCATGATGGCTCCTAGATCTCTCTGGAACAGAGACCAAGTCACTACTTACATCTATCGAAAGCAGATTTTAAAGCCTGTGCATATCTTTTCTAGCCACTGGCTGCACAGAGGCTGGAAATATGACTCTCAAGACTTTTCCTCTCCATTTCCTCCTAGTGCCATTTAACATTAACCATCAGACATCAAAGAAGCTTCCTTTAGATGTGACACACTGATTATTTTGATAAGGGTGGAGCTGAAGTCTCTTGTAGTAGTTCAGATGACACCTTTGCAATTATAATGACAATTTGGAATAGATTTTAGAAGAGAATCTCATCCTTAGAAGCAAAAGCATAAATTACATAATATCACAATGTTAAAAAACAAGAGGAAAAGGCCCCCTTCTGTGAAGCACAAAAAATATTTCAGGGGGCAATAAATTTGTCTTTTCTTGGTCTGCAAACAAGACATTTGAAAGGATTTAAAATCAAGCATCACTTTCCTTTTTTTTTTTCTTCCCCCATTTATACTTTTCTGTCACTCCTTACCTCTACTCCCTCAAGCTGGCTGAGAAGTGTCTGTACACCTGGAAGATCATATCCATAATCTTCGATATCCACCACTGCCTCTTTCTCCTGCATCCAGCCCTTTACTTCATCCACATCATGATCATACTGGTGAACTTGCCGCGCTGCTGTTAGATTCTGGAATAAAGAAATAATTCAGTGGTGATACTATGTATCATGTCTGCAGCACAAAAAAAAGGCAACCCTAATATGTCTTAATGCCATACAGGGTGAACAGGAGTGGCAGTGAAGCATCCTCCCAATTAAGTCACCTGAAAGGGAGGTGTTCAAACTAACCTAATCTCCCCAAGTTCTCTTTGTCAATGGAAAGAAACAGATGTCTCCAAAGAGCAATTTATCCCTATGGAAGATGAATGATCAAGATGGAGAGCATTAATTGCCCTCTCAAGGTAGCACTCTCAACCACAGAAAGCATCCTAAAAAACTCGCTTGGAATAGAGACCTACACTGCAAACAAAAATAAGAGGAGTTAAGTGAAAATTATGTTTTCTGAAATGAGAGGATTAAAAAATGTTTGAATACTATTATTAACATGTAGTTTTAATGTAAAATTGTCATGCATTTACTGCTGCTAACAGATAATAGTGGGCTTGAGCTGCTTTATAAGCAAAATGTATATGTAACAGTAGTAATAAGAAAAAAGGCTGGAGGACTTCTGACATTTTACATTCTCCTTAAAGCAAACAAAAATGTTGAGTTCTACATGTCCTCTGTGCTTTTCCAAACACATCTCTGACTGCAGTTTCATGAAAGGGGGTGAGCTGATTTAACAGTTACCTGCTGCCAAAAGGTAGGGGGTTTGTCTTTGTGCCCTCTATCACCTTCTCTCCTATACCCCTGCTTTGACTTCTAGTAACTAACTCAGGAAAAAAAAAATCTAGAGAGTTTTCATCTTGTTTAATAAGCTGAAGCAGTTCAATAAAGAGTCCAATAAGTGCCAGAGCTGGCCTCCTATTAGTGGTGGTAAATTATTAGATTGGCTTAGTTTTTCAAGAAAACCAGAGCTAGCAGTGAATTAAGGAAAACAGAATTACTCTAGGCTGCTAAAAATCTTTCAGTTATAGGCCTTGCCAGGAACAGTAGGGTAAGCAGTGGCTATAAAGGGAAATGGATCTAGAAAGAATAGAATAGGATACACACAGTGCTTTTATCAACCTTGTGTTTCAACACGAGCAACGCACTGGTTTGGGAAAGGAAGAAGGACGTGGGAAACTGCCAGGAATTCAATGCCTGAGTTTTTCATGTATTTCCTACCTCTGTCCTTGTCTGGATGGCATGGCATAGTTTCTCCCATGTCTCATTGATTTGTTTTGTTCTCTTCTGGATAATATCCATCTTGCTGTGGCCCTCCTTCTCTAGTTTAGATGCTAACTCATTTAAGGAGACAACTTTGGAATGTCCCAGAGGTTTCACCTCATTTACAAAATCTTTAAACTTTTTCTCCAGCACCTGTGGGATAAATGGGGACACAGATTTAGATATAAGAATTTCTGCCTACCTCTGTGAGAGAGGCAGAAAGAGTCGCTTTCTCTGTACTTTATAACACAAAAGCTATGTATTGCAGTCTACAGGTGCAAATCACTTGATAAACCCAGATGATCTGGAGTCAGAAGACGACATCTATTGTCTTGATCATTTTAGATCTTATGTCACAGAGAAAAATGACCTGCATCCTGACAAACAGATGCTGCCCAGATCAAAGCTAAGAAACATAACCTGTTAGGCTGTCCACATATGCAGCAGTTGTTGAGGAGTGCACACTGTGAATTCTACCTCTCTGCACTGGGTAGCTGGAGGAGAAATTTATCATTGAAATCAGCAGCTATAGGTGTGAATGCTGCACTCCAGTCTTTTCCACTGAAATTGTTACAAGACCATGGCCCTGGCCATGTAAAATATTTTAGGCCTTGTCAAATTTATAATCAGGGCCAGCAGTGAAATGTGCTGACTTATCTCAAGCAAAAGCTAACTTCCTCATACACCTACTTGTTCTGTTGGAGGATGTCAGAGCACCCTGTATAAGCAGAGAGAAACTAGTCTGAGTTCTTGCTGCAGAGATAACTAGTTTGCTTAGTTTTTGTCACCGTCAGCAGCTACACAAAAATTGCAGTGAATATATTCCTTCTTTGCCACACAATACATACAATACCTTTTATTTTCTTTTACCTCAACATCATCCAAGTCCTGCCCATAGTCATCAGACTCTGCTACAGACAGTTTACTGGAAAGCCATGCATCCACCAGTTGGAATTCTCTTTCAAATTGATAGAGCTGGAATTGTTCTTGCAAACGTTTTCTCTGCGTCTCAGCCTTCTGTAGGAGAGACTGATAGTCTGCTAGGATTCCCTGTAGCTTCGAAAGTATGGCTGGTCTGCAAAGAACAAGAATCAGAAAGTATGTATTTGTTTTACTGTTCTTTTCAAACATTGTTGTTTCTGACAGGTTGAATTTGCAACACCTTCAAAATACAGAACAAAACAGGTAACATCATGGAGTGAGTTATACCAAGGCATTAAAACCATCAGTTCAGGAAATTAAAGTATCTCATATGAATGGCTGCTCTTTTCACTTCTTCCTCCCCAGATATAAAAGCAAACTGGCAATGAAAAACAGTGAACTGTCCATTTCCTTTCCCAAGCACAGTGGTTTTTTAACCTTTACAGTAAATGAGAACTAGATGACAGTTCCTGGGAATAGACAATGGACAAAGAAGCTGATTTGCAATATTTGGCCTGTTGTTAAAAAACAACAGACGTGGAAAGATTAAAACAATCATCAAGCTTTTGGGGGATGAGTGTATGATGGTGTTGAAGGAGGGATTGATGTCCCCTGAAGTCATATTTCTGAATGAGCCATCAAACACCTATTGAAAGTTGAACTTTTCCATATTTGCCTTGCCTGGGTATTTCTGTTAGACCTGGAGCAGAAGCTGGTTTGCATTTTCCTACCTCTCTGGGCTGTCTTTTTTTATTAAGCTGGCACCTGTCCCCTGTACTTTCTCGATCCGGGGCCTGAAACCATCCAAGTCCAGCTTGGTAGCTTCAAGTTTACGAAGTAAAGCTTGTGTGGATTCTTCATTCTTTCCATAATCAGAGGTCTCCAGAATGAAGCTCCTTTCTGCCAGCCATGCCTCCACCTCCAGTAGCTGTATAAAATACAGGGATGAGCCTGAACACAGCTGTGATTTAGGTCAAGACAAGGAAAACTAGAAAGTAGTGGTGCCTAAAGAGAAACATCAGTGAAAACAGAGCAGCTAAGGTGCCTTCCTGTAATGCCATCAAGCAGACACTATTCATAAAAATGAGTACCCAGAACCCAGTAATTATGGTTACATGTTTATCCCTTGCTGCAATTAGTTGGAAAAGTAACTGTTATTTCTCCACTGCATCCATATTTACCAGATATGAAAAATCAGGACAGTATGAATTCTGTTCCTATCTCAACACTTGCATCCATTCAACAATATAGGTATTGGTCCTTTTAAGCAAAGACAGACCAAAATAAATCTCTCATAAACCATCTTTACCTCATTCAGGAACAGATGGGCCTCATATGACTGCATGAGCCGCTGTCTCCTCTCCTGAGCCTCTGCTTTCAAGGTTTCTACAGAAGTCTCAAGCTGCTGCAGATGCTCCATAATCTTGCGAGAGGCTGCGTGGCCTCCTCTTACCAGTTTCTGCCCTGTACTGAGCACTGCTTTGGTCAAAGCATCCCGACTGCTTATCTCATTCTCCAAATTCTGGAAAGAGCAAAGAGAAAAATGACAGACCAAAAATAAAAGCTATGGAGGTTTCTTACCAGGTAATATGGTCATGTAATTCCATTATAAATTTGGTTTGTATACACAAAGATTGGTCAGAGGTGCAAAGTCTGAATGAATGCTCGAAGTGGGGTGGAGGAGTTTTTTGGGGTGAAGGAGTGATTATAGAAATCAAATATAGCCATGAAGTTTGGATCTTGGTGTGTATCCGTCTCAGAGTGTGAAGAGGTTTTAACAACAAACCTCTTATTTCTAGATTCCACTGAAAGATACCCACTTCCACCCCATTACACAGTGTTTCTCGAATTAAAATATGTCAGGGGAAGAACAATCCATTCACCCGTTCAGCAGTATTTATCACTTGCCAACGCCTTTGTAGAAGATGCAGCTTTGCATTGGACTTGATGATCCAAGAGGTCTTTTCCAACCTTAAAGATTGTGTGATAACAAGATGGAGCTTTGCATAACAGCCATTGCAAACACTGTGGGTACACATGTTACCAGGTAGCCAAGAGGACAAGGAGAGAAGAAAACTACCTGACCAGTTCTCAAAGATTTTACTTGAAATTAATTTTGAGGTCTGGTGGCGTATGCATATCTCCATATAGCCCCTCATATGATATCTGCCTGGGTGGGCAAGGACCATGCCATCAGTTTGTCTGTGCACGTGCATTCCACAGCTAACTATGCCTGAGCACCCTGAAGCAAAACCAAAGCCCACCATTTTACAATTGTTCTGTTTATTTTCGTAGCTATGAAGCAGAGCTACGCTGCAATGTGTGTTAATGTGGAAGAGGTGCCCTCTCTGAGGAGAGGATCTGCTTTTTCAACTTAAATATCAGACTTGGCTGGAAAAGAGCTCTGATTCTAATCTTGCCTTTAACTTCCCCCTATTAATTTCAAGACGGCCACTATGTTGTTGAAAAGTGACACTGTATCTGACCCCAGCAGAATGGAATCCAGTGGCGAAGATTATAAAACATCTTGTACTGCCTATTAATAATAAGCTAGCAGCATGAAGAATAACTTTGCAGTTAAACATTTAGGAATATGTATTCACAATACTTTATTTATAACAACAGGAATTATTAAAAAAAGGGGGGGGAGGGGGAGTGAGGAGTGAGAGAAAACCTCTGTTCCAAGTCAAGCAGTGGTGCATATATGTTTTATATTTGTGTATAAATGCAGTTCCAAAAAACAGTATTTTTTGGTTTTTTTAGGTTGACACATTTCACACACAATCTCTTTCATGGTAACAAACCAAGGACTGGATTTTGAAAATCTGGCTCATTAAGATGAAAAAGAGAGGGTGGAACTAACAGTATATTCAATTCTTGACTGTTACATTACCTCTAACATTTGTTTGCCTGTAAACCAAAATTAAAAAAAAAAAAAAAAGGTGTAGAGACTCTAGCTACTGAAAAATTGAGAATTTGAAGTTTATATTTTAATCCTGTTTCCAAGAGAGTAAGAAGCAAAATGGTAGGAAGAATTGGCATTTTATTATGGTTTGTATCTCTCATTCCCACAGTTCACTGAAATATTTTGAGACCTCACCTATTAACACAAAGATAATTGCAGCCTAAAGCAGTATCTCCACTGTTCCTTCAGTTATCCCAAATATTTTCTCAGATTAATTTAGCTCAAACATTCCTTTCTTCCTTGAACCTAATTACTTCCTGACCATGTCAATCAGCCCATAATTTTTAGGAGTAATTGTACACATAACAACATTAATACTTTCAATCATGATGAAAAAAGCTTTTTGTTCTTAAAGTCTTATCTCAAAGTCACCAACTGCATCTTGCTTAAATACAGATTTTTTATAAATATGAGAATTACATATTTGCACAGAAGGTGCAAACTAGTCAGAATATACCCATGGGTCTTACTCAGGAATATCCCGGAAGATGTGTTTAAAAACATTTTACAGTTCTTCATTAAACTGTGGGTACACCTAGGATACATCAGCTTTTTAAGAAATTTCATCTCTGTCCTAGTAAATCACCTGTAGCAGTCTTGACTTTTTACTTTGGGGACATTTAAAATTTTTGTAAGTTCAAATTTTTATTTGTAGATATGCAGATTGCACCAAATGCTTGGGCTTTCTCTCGCTCTCTCTGTATATACATATCACACACATTCCCACTTTATAAAATCTTCTCTTTCCCAGCTCTATTGCAGATTGCATAGGTTTTCCCCAGAGTCACTTAATCTGGCACTTAAATTAGCTGCTAATATTAAATACCAGTAGTTGCTGGAAACTTTTAGGAGGAATTTTTTGTTTCTTCCACCTCATGTTTGCAAAGAGACAGTGCTTCATATTAAAAAATGATTAGGAGGCAGCTGCTGTTTTATTGGTATTGGAGATGCCAGTGTTCCAGGTACTTCTTTCTGTGATGGCCCATCTGAACCTTGTGAAAAAATTCAGCAGCTATCTTGAAAGCTACCACTGGAATGAAGGTCAGCTAAGGATCATCATAATATCCTGTTAACTCCCTCCCTCCAGAATAGAAAGAGTTTTGGGGAAAGATGTTTTCCTGGAAGCTCATCCTGAGATATCTGAGTTGTGAGCTCTCTTAGATGTACTTTCTGAGTTTCAAAGCGTATTTGTTAAGACATCTGTTGCCCAAAGAAGCTATGATAGCACGCACAACAGTTTGTAAAATCTATTTTGTATTGCAACAGCCAGCTTTTGAACTCAGATTGCAGAAAGAACCAATGTGTCCACAGAAAAGCATATGGTGTGCTACCTACACCACTGCAATGAGAAGCAGCATGGAATCCCACAGATTGCCAAGTCATGGACATATCCTTAAAAAAATGTTATTATCATCAGACAAGGATAATAGTGATCCCTGGAACCATGACTCCTGTTAGCCAAAGCATAGCAGATGAAGTTTGCCAGAGGCAAATTGAATTCTGTGTTCTCTTTTTGATTCTACACACTGAGAATGGTTCTCAGATGACATTACCTGGTGCTTTTCTTGTAGACTCTGAACAGTTGCCAGGGATTGGCCATAATCCCTGGAGGAAGCCATGGGGAGCTTCTCATGAACCCAGGCCAACTCCTCATCAACATCTCGGAAGAACTGGTACTGAAGTCTGCTTGCCTCCAAACTCCCACGCCTCTCCTGCAGAGGATCACATAGGCTTTTGTACCTGCAAGTTTTAAAGGGAACCCAATGAGGACCACAGATTAATAAGAACTGAATGCAAAATGTTCTTTCCAGAATGATGTGAAGAAGGAAAGAAAAAATACATAGGAAAGAAAAAGGCTGATTAAAACAGGAGAAACATGGCAGGAGACAGGCCAGGCACTCACGCACCTCTGCACCAGTTGATCCACTCTCTCTTCCAGTTCATCAGCAAGAAAATGTTTCTCCTTCTGAAATTGCTGAGCTGTGACCACAAGCTCTTGCAGCCGGTCCCTATGACCAGCAATATCTTCCTCCAGTTCTTCTTGTTTCTTCAGATGACTGTTCAAAACCACCAGATCGTTGTTACCATATGGTGCTTTCAACTCATTTTCCACATCTTCCAACCATTTCTCCATGTCCTCTATACTTCGCTGAAAATGAAGGCCCTGAGGAAAAGCAAGAAGAAAAGGTCATTTAAACCCTTAGGACAGACAGTAAGATATAAAATCTTGGCCACTATCAGTGTTACACACAAATGTGGAGAAACTTCCCAGTGCTCAGTGAACACTTCCCAGATATGGTGGTCCAAATGAAGACGAGAATTCAGTCAGAGTGAATGCAAGAACTGATGCAGAGACCACCAAGAGCTAATCTTCCTTGTGTTGCACAAATACAAGTGATGGACACAGTACCTTACAAGGAAGCCATTTAAAGGGAGAGCTTTATACCCACAGAGTAACTTTTTTTTTTTTTTTTGCCTATGCAAAACTCACGGTTATAAGAAGTCCTGTGTCTGCAGCTAGGAGAAAGAATCCCACAGCTGCTTTTCATTCTCAGTATGTTGGAGAAAAGATGCCATTGGGACACATGCAGAGAGTTGACATGTATGACTGAATACATTTTCTCTCAGTACCCCTCTCTGAAATCCTGATCTAAACCAGAAGCAGAAAGCAGAAGGGAACACAGCCTATAAATCCTTTTCCCTCCATAGGGATCTCCACTTCTCCCACCTATTCCATTCCATTGGTCCACACTTAGTAGTTTCTTTGCTCTAATGGTTTTGAGGACTCAGGTCTGATTGTATCAAGTAATGCACTCATAGATGAGACGTGTAGCACAGCAGTGGTGCTATCTCTGGAAATGACACCAAGACCCAATCACTGCCAACCCTTTATTACCTTGTAAGCATCCTGCAGCTTGGCCCGTTTATCCTGGCAATTTGCTAGGAGTTCCTCCCATAGCTCTTCCATTTCTTGTAGTCTGGACTGAATGGCTTCAGGGGCATAGTGCCTCTCACGGAGCATCTTCTCCCCTTCCTATAGTAGAGAGAACAGTCAAAGTTTTCTTTCTTTGCTGAACGCACTTTGCCTCCATACACAAAGTCTACTGGCTGTGCTATGTAAAGGGCCAGCTGCAGCCATCACTTCCTGACATAACAGATAGAGGCCACAGAGATAAAGAAAAAAGATAAAGGCAAAAGGCTTATTGAAACTAGGGCAGAGACTGATTTTCCTGGTTTTCTGGCCTCTAAAGTTATTTGAAATGCTAGAAGACAACATTAGAAGATAAAAAGTAAAGAGAATCTTCATTACACAACAGCTCCATTGCCTAAAAGCTGGCAGGGAGCCTCGTTTGCAAGCACTTATTTTTTTCTGTGATGCCTCACATTGTGATCACTGTTTGAGACTGTCCAACCACCTGCCCTTTTCTATTTCCTTCCTTGCATGTTATGAGAACTATCTCATACAAGTGAACCACTGTATGAGATAATAAAACCTATTTAACCATGTACTGTTGTACCACTGTCATAAAATTATGTAATAAAAGTCTATCTGCAGGTCTAATCGCTGACCTGCAGATGCTTAATAGGTTGGCAGAAGAAGAGGTAGAGGGGGCACAGCCAGATCTCCATCACATGGAAGAACCTGTAGGTATATCCTTAGACTGGGACCAGATTTGCTTTAGAAAGCTGAACTGAGCTATTTCTACATTTTGCAATGGGGAAGAGGAGGCACCGCAAGAGAAAGACTCTATAGCAGGACAGGAGATGTTAATTTCCTTCTAAAAAGCAACTACTAAGGCTATTCCCAATGAAAAAGAAATAATGAGAGATTGTGCAAACAATTCTCTAAAACCAGATTAGTTTAGAGAGAATTGTAACTCCACTCTTTTATCCTGCTGCTGTGTCTGCACACAGGGAGGTTAAAAGGTTAAAAAAGAAAAAAAAGAAAAAAGAAAAAAATAGCTACAATACTGGATGCAGGTGAGTCTAAGGAGGGAATTTACCTTTTATGCTTAGTTATCTATTGCAAAATGCAGCTAGTAAGCACTGTGCTGAAAATGAGGTTAATAAACATGTAACAGTCTGTCCTTCCAAACTTATCATCTGATCACAGCTTCTGCCAAGTATCTGACAAGGCTTGTCAGACTTCCCTCATCTCTCTCCTACTAGCATGTCTCTGCAAAGGCAACATTTGAAAACTCTTCTCGATCTTTTTTGTTGGATATATCTTGTCTGATTTGCTGTAGTTGTGCATCCAATCAGCTAGGTTCCCTGCTGGAAAGAAACAGGTGTACCTCTAAAGTGGCATTCACTCCAGAGAGAAGTCCCTAAAGTCAGTGGATTGAATCTTCAGTTGAAAACACCCATCTCTTTCCACTGCATGCACAGTGAATATAGATAGCAAGCTCACACTGCACAATAAGAGAGAAGTTGAAATAAATCAATGGACACAGAAAGTGTTTGATGGATTAAAAGAATAAGTTTCCCAGTCCCCTCAAAGACAATACGAATGATGTCAGTGAGGGGGCAGTGATTCCCCCTTGCTTGTTTGAGATCCCTAACTCAGAATGTCTGCAGTCTTTCATGCCAGTTGCCCACCCTTGCCATCAACCCTCTGCGCTCACAGATTTGATGGAGTCCAGGCGATTTCTATTGGCCATGATCTCTGCTTGGAAAGTCTGATGCTTCAGCAGTTTGGTCTGCAGGTTGCTTGGATCCTTCCAGCTATCATCCTGGGCAATGCTATTCTTCTCATTAATCCAGGCAGCTACCTTTGGGGAGGAAAGAACAGAAGTAGAAAAGACCTTCAGTGTTTCTTCATCTCCAAGCTGCCAGGCTCTCCTCTAATACATATAAAACATGGGGACACAAATCAATTGTCCTTCTGAGATTCTGCTTCCCTAAGCTCCTCCTGTCTTTCGTAATGAGTCTCCCCTATATCTCTGCTTACAAGCACTATTGCCTGAAAAGGTGGTTGTCTCCATGAGATAGTCCCCCCATGCAGTGAGAAAGTGCATGGGCACATGTGTGCATATACACATGCATGCCTGGGGGACAAAAGGCAATTATCTCCCTATTTCTAACCCACTGTCAATATCTCACAAGAAAAGAAAGAACGAATTTATCTCTTCCTATGAATTTTAAAATGGTGGCACATTCCCTTTTAATGCATCTATTTCTTCTGCATTTTGCTGGTGTCCAATGGATAGTAGATCTTTCATCTGGCGACTGGAAAGAAGCTGTGACTTGAAAGCTTAAAAACACCCCTTCACTTTTATCCTCATCTTTCCCAATATTGTCTCATTCCGGACTCAACTCTGATTTTTCTCACAATAAATCCCTTCAGGGATTAATATCTATGCAGCACAGTATGTTTTAGGAAACCAGAATACCATGAATCCTGTGTAATTGTACCTCAAAGGAGTTCCTCAGCAACTTCTGCAGAAGCCTTGATTCCTCTAACAGACGTCTGCGAGCAGCAGCATTCTCCATCAGTTTCTCTTTTCTGAGATGAAGACAGATGTGTGAGTTAAAAGTCACAGAGTGAATTAGATTGGATAAAGGTTTTCAGTTTTCACTTCTAAAACACATGTGATCTAACCCTTCATTCTCTAGGAGTGAATGTCCATAATACGCAGCCTACCATGATCTGAACTACAGAGAAGATGCTCAGGTCACTGTAGGAAAGAATATTAGCAGAGAGACATGTTTAAAGTACACTCAAATTCTGTATATATGATACTTGCCTCTAGGAATCACCATTACTGCTTTTCAGGGTACAAGAGAACATAAATTTGGCATGTTTCTCATATGGAAAGTCTGTGATATGATGGTACTTGTCACTGATAAACCAAAGCTACACCATCCTTTCATTTTTTTTCCAGATGTGAACCTGCAGCACTTTATTTGTGTTAATGCAGGCATGACATAGGTTGGTCTTATTAATAAATTCATATGTTCTCTTCGTAAGGTTTATGTATATCTTTTCATCTACCATAGGACTGAATACAACTGTTTCTCCTGTCAGCATTTGTTTAAGATGAACAATATGCAGTGTGCTAGGATAAAGAAAGTAATTCATATGAAAGGGCATGATCTGACTGGAAGGACTGCAAATGCTGCAAGAGATAATTTGAGTAGGGCTTTAAGATCAACCCCTTTAGAACAGTGAAAAAGCAGTTGTGTACCAAATTCTCTTTCTTGATGGTATTTAATGATAATGAAGTATTTAATGGCACAGCAGGCCTCTGTCTTTTGTTTGCAGCACTGTCCCTAAGGCCATGTCAGGACACAGAATCACAGGAAAATGGCCTTTTTCTGAATCCAGCTTCCCCTCCACTTAACTGTATTTTGGAAAACTCTTAAAGAAATATTGGCTAGACTCAGGCCAATTTGGCAAGACCACAGTGCAAAGCGCAAAGCTGAGTAAATGCAAACCAGCTTATGGTCCTCTTAAATCATTTAAAGGTCCTAGTCATGTGGGGAGAGTTTCATTGCAAAAGAGAGGGATGGCTGAGATGGGAAGGGTTTGACTTCACCTCCTCAGAACAGCCTGGCATCTGTTGGTGATGTTGTCCGAGTCATAATGCTTGCTCTGCGTTAGCTGCTGAGCAAATGAAGCCATCTCATCAATTTTCTCCATCTGAGCTTCCAGTGCTTTTTCGAACTGCGCATGTTTCCGCTGTAGGCTCTCCACACTAGACACTGAGTCCTGGACAGAATTCAACAAAAGGAAGCTGCTTTCAGTCAGAGTTTTTCCATCTACAACACTGATAATCCAGAAGCTAAATGGCATTTACCCCACATTTGCAAGCTGTCAAGAAAATTGATTGGTCTTTGAAATTTTTTGGCATTGAGTGTGACCCTTGGAGCCCAAATGTTCTATGCATGGTCTGAGGCCATTATTTCAGGGTCAAAACTGAACTCTTGCATATTGTTGGGCTGCATAGAACATACCACTTCTCAAGAGATAATGCATCAGCTCCTCATTGTAAATCAATCTTAAGACAGATACTATTTTGGAAGCAAATGTGGGATGCCACACTGAGATCAGAGTTAAGTGAACAAATATGTCACAGAAAGAGACTAAAATTAGAGCCTCGGTTTCAACCCATGGAACTTGCAAGAGCTCAAATCCTGATTTGAATTTGAGGACTGGTGTCTGACATTACAGTTAATCTGGAGAGAAACACAGAAGTTGACTTCTTGTAACATTTGTGAATCCCAAGCTTAATGACTCAGAGTTCTCTTTTCAGCATCCCTCTGCACTTTTAATTTTAGAATCAGTGGTGTCAAAATGTTGTTGCCTCAATAAACTCTGCTTCCCCACTATTCTAATGGAATCAATAAAGCTCACATCAAATGGGTCAGGAAAAAAAAAATCTAAACTTCTGGGTGCTTACATAAGTCATTGGAAGGGAAAGTACTCATAGAGCATTTTCTGTACATTGCTGAGCTAAATATGACTGGAAAATGGGTGTCTCTTTCTAAGTCTCATATACTTCAACAGAGGGACTGTAAATACATACCTCCAGGCTAAAAGTGACAGAGACAGACACCGGACCCTAGAATTATATGTTTTTCATACCATTTGTACCAATTATGTCTACACTGAACTCTTGTAATTGTAATTGGAGTTCCTGCAGAGACAACTAATTTGGTAGCACTATCAATACAAGGTACAGGGTAAGCCAAGCATCACAACGTATATCCTGCATAGCTTTTGCAACCCATGCATCAGTCTGTGGCTTCAGTTATTGCAGTGTTACTGGTACCTGAGCGAGGTAATTTAAAACTACACCGGGTATGTCATCAGTGACAGCAGTAATGACTTGCACACTGCTGGCAAGTGTATTTGGGCCAGATATGACCAGCTAGAGAGATGCAGTCTCATTTTCCTGCTATAAGAGTAGTTGGACTGTTTCATTACTCCTGGGGCTGAGAATCCTATCATGTGTAAAGTATCAAGGAAAGAAATCTGATCCTAAACTGTCAACAAGACGGAGCAGTCACTTCAGGAGAAAGATCACAGGAAGGTTCAGAGCACGTTATCATACTTCACAGGTCCCTTTCCTCCAGGTTGATTGTAGAGAAAATTGTAATTTCTTGGAACACCTACCCCTAAGTCCTCATTAGCTAGGAAAGCCTCTTTGCTGCTGAGCCAGCTCTCAGTTTGTTCCACATAGCCATAGAATTTCTGTATAGGGAAAAAAAGCAGTCATAAACATAGCGTAAAATAGAGGCAAACCTGACTTTGGGAGAGTACACTGAAAAAACCCAAACTATTCAGAAGATTAAGTGCATAGCACTGGATAGCAATAAACATTAAATGCTACAAAAAAACACATAGATAGCAATTATTATTGTAACTTTTCACTTTATACTATGATTATTTCTTTTTCTCTAAGACATAAGATACAACACAAATAGTTGTAGCTTGCTTGCTAATAGTGTAAAGAGTGCTGTGTTAGGTAACTGGCCAATAAAAAGGACAGTAACGGCCTGAAAGAAGAAGAATGTCATACATAAAGAAGCATGAAAGCAGCCCTTGCTGTATGGTTTAAGTTCTTGTATAAATAAAGCTTTTTAGATCGAGCTAGTAGCACCAGCTGTTATTTAAGGTACTTGACATTCCCCATTGTAAAATCTCAGTTTCAGTTATTTCTAAGTTTTGCTACAAGCCATTTGAGCAGAAATTTTATAAGTGAGATGACTGTTACAGGGAAGTATTTCTGGAAAACTGCAGCCAAAACAGTTATTTTCTTAGAAAAAGAAGCCAGGGAAAAATACAGTATTTTGTCCATGCTAAATTTTTCTTCAGATATATATTTTTTAAATACCTGCCTGCCTCCATGGTTTTTTTTGGGAAGTTATAGAATTTGGTCGAGTAGTGATGATCCATTTTAAGTATGTGCCTTTTGCCAGTTGCATGAGAATTTGACCGAATTTTGCTAAGTTTTATAACCTTTGAAAAACATAGCATACATTCCACAGAAATTTCTTTGGAAAGGTACAAACTTGTAAAGGTACAATTTCTAAAAGTCCTGCCACCACTGAACGTACTTGGCTCTCAGCATGCCTTCTGGAAACCAGTGAATTATACATTAAACACTGGATATTATTAACATATCTTTCATTATACCATCTTATAAATTTGCTGTTTATGCTGAGGGAAGTTGTCAATGGCATGTGCATTCTCTGTTGAATATCTTTCTACTCACCTGTAAATCTTGTGCCTGAAACAATTTTATGTATTGCTCCTGCCATGCTTGGATCAGTTCAGACCAGGCTTGCTGTAGTCTGGAGAGGGACTGGTGAATCTCAGGGGTTGCGTAGTGACCGGAATTGGCAAGTTCTTGACCATAGTTACAGAGAGAGTTGAATCTTTCCACTCGTGCTTCAATCTCCTCCTAAAATATATTACTAAGGTTGATGTCAAGCGTTTATGGCATGCCAGTTATTCAGAATACAAGCCTTAAGGGGAAGAACATGGGCTGTAACTTTCCAACACTAATATTTATATGGAAAATCATTCATCTTTGAGCTATGTTACTGAAAGAGCATAGAATTGCTTAAGAGAAAATAAATGTGGACAATAAATGACTTTATTGGTCTAGGAACAACTGCTCTCCTACAAATCAAAATTGGGATTAAATTCAAAACAGATTAGAAAATGTTTAGATATAAGTGAACACAGTTTTGAACATCCATAATGCCATATCCCCCTCAGTCTTCCTACATAAAGGTGGTTCTTATGAGAAACAGTGCCTAGAATTTTTCCTTTAATGCCAAATAAATTGGTATCAGATTATTACATTGAAGGCATGGTTTTACTTTAGTTTGTGGTGTTAAAATGAAATATTATAACTTTTTCACCTGGTCTGAGGAATGAGTTATGCCTATATACTGAATCCTGAAGGTCAAAGCATTACAAGCAACTATGACCCCTGCAAACTGAATGTGCAATTCCCAATGTAAACAATTTTAAAATAAAAATAACCATGCACTGAAACAATAGAATGTATTAACTCCTAAACCACCTTAAAACTATGGCATGTACTATTAAATGTCTGAAATTAGAACTGCTGGTTTTAGGGATTTTTTGGGGGGTGGTGTTTCTCAGTCATAGATAATACAGCTGTAAAATAGCCCATTCTATTTACTCACATGAGTACCTTGTGTTCAACTCTAGTCTCTCCTAAGCACTTTGGTTTGAGCCACTAAACTGAATTAAAAAAAAGTCAATTTTTCTTGTCCTGTCTATAATTTTAGTTTAGTCAACCCAATACAAAACGTATTGCTTGGATTCCTCCTCTTCTGTGTGACCATCTGCTTAGAGCCATTCGGGTTCCTTTACCAACAGATATTAAAGACCTAGATCTTGCAACCACTTAAATTTGGAGTAAACTACATCAGTGGTTTGGGGTATTTCTATTGTGAGAAAGAATTATTAGCAAAAACATTGTTAAGTCTGTGACATGAGAGAGCATTGTTAAAATGGAAGAGTCTGAAAAAGGAGGGGAATTCAGGTACTTCGTACTAAATTCAAGTCTAGAAAATTAATCAGAACCTACAAACTATTTGTGGTAATAATGGGACCCACAAAGCACTGGATATTAGTCATGATTCTGGAAACATGATTTTAGAAAAAGAAACATAACTGCAAAGAAAAGGTAACAACAATAGCTGAAAGATAGCCGTGATGCTTGGGAAAAAGTAAAATATTAACTTTTTTCCTAAGGTTAATTAACAATATAACTTCTTTTAGAAAATCTGCCAAAAAATCTTAGCCAAATTAGCCACCAAAAGATTGTGTGGTGGCTAATTAGTACTGGGATATGAAGCGGTTCAGAACTGAATGTGTAGTAGCATCCAGTGGTAATTTACTGCCCTTAGCCAAACTGCTGTTTTTATTTTTCTCTCAGACAAATGGAGTTTGTATGACAAAATTTAACCCAAATGGCATTTGAGACTGGCATTTTTGGCAGTCTGAATAAAGAGATCAGCAGTCAGCATGTTTTGATACTGAACCAACTTTTTACCTGCAGAGTTGGACAGCAGTACAGGTGAGAGCTAATGGGGCTTTTTTGAGACTTTTTGCAGGGACACGAGCTGCCAAACCAGCCATGGGATAGAGTTCTGTCAATGCATAGGTGACTTCTGTCCCTAGCCTGTTATTGAAAATAGTCTTTTCACTATGTTCTTGACAGGTGGATACAGCAAAATTCTACTGTGTCTGCAGCAATTAATTCCCATGGGAAAGATTTCCAGTATGTTTAATTAGAAGCAATGATGATACTTGCCTTTCTCTGCTGATGCTCCTCAATCATGCTTTCCGCTTCATTTGCGCTTTTAGGAAGCCCTCCTGCTTCCATTAAGCCTCTGATGTTTTGGGTCCAGTCTAGTATCTCCTTCATCTCCAAGTTAAACTTCTGCAACTGATATGAGGCTGCCAGCTTCTCCTTCCTGCCACACAATGTGCAGTTCCATATTATCCAACACAGAATTATCTCGTTGCCTCTCCCTCCCCATTTGCTGAGGAAGGTATCCCAGGAGAAGTCAAATTAAGTGAATTCAAGCTTCCTAGCTTCCCCTTACAGATCCTAACACTATTTATGTTAAACTAAAGTCACAGAAGATGCACACTGCCTTGGAGAAGACATGCTTACCTTACTTTCTATATCAGATCATCAGGACAAGAAAGGTACAAGCAGCCTTTATAGCTGTTGCTTCCAGCAATGATTACAGCTCAGGGCTATGCCTTTCTTGTTTTGGAAAGATTCAAGAAAAAATAATAATTTTCTAGAACCATCCAAAAACAAGTCTTTCACAAAGACATAATGATAGACTTAATCTAATAGCCTGAAGGTATTTTATTAACATTATTTAGTGGGATAAGCCACAAACTTGTTGTATTAGTTTTCCCAAAGTCACATCAGTAGAACTTTTCTTGTACCAAGTCACACTTGTTCCAACACAGGTGTCTTAGCTGCCTGTATAAACTTTGTAAAGGATCCTCAAAAACTTTTAAAAGGCCCCTGGCAAGTAGATTTGAGACCCCAGGGAGCAGCTTTGCTTCTGCTGAGAGATATTCAGAACACTAGAAGTCTTTACCTTTGTTTGGCCTGTCCCTGGAGTCGTAGCCAGTTGTTTTTCATCTCCTGTTGCTTCATAGTCAGTTTATCATTTATGGATGGATTCCTTGTGGAAAGGCGGAAAGATTCCAATTCCAGTGGCTGGGAAGAGATTTATAGTGGGGTGAATTTATGCCAAATGCTTATATTCATTCCTGAGTTTGCCTTTCAGGAAAATTAGTTCATTTTAAGATCCCAGTTTTCAAAAGCATGTACTTAAATTACAATAACAAAATATACAAAGGGACTTGTTATATGCACAAAAAATACATATGCATTTGTGATCCATCGTCCACGTGAAGAAAGATATGTGTGTTGCTTCACATGGACAAATCTTAATTTACAATTCAGAAAGCAGTTTTGCAGAATAGGGACAAACATATAGGAAAATTAAATGGTAATTGTAACCTCTATTAGCTTAATCTAATTAAGACAGGTAACAAAAGCCATGAAAATATGGCAGTAAAGAGAAGCAACTAGATTTTCCTTTCAGCAGAAGACTCAAAAATCATTTATGTCTGTTTCAGCTAACATCAGCATCAAAACACCACGTTCAGCATAGACTTCTAGTTGATGTTGTTCTCCTTAACACAGCCTGATAAACAGTAATGAACACTCACCAACCCAAGTTTAGAGTTGGTATCTTTCTTTTAAACTCCATCAAATTGATGACAATTAAGAATTTTAATTATGCAGAAGGGAGAATATGCCAGGGTGGTTTTAATCGATACGAAAAGTACATATATTGTACTTTTTATATGGTATTTATGGTAGCATAAAAAAAGCCAAAAACCAGACCTTGCTCATCTTTCTGTTTCCATGCAGCACTCCCCCATACAGCCTTGCTAATGCTATCTGTGGAATGCTGACTAGTAATCACCCACGTTTCATATGAGAATTAGCTAACAAAGTCACAATGTGTGAAGATACCACACATTGTCACCATTTGCATTACTATCGTGAAGAAAAAGTTTAAGGAAAGTTTGCAAAAATATTTTCGATATGAAAAGGCTTAACAGCCCTGCCAACAGTGAAAACTGAGAGGCTGTCATAGGATTTCAACTATTGCAGTTCAGCTCAAAACTCTTCTTTTTATTAAAAATATGCAATTATATAGAAGCTCAGACTTACATTTAGTGCTCAAGATTAGTCCTAAAGAGTGCAAACTGGCCATTTTACAAAAGCCAGAGCTGATCAGGTAAGAAATTAAGACTGAAGATTTCTGGTTTTGATGTCTCTGTCACAAAACTACATTCACTGTGGGTTTTGCATTTTAGTTCTAAACAGAACTAGAGTTGTGATTTTGGTTCAAGTCAGTACAGAAGCTCGGGGAAAGATAGTTAAATTTGGATTCCACACTTTCCAAAAGATATAAACCAGTGTAATCTGGCTTGTAGGTAAGGGTCAGAGAATCAGCTAAGACATTAAAAAGGGACTTCTCAGATTTGATGCGTCAAGAATAACAACATTTGATACAATTAAGCACCACAGTATTTTACTGAGAAGAAATCTGTGCTGCATTTGCATTGCCGTGCAATTCATACTAATGACTTCGAAGAGTCACACTGATCCTCGCACCATGTTTCCAAGAAGCAAAAATGAACTTTTCTGCAGTATCCTCTGTACCTCCCCACATCTTACCTCCATTTTGGACTTAATAACACTGATTTCTCTCTCCATCTCTTCATGCCTTCGAATCAGGTTTTCCACACTTTCCACATCTTTCCCATAATCCAGTGCTTGTATCAGTACACTCTGGAGGGGCGATAGAATGTGCAAATAGTGAAGATGACAAAAAGCAAAAGGATCATATCGTAATTCTTTCAAATACTGTGCTCCTTCACTTCTTTCTATTGCCATCTGAACATTTTTATTGTCTCTTTAAATATCAACAGGGCATCTTGTCTGCAGACCTTACAGAGATGGAACATGAATTCACAACTCTTTGAACAGTTAAAATCCTCCTTAAGGTGCCTCTGACCATTCACATGCAAAGCAAAGACAGGAATGCTTCCCTGTAATTCTCAATCTTTCTTTCCCCTTTTTTTTTTACATGCACCAAACCAGCCAAATATTTCCCATTAAACTGTGGCACAGAAATTTTGAAGTGTGTTTTATGAAAATATAACATTGACCCACAGAATCCTACCAGAAATGAAATCCCGTAAAATGAAGAAATACACTCCTAAAAGTTGTTATAAAAATTTGAGACCAACAGCCTTGTAACCTTAAGCAGTACAAAAAATTATAATCGAGGATAGGCAATTTTACCTCAATTTTCTGAATGAATAAGAATTTTTACAACTTTTCAAAGTTGTGTATTTAAGATATCTGCATTGCACAGCAGCGAGAGAGATATGCAAGCTAGAGCTGAACGAACTAGCTTTGAATTTGGAAGACTAGAAGTTGTTATATTCAAGCTAAGTAAATAATTCAGAAAAAGCTCTAGGGTAGCTCAGCTAACAGGATTTTTGGTATTCAGAGTCAACCTGGCTCAGCACTGTCTGAAGGAGATGCACACCCGTGTCAATAACACAGCAAAAAATAGACATCTGTCTCTTAGATTTGTATCCTACTTACTGCATCTTGCTCTGTTCCTTTCTTGTGGAAGGATTTACTAGACCACATGGAGACATCTACAAGTGTAAAGATGCTGCAGCTTAATTACTTGTCTAATTCTCCTTACAGTTAGTGAAAAGGAGTTGTCACTGCTGGAGCATCATTTATTCTCATCCTCAAGAGGACATCTAAAATAGGTCAGATGCACTGAGCACTAGAAGTACCTGCTTCTTGCTACTGACTGTGGAAGAAAACATGGATGACTACTTTGAATATAGCAACTAGTCACCTAATACTAGAAATACTATTTCATAGGCAATACCATTTGACTAGAGACCATTAATTAGAATCATAGAATCACAGAATAATTTAGGTTGGAAGGGACCCTCTGAACATCATCTAGTCCAATGCCCACTCAAAGCAGGGTCACCTAAAATCAAATTGCTCAGGGTATGATCTAGCTGAGATTTGAATGTGTGCAAGGACAGAGAATCCAGTCTCTACGGGTAACCTGTTCCAGTGTTTGATCACTGTCATTGTGATTTTTTCACTTTATACCTATTTGGAACTTTTCTTGTTGTAACTTGCACCCACTTACTCTCACTATTTCACTTTGAACCTCCAAGAAGAGTCCAGCTTCATCTTCTCTGTAACCTCTCATTAGGTAAAGACAGCATCCCCTTTTATTGTAGACTCTAATCTGTAATTTCTCACAGAGGTATATTTCAAACGTACTTTTTTAATTGTGAATGCCTTAGAGCTGCTAATTTCCAAAGTGTTTAATGACATTTTAACCTTCCTACAAACTTGATACACAGAATACAATTTACAAAGGTCACTGCTGGATACTTGGTATCTCTCTAGCAATTGACATGCTGGGTTTATCACTGTTGGCAAAACAGAACATTTTCCCATTTCAATTAATCAAAATCTGAGAACTCACCTTCTCGGTAATCCTCTCTGTGATGTCATCAATTTCTCTGATTAAGGCATGAATCTCTAGGGCTCCCTCTAACTTCCTCCTGAATGCATTCAGGTTACCATGGAAACCGTTCCACCTTTTATTGAAAAGAATATTTTAGAGGTGCATTTCAGAGGTGAGGATTTCCAGAACTGAGTTTCATGATGACCGGAACTAAGCAAAAAGACGGGCTTTCTGAACTACCTTATGTATCGATCCCCAGTTCCCCACAGTAGGGGACACATTGTATAAATAAAGGATTAGTCTGACAAGACTATCTGGTTATATTTATTCCAAGTTTTCAGGATGACATGGGAGTTAAAAGCTAAAAAGTACTGATCCAGTTTCCTTAAACTCTCAATAACCTCACAATCCCTGTCTTCATCCTTTTGACTCTTAGCTGGTGAGCTGTGAAATAGCAAAAGCAATATTCATTTCACCAGGACAACAGATGGAAGTGTCTTAGTCTTAGCTTCATGGATCTAGTGTGTAAAGTGCTGTGAAACAGCATATTTGCCTCCAAGGCTAGAAACATGACTTTGGCCCTGCTGGATTAGAAATCCTTCTGGATAACTGCTCTGACAGTCTTGAAAGGCAACTCCAGTGTCTGATGCTTGGTAGTCATGATGTTAAAGAAGAAAATATATGTTGCAAGTCACCATTAATCCCACTCCAAGACTTCTCCCCTTTTTGCTTTACACAGAAGCTTTAAAAGTACACTTACCTCTCATTGAGCTGCTTCCGGCGCTCATATATTGTCTTTGTTTCTTCCTTGTTCTGTCTCTCCAGTTTCATGGCCAGGGCATTGATAGCCCTGATGTGAGCATCATCCACTGTCATCTCCTGTAAAGTGAGAAAGGAACAAAGGTTCATGTTTGAAGTGCTTGTGGCTGAGTTTTCTGCTGAGACATGAAAAACAACAACAGCAACAAGCAAGAGTTTTACCTCATTATCAAACATTTCAGACACATGGGGTTTGCTCTACTACAACTGCTGGTGTTACCAGTCCTTGATGAGAAGACAGCAAAGGCAAGAAAGAACATTAATGACTATAGATACAACAAAGATCTAGGTCTACACAAAGACCTTCAGAGCTTCATTTCTAAGCCAGGCATTCCAGCAGGGACTCATTTGTTGGAGAAACGTAGGTTGCAGTTACTGGTTACATAGATGGCTGCTGTGGAACAGCTGATGTGTTGCAGATTGTTCTTCTGTCAAACAGGTAGTGAAGTGACTTGTGGCTCCTAGGCCTACTAGCTGTTTTTTCTAGATAGGCTTCTGTCCAGAAGTGCCTTCTGTACTGTGGACAACGGGCTTAAAATCCATACAGCCTTGAGAACCCAGACAACCCCTGCCATTGCATTTTCTTCTAAAGCAACATCACTGCATTTTAAAAGCTAAGCTAAGTCTTTGAGGCAACTTCATTCCCATGTATGGGAAAAGGACCTGGGAGTGCTGATTGATGCTCGCCTGGACATGAGCCTGCAGTGTGCCCAGGTGGCCAAGAAGGCCAACGGCATCCTGGCCTGTATCAGGAATAGTGTAACCAGCAGGAACAGGGAGGTGATTGTCCCCCTGTACTCAGCCCTGGTGAGGCCGCACCTCGAGTACTGTGTCCAGTTTTGGGCCCCTCACCACAAGAAAGATATCGAAGCCCTGGAGCGTGTCCAGAGAAGGGCAACGAAACTGGTGAAGGGTCTGGAGCACAGGTCTTATGAGGAGCGGCTGAAGGAACTGGGCTTGTTTAGTCTGGAGAAGAGGAGGCTCAGGGCAGACCTTATTGCCCTCTACAACTACCTGAAAGGGAGTTGTGGTGAGCTGGGGGTTGGCCTCTTCTCGCAGATAACTAGTGACAGGACAAGGGGAAACGGCTGCAAGTTGCGCCAGGAAAGGTTCAGGTTGGAGATGAGGAGAAGGTTCTTCTCTGAAAGGGTGGTCGGGCATTGGAGCGGGTTGCCCAGGGAGGTGGTGGAGTCACCATCCCTGAGGGTGTTTAAGGAAAGGTTAGATATGGTACTTAGGGACGTGGTTTAGTGGGTAATAGGTGGTGGGGGGATGGTTGGACTAGATGATCCTTGAGGTCACTTCCAACCTTAATGATTCTATTCTATTCTATTCATGTACATACCATAGAAAGGATAATATTTGCACATTGCACATATAACTACAGTGTAATAATTGTTCTTTTGGAGCATGATGGATGGCCAACATTGAACACTGCTCCAAGATTCAAAAACATTCTCTATTTTTCTAAGACCAGTAAATCATAAGCTTAGCAGGGTGACATTAATCACTGGTGTAGTAGAAGCACAGCTGCAGGATGCCAGCACACTGTTAATAAAATACAAATAGAGTCAATAGTTCTATTTATCCTACATCCATACCAATGTACATGCTTCCATATGTGCTTTACAATTATACACAGCCATAAAGTAAACAAGAGAAACCAGTAGACAGACAAATATTGTTCAGAAACCCTGAAGTCTCCTCTCCTGGGAAACAGCAGCAGCAGCAAATCAATGCAAGATGATTGCTCCCCACCCTGATCTCAGATTTGTCTGGTAGGGAAACCTAGACTGCCTGGATGCACACACTGTACCAGGACCAGCATCCTTCTGTTTGTATCACCCTATGAAGTACTGCTTAACTGAACATCAGCTATGAAAGTATAATTGTCCCAGCCTTCTTCTGCAGGAGTCATGTTCAGAGTGGTACAGGAACAGTGGCTACAAGCTGATAGTATCTAAGGCCAAGAGTTTCCTGTGGCACATAAAATCTGCTTTAGTTTATGGAAGGACTTTACTATTCAGAGTCTTATGCTGACTGGGATACTGGATTGTTTCTGCCTCTTTCAACATCCTTCTTTTGGCTGGTACAACCTGTAGCAAAGACCTGGCTCCATCCCTTAGCTCACAGTTCAGCTAGTGAGGACTGAAGGGCCAATGAAGGTCTCTTCACTAACTCCCTGGTGCTGAAGCTGAGTATTTTGGCTCTCTACCCAAATCCAGTGTGAATGCACAGTCATAGAAAATTCTGCTGGACTCTGGAAAGGAGAGATCAGGGTTTTCTCCCAGGTGTCAGGTATATTTATACTGTTACTTTGTGGTAGAAAATCCTTAGAAAAGGATTGTCTCTTTCTACTATTAGGCAACAGAAATAGAAGATGGGAGCTGCCCCAACAGGAACTGGTAACAAGATAACAGGCAAACAAAGGATAAAGAATATTAGGAGAGAGCATGAGAGCAAATCTCACTCACAATATCCTGATACATCTCTTTTTAGACTTTCCTTGCAGGTTCCAGACTAGCAAACCAGCACAGCAGTCCTTCCTTTGTGGCACTCAGACCTGTTAGTCCACATCTGTACCAGTTCCCACAAACAGAGAGAACAAGAGGCTGCTGCAAATGCATCCCCTTGATGTATAGCCTCACAGCTCTCACAGTGGGAGCTGAAGCACATCATAAGGAGGCTCCTTTTGTGGCCAAGCCTGTTCCCCAGCATTCCCAAAGTTTGATGCCCAGGTTAGCACATCTCAGAAAGGCAGCTGGCATGACTCAGCACCCCAAAAGAGAGTCAGAGATCTCAGCACAGAAAGGTGAACTGTGTAGCTGTCTTGTCATACGGCTGCTATCCAAAGTGTAAACCATTGCCCTAATTTACTAAATGTCTGATTATTAATGTTATGATCCATGACTAATCACACATGCAAAGGCCCCCAAATGTATGTACTTAATCTGGATGAAGGATTATGAAAAATTTGACTGTTCTTCAGGAGGAAGGGAAGGAGGAAAGGAAGGAGGGAAATGGAGAAAGTGATCAATTTTTTTTTATGGGCTTGTTCATCATAGGTCTGTATCAACTTTCAGGTTCAAACAAACATGGCTGAAACAACCATTTTTAATCCATTTTTCAGTGGAACCCACTATGAATTTTCAGACTGCATGAATCAAACTGGAAACCTGTTGAAATTCAGGCTCACACAGCCAGCCTTCCAGTCATGTAACGCAATCCAAAATTTTAGGTTGTGTCATGAGCACCTGACAGCTCTGTTTCGACATCATCAAAGCAGATGCACAAGGGAAAACTCTATCTTTTTAAAATTAGAATTATAAGCGGTAATGATTCCTATCCCCCTGATCTTTCAGCTGAGATTACTGGAACTGTATTTGCTACCTGCATAAACTGATGGGCTGAAAAATTAACTGCTCCTTCCAGCCACACAAGGAATGTGTATGAAAAACATCTCTTACCCCTGATGTTGCTCCACGGAACTCATTCAGCTTCTTCATGAGCTGCAGGCAGTGTTCGTAATCATTTCCCACATCACCTACATTAATCATGACTTCCTGAGGAAATAAGCAGCAGACAGGCAAAAATTTAGGCTAAGAGTACAAGAACAGAGCACATACCACTGATTATGCTGATGCAATAAGTTCTGTAAATCCCTGACCTACAGCTTCTGAAGTAATCTCTTCTGATCTTTAGATAATTATGAGACTTAGTCCCAATTCCCTCTCCAATCTATTACTGATTACAGAAGCAACCCCTGAATGAAAACTTAGCAGATCAAGTGATTTTTCCTTCACTCTTACAAAGAGAAACTTTCAGATCTGATACACAATGAAAGTGAGTGTCAGTTGCCAAATGCTTCGAGACTCTTCCATTCTAGTCCGCTTTCATTTCTCTGTCTTGATAGAGACACGTGAGACGACCACCAATAATCACAATCTCTTTATGAGCACATTCCATATGAGAATATGTGCTAATACTGTCCAACTGACTCTGGCATGGAAACACTCCAGAAAATTTTTAGAATTTGTTGAATCATTTCTTCCATATTGTTTGTAAAACATGTCATAATTCTTCCAAGCAAAAGCCACTAAGAAAATATTCTGAAAGACGACACATTTATCAGAAGTTCACTGCTAAATAGGAAGTCTCTAGCGTGCTGCTTGGGTTAAATACTAGAATTCATTTACCTTCTCCCTGATCCAGGCTTCCACCTGGTCCACCTTCTGGAGAAATTCCAAGAAGTCCCGGCTATCCTCCAGCATCTTTCCACGAGCAGCAACGGCTCTCTTCAACTTCTCCCAACTCTCCTGAAGCATGCGGACTCGACGACGGATCTCTGCTGATTTTGGGTGGCCTTTTGATATCAAGGCTTCTCCTTTCTTGACATTCAGAAGAAGAAATTAAAAATTAGTGGCTACTGAAATTTCTATGCGATTACCATGCTACATGACCTTTCTAGGACTCTCTCACTTTCTTAACCTGTATTGTACAATAAGTTACTGATATAAAGTCTTACTATCCAAATGCTACTGCTCAGCTGGAAAGCTTTTACACCTGGAGGGAGTCAAGAACACTAGGATTTGAATATTTCCCTGCCAAGAATGGCATTCTTGAAGTGGAAGCACCAAGAGAGGTATTACAGATGATTGCGCTCTTCAGCTATGTGATTCACCCAGTTTCAACAAGAATGTTCACAAATTGGGCATGAAATCCTATTTACCATTTGCAGGAGTAATTGCCCCAGGCAAGGAAGAAGTCAGTGATATCTTCCTATTTGGGCAATAAGGAAGTATGAAAGTTCCCTGGATAGAGCAATTAGCAAATGTCTCTGTTGTAAATTAACAGCATTACATTTCCATGGCATCGCAACTGGGTTCTTCTCAGACAAGTAGGATAAATGATATAGAAGTGGTGAACAAGCTACCCTTCCTTCTCATTTCATCTATCTGTCCTTTGGATAACCAGCAATAATCTGTAAAAACACTAGCAGAGTGAGAGAGTTACCTTATTAACAGCTGTGATGATTTCTTCATTTGCTAGAATCTCTGCCTCAAAGACCTGATGTTTCTGCAGCAGCTTCATTTTGTCCTGCAGATTGCTGGGGTCTTTTATGGAAGGATCCTCTAGTTTCTGCATGCGCTCACTGATCCAGTCTTCTGCCTGCAGCAGAATGAGGCACCAGGGTTAGCATGAAGTATGTGCTGTCCTGGGGCCCCCTCCCAAGAGAGGTTATTATTCTATGCAAGTGTCTATGCCTAGGCTAGGTAGACTGAACTGGGAGCTGACAGCTGAGGTGGCTCTCTAGTTTCTTATAGGAAATAAAAGCAGGTAGGAATGAAAATGTTGTTTATCTGATCACAAGAATAATGAAAAATTCCTTGAGTACCCCAAATTTTATCACAAGCCATAAACAGATTATACAGTCTTCTAGATTAGATATAGAGAATCCTTGAGCAGAGATGTCTACCTTGACACAGTAGACATATATACTCTACTATATATAAGATTACGACAGCTGAGCCTTGGATTTAGGGCTCTGAGTTTCATCTCCTTTCTCTGTCATTGACCTACCTGTAAGCTGGGTTAAAATTCTTAAGAATTCTGTGCCTCACCTATAAAACAGCACTAACATTCTTGATCTCAGCAATGTTGTGAGACCTAAATGGAAAACGCAGAGCAAATAAAGCCTCACTGATGGAGCCAAGCACTAGCCAGATTATTTGAAAGTAAATACACCTCGATTTGTTTCTACACTTCATAAAATTCAAAATGGTCTAATCAGGAACATCAGATTCAGACAAGTAGGTGAACCACCATGAGGACTAACAAAGCAAGGGTTATGTGTTTCTCTTAGGAAAATCCTTTTTAGGGGATTTAAATGTCTGCAGAATAAAATGCACAATAGGATAGTGAGTTTTCCAGAATTTTCTTTAAAGTTTGCTAAACATAAGCCCTTAGCACTGAAGGAAACATTTTCTGTCCATCAAAACACAGGATTGAACACGTGACACACATTGTAACTGATCCTGGTGTCCTCAGACCACTGAAGTAACCTAATGTTTTGACAACACAAAAACAGCAAATTGAAGCCAGCTTTATCAGTTTCAGTACATCTTGGCTGTCCTTGTGGAACTGTGCTATGTGCACACAAGACTTGACAACTGGAGGATTTTCTCAGTTAATGTTTTGAAGTGTTGTTTCAGCTGCTGAAATTCTATAAACAATAACAGAAATACAGCTTTCACTAGCAGCACGCTCTCCAGAACTGTTCCCCTCCAAAGCACAGTTAGAGACTCAAACAGGAGCCATATATTAAGGTTGCCCAGGGCAGCATACTATCATCTGCAATTTTCATTTCTGACACCCTCCTCACGGGCTAGGGCCTTCTCCCACTACCCAGCCACGCATTAATGCTTTAACATCACTTAACTGACTTCTCATTTGAATGGGAGAGGCTCATCCATACAGTTACGATAAGAAACAAATGAATTCTCTGTATATAGCCACTTTAAAGGTAATTTCTCTTCGTAATAATAAGCAATGGCTTAATGACAGACTGAACAACCCAATTAAAAAAAAAATAAAATCACATCTGCACTCTTAGTGTCTTGGTTTATTTTAAGGCTTACTTAGGATGACTCTAGAGAGTTAGAGATCCTTCTCCTGGCCCCATGTCCACATTCAGATGCGAAGCAAGACTGATCTGTTGTCTCAAGATCTTTCTATGGAAAGACTTACGTTTGTCTGGACAGGCATTTTGACTTTATTGATAACAACAGGGAGACTAGTATTATGCTCCGTGTAGGCACATGGGACTAGTCTTACTTCTATGGGAGTCAAAAAATGTGGGCACTCTCGATTTAGAGATGGACATTTTCAAAATATCAATTACTGTAATCTCAAGAGCACAAACTTTTTGTAAATTAAACTGATTTTTTTAATAACAGAAATATTTCAAGCATATAAAGGCATATGCCTGTTCCAGATATCTAGAGGTAACAACTAATTCTCTCTCACACACCTCTGAGATAAAGTAGTAGATGTTTTTTATTCTTTTGTACAGAGAATGAAAGGGAAAGTTAAGTACCACTAGTACGATGAGCAAGTTTCAGAGTCAGCATTAAAACTCAGAGCCAGCTTTAGAAGTAAAACCTTTCAACTTTATGATCTTTCCTCTGCAATGACTCAAATACATGTATTTCTAACTAGCAACCTGCTCATTTGCCTTCCGTGTTAACACTGAGGTACAGGCTTTGTGACAATATTCTGTAAGTGTCTCACTTTAGGACTAGAAAAGCGCCCTATTTCTACTGTAGGAGAGTGTGTCCTATTTCGTGAGCTTCATGTGATCTCCTGAGTTAGTCATTGCTGGTTTTGTGTTGAAAAACCAAAATCCTATGTCCTCAAAAGGCTACAAACTGTAGCAGACCATATTGTGTTGAGCTCTCCATTGTCTCTCTGTGTAATTGTTTTTACAGAGTAACTAGGAGACTTTTAACGATGACAGCAATCGCTATTTTCTGCTGACACAAAAAATTCTGTTTGATCAATAGAAATGACTTAATATGATTGCAGGAGGAAGTTTTCAGGGGAGTGGGACCCAAGCTATGGGTGTTGTTTTCCTAATAAGTAAGAATAAACAATGACCTCACTGATTTTACAGCTAAACTCAAAACTCAACTCTGCAATTTAACTTCCCTTTTGGGGGTTATTCTCATATATGAACTCGTGCACACCTAGAACATCATTAAAATCAAATTAAACATTCCATTCTACAAACAAAGAGGAAGAAAGAAATTACAGTAAGATATATTTTTCTTAAAATTCCTTGGTGGCATTCACATTCTAGAGCAGTGGGCAATGAATGTAGATTGGCAAGGTAGTTTGAGAGCAAAAGCTCCCTATAGAATTATTGGCAAGGTAAATGAGCAGGTAGTTTGAGAGCAAAAACTCGCTATAGAATTCTTAGCTGAATTTATGTGGAGAAAGTTGACGAGCAAAGGGAAATGTTCCTCACTGTACAGGGCCAGAACCTCTGCTACAAGTGTGTGGTTCAAGAATGAAGGGGAACCCCAGCTAAAGCATGATTTGACAATTAGAGAGAAATGGGAAGAAATGAAGATGTATTCCTACCTAATGAGTTGATTGTATCTCTAGGAGGGCATTGGCAGTTTCTCTGCCAAAGAGGATGTTGGCAGTTCTGTCACCTTTCCATCAGAGGTACATTGCTCTTTTGAAAATATTAGCACTGTTCAATGCACCGTCTGCTCTGTCCAGTCCCCTCTGCTAGTCCACAAGGTGAACTGGCCGTTACTGGTGGACTGGTTCATGTGATAGGAAAAGTATAGACAAATAATACAAATTAATATTTGGCTGTGTAAATATTTTCTAATAAAGTTTATTTACAAAAAACAGTGTGCATCTCTGGCTCTTCAGTCTAGCCAAAGAGGAGGGTATTTAAATGGCTGATTATTTTGGCAGGGGGGTAGGGGTTTCCAAATATTTTGAGAAGTCATTTAGTTCTTAGATTACTCTTTCTCTAAAAAAAAAAAAAAATAAAAAAATATCCGCCCTAAATTTGGTTGTCAACAGCAGCTGTGCTACAGGCATTCATTCTCCTTTGGTGACAATCATCATTTGACCTGTGTCTGGACATGTGTCTTTTTCATGGGCTGGTAAGTGACAAGCACCTGCAGTATTTCTTTAAACCGTGGAGGATGTTCCTTGGGATGCAGCAGCCCAAGGGGTACATACCAGATCAACAAAAATGTTTGCAAACGACTCTCTGGGCCTGTATGGTGGTGTTTATGCCAGCACACCAAATGATAGCACATTTTTCAGTCACACACATTGTGCTGCCCTTTGAAAGACTGACCTAGTATGTCTTTCTAACAGTAGTGCAAGGAGCAGAGTCACTCAGTTACAGGACTAATGCCAGAACAAGAGACAGAGGTGAATGTGTTCTGCAGAGACTAGTTCACAGACTTCACTCTGGCAGCTTAAGACCTATGCTAAGTGATAGCACTGTTTTGAAGGCCTTCAGTGAACACCCACTAGTAAAGCCTGGCGCCCTTGCCATAAAGCTTTCCACTTTGTATTCACTCTGATTTGAAATACCTTTTCTTTCCCACGAAATGAAACATAAGGTAGTAGTTGGCAGTTTTCCTTTTATTAGTTTTATTTTAGCAGAGCTCCTGATGTGTAAAGCAGCTGTAATTGGCACAATGTCACAATGATGGAATAGTAACAACAATGGCATCAGAGCACCCCTTTGCATAGTGTGGCATGAGTTGCCATACCAGAGTAGATGATCCATTCACCTAATCTCTGGCAAGGGTGAGCACTTCATCCAACAGAGGTAGGCAGCTCCTCTGCCTTCTGCCCCCATCCCAATCTAAAACCCTCTTACCTCTTCCAAGTTCTGGTAGAAAAGAGCAAGAAGAAGAGCAGTCTGCAGCTTTTCTCTTCTACTCTGGGATAGATCCTTGATCTGCCGCTTCCTCTCATGAATGGCATTCAGTTTTTGCTGGATTTTTAGCCCTTCCAGTCCACCAACCTTTTCTAGCCTGCTTGCCTGTTCTTGAAGAGACATCATCTGAGGAGGCAAGAAATCTGAAATTAGTTTTATACTTTCAAGTGGTATGAAGGAAACGAAAACCAGGCTCCTTTCCATACCTAAAAGATTCTCCTTTTTCTGGAATGAACCAAGAATAGCAGGGACACATTAACCAGCATTTCTCCATCCTCACCCTACACAATATTACATCTGTGATGTCCTTGTCATTGTAGTGCACCCTGGCTACCTAAATGAATTAAAGCTGTAGCTCCAGGAGTCTCTATGTCACTGATCATCCAGTGCAAGGAATCATGGAACAAGCCTGATACCCATGAGTGCTCAAGTTTTATTGCTTTGTGGGAATCAGGTGTTGGAAGGTAGCTCTAAACATGATCAATCAGTTTGGCAGAAAGCTGGCACAGGTTCTGGGAGTTCATTCCTCCTGGGGAAGCCAGGCACAGACCCAGGTTTGAGTTTAGCCCTAGCCTGGATGAATTACAGCAGTGGCCACCAGCCAGGCAGATTCCTTTACGTGCATGTGGGTGTGCAATTCAGCATCTATTCCAAAGGTGCAAAGAGGCTAGCCAAATTGGTACAGATGTTGTGTACCAAATGTATATTTAAATAATCAGACAAGTCATCCCCTCTGACCTACTGTATTTTACTTGCTTTGTTCATGAAAAAAGCAGGAACTTCTGATATCCATAACACACAATATAGCCTGCTTTAAATATTTCTTCTGGTAAGGTCCACTATTCAACTTACCAAGTGGTTTTCCTGTCTATTGCAAGACAATACAGGCAGGACTTCAGCATGGAGTATGTAACACTTGTTCTCCACTGCTGTCTCTTACTTCACCCAGCTTCCCAATTTTCTCTTTGATTCAAGCATATCAGGCATACTACACCTGTCAGCAATTTAATGTGCTGCCATATAAAAAAAAAAATCCTTCTAGCCCATGTGGTGGTAGAATAATTGTTGTTGATTTTTGTACCTTCTCATCCTGTGATGCCAGAAGCTTCTCAAAAGCCTCGTGTTTCCTTATCAGTTGCTCTACTTCATCTACAGAGCTTCCGAGGTCACTGCTTTTCAAATAAATCTATAAAAAAAAAGTTAATATTTTATTCAGTGGATTAATTATCACATAAACCTGATTCATAAGTGTGAGATGAGGCATTAACTCTGCAGTTGAGCATACACTTGAGAGGAAAAACAAGGAACAGGAGGCAACTGAAATTGGAAATTAAATAGTAGAGCTCCATGGTTTTAAGCAAGAAGAGAAGCATTAAAATGTCCAGCTAAGGAAAGTGACCTATCACTGCTTATCACAATCACTAAGTCACAAGGCTGGCAGGGAATTCCAGAGTGCTAAGCCATCCTTGTTATCCAAAACAAGATCAACACTGTCTGATAGATGTCTGTATGATTCCTTCTTAGACTACTTCCAATAACAGAGACTTTGCAGCCTCCCTGGGTGACTTATTCCGCTGCTTCATTACCTTTACCATTAGCAAGATTTTCCAAACATCTAGCCTGAAAATACATTTCTAACACTTCAGCCCATTACATACTGCCCTCTTCATCACACTAAAGTGGTAATTCCTTTTACATTTACTTCAGCCTTGTACATGTTTGAAGGCTTTTTGCATACCAGGATTTCTATCTCCTCTAGGCTAAACCTACCCTGATCTGATCAATCATTCCACAAA
Organism: Psophia crepitans; assembly: GCA_013399095.1. Classification (NCBI taxonomy): domain Eukaryota; kingdom Metazoa; phylum Chordata; class Aves; order Gruiformes; family Psophiidae; genus Psophia; species Psophia crepitans. Next base: position 787,295 of record VWZZ01002130.1, on the reverse strand, counting down.
GGCTATGTCTTCGTAACTCCAATTATTCCTATTGCACTTCTCTGGATTTTCTCCATTTCCACTTATTTTGAAATGGGGATCCTGATACTTGATGCAATAAGTGGCAATAAGCAATAAGGCTGCCAGAGTGAAGGTAGTGAAGATGGCAGAGAGCTTATGTGTGCCTTTCAAGCTGTAATCTTCTGCATGTATCTGTGTACGGTGCTTATCTTTTACACAATACCATGAACTGAAGTTGACCTTGCAATCTACTATAAGCTTCCAGAAACTTTTCAGAGGAATTGCTATCAGACCAGCGTGTCCCCAGCCTGTACTTATGCAGCTGATTATTCCTGAAAAAATGTCATAGCTTGCACCTGTACCAAGTTCATTACATCTATTATTTTTTTCAGGCCCTATTTCCAACTTGCCTGCATTAATTTTATTTACTGTCTGTCCTGTCAGTCTCTGATGCAGAAAGACCTTAGTCTAAAATAACAAATGTGGTTCTAATGAAACAGATCTCTGTACTATTTGCTTTTAACACTGTGAAGACTTTTTCTAACTAATCCACATATGTCTCTAAGGCAACACAGTGTTTCTTTTTTCTGGTATTAAGAAAACTGACGACCTAACTACTTCTCTCATGCATTTTGTTCACTTTGGTTTTGTCAAATGCAAAAGAATAAATAATATAGTTATCTATTATCAACAACAACAAAAGCTTTTCTGCAGACCAGTAGCAATTTCTTCTTTTCCAAGGGAAATGAATACCTTTTTTTTTTTTACTCTTCCCTTATTCAATGATGAGACAACAGCAGGACAAAAACCCCAATCAGAGGCCCTGATGGGACGTGAGTAAAAATTACCTGTGCATGAGGTTCACAGCTGAGTGAGTATGACTGGATAGAATTTGGAGTTCAGGCTGCTAGGAGGGACTGCACTTGTTGGCTAGGACATAGCACTGTGTAAACCATTTTGTGAGCTCATGGAATTGTAAGTGTTTGGATAAGGATGAGAAATTCCAACCAGTAACTTTACCTGGGTAAAGTGCAATTAGCAGAGGTGGAAGGAGCATTTGAGATCAGTGGTGCACTGTGAAAGAATTAAGAGGCAGGAAAGAAACAGAATAGAATCAGTGAAACAACAAAACTGCTAATGGTTTCAGATGATGACTGGTAAAGAAGATAGGTAAATTTGTGCCTTAAAAACGTAGACATGCACAAGAAAAATAACATCTGGAGAGGTCTCTCTTGCTTTGCAAAACATTGCAGCTCTGTAGCAGTCTTAGAGGGTGGTTTTTAATAGGAGAGAAAATATATTCTACTTTAGAAAACCAGTAATGATGTTCATTGTCTGTGTGGAAGTATTGGATGACTATTTAACCCTACAGGGCATCTTCTGAAGGAGAGGTTTCCCAGGCATGTGTTATGTGTGGGGGAATCCACACCTACTTGTCAGGGTCTGAGCATACCTACAGGCTCTGGCAGCCCTGACGATCCCCTGGACGGTCCCCCTGAGTCTCAGCCCTGGCCCCAGCCCTGCCTTGAGCTGCGTCGAGGGGAGGCCCACCTGGACTGCCCCTAGATTTCAGTCATTACCTTGATTTGTCACCTTGATCTCCAGCTGGTTGATGGACCTTGTTACTGCTGCTGCCACTCAGCCCTCCCTTGGCAGCTGTGGCTAAGACTAACAGCCAGACTTGCCCTGACTTTCTGTTTCATTTTGGGGGGGTTAATGAGAGGAATATTTTGCATGCACAGAAGAATATCATGCCCAGCCCAGATATTCAAACTGTTCTATAGCAACCCATGCCAAGTATCAGAAGAAAGGTGAATAACCCCCAGCACAATAAACACTGTCAAGAAGAGGGGAAGGCCACTGTACCACAAGTCTAAGTTTTTAATAAGTCTAGTCCACAAATCACCAAGATACCTAAAGAAATACATTAATGCTTCTGTTATGCCTCTGTATGTTAAATACAATCCCTACCAGATGGCAGATATTCTGTCATTCAAACTTTAATCCTTTGACTTACCCTACTTATCAAGAATATGAAATTATGACAGATTGTTTTTTTCTTAGAGTGTTTTTGGATGTGGTTTGCTCTTGTGGAGGAAGATCTCCACACGTGTGGGCTGTAGGTCTGCCTACTGTAATGCTTGGTTAAACCACTATAATTACCACCCATGTTTACACTGCAGTTAGTAATACTGAAATAAAAGGTTACTGGCTGTACCTAACTCGCTCCTGTTCAGGGTACACAAGCATACAGCCACATGCTACATTGCTATTTTTATGTTTTAAATACTGCTTTAAAAGCACTGTAGCTTCTGTGTCGTATTTTGTGGATTATCTACCATTTTTGGTCAAAAAAAGATTTACCCAAAGAAACAGAAAATTCCCATAATTTTCCACATACCACTCCAGGACCTTTATTTAGTAATTATTAGCAGTGAAACTGCAAACTGTGATACCTGAAGAAACGGTCAGCCATTAGCTTTCCTTCTCATATATCTGTGGTGGAAGAAAAAGGCAAGCGACATATGCTGTTGAAGATGGTTACTTTCTTTGGAAAAAGAGAGCATAGACGGCTGAAAGCAGGGGTGTGGTACGGTGAGTCATAGGCAGCTGCCACTGGAGTGCTCAGTGCCTTGCTCCCATTGACAATCACTACACACAAATAACACTGAGCATTCAAATCTCCATTCCTTCAGCTGTTACAGCAGTGGGAAAAAGTCCTCCTGATTTCTGAAAGCTTTGGATCACATCATCCAAGTAGAAGCCTGTGCAAATGCTCTTGGAAACCCAGGTTTTAATACTGAGAAAGAAAATTGGTGTATAAAAAGAAAATAGATGCAAAACATCTGCCTGCATACATTCCAGGAGAGGTGATGGCAATACATCTAGAAGAAAGCAGCCCCAGTAGCACTAATAGTGCTGCCTGGAGAGCTGGTGAAGCAAAAACCTTCCATTTGTCTTCTGAACAGAAATCTTATGACAGCAATTGCTAGAGTCAGAAGCACAACGTTTTTTCAGTTAAGCATTTGCTATACCAGTCTGAAAGCAGAATGGAAACTGGTTCCCACACCACAATGCTGGCCCGTGGCCAGTTACATCACTTTTTGGCATATTTTTAGACAGGTCCCCAAACTCCTGCTTTGAAGGAGATATGTTTATTTCAAATACAAAACACTGCATACCTCTCCTCTGATAACCTACCAGGGTCTCCCACACCACACAGCAGGTATAAACTAACTTTCAAGTTTGTTTCTGCTATGAATCGTGGCCTATCATCAGGAATTTAGTGCTCAGCCACAAAAAGCACCAAAGACTTGACCACTCACTGTATAATGGACTCATTTTTAAGTGAAAACTTGCAAAGATGCTTAAAACCACCAAATGGACTTGACCCTTTTTGAGATCTGAAATGGAGCATGTAACAAATAGCCAAGTCATTAACAATGCAAAGCACAGAAATGGAAGTTTAAACCCTAATTAATTGGAGTTTTTCCACTGTTTCTGAGCTCATTGCATAGATTTAGCCACACTGTCATAAGACCTCTTACATACAAGTTAATGCAGAACTAAATGCAAAGTCTGATTAGGAAAAAAAAAGTTAATTTAAAATAAAATAAGACTATGCACGCACTTCCGTGAGAGCACAGACCAGCCCTAGCTTTTGGAGAAATACTGAATGAAACATTTTAGTCATTAGGACAACTATGCTCTCTGGATGTCACAGCTTCACATTTATACACATTGAAAGCTGAGACAGCCCCAAAAGAAATTTGTCTTCCAAGAAATGTAATTTTTATTTCTATAGAAGAAAAACTATTTTAAGTATTTGTGCAAATCTACTCCCTCCTCCTGCTTGTGCTCGTCACAGTATCAGGCTCCACAGATTTTGCCCCTCACTGCCTGACTTGGGCTTGCTTCTGAGATTGCTGGAACTCCACTGAAAATCTTTCAGCTCTAAGCATGTACTAAAAGCCAGAATTACCTCCATTTTTAAATGCCTTCACTTAAAACATGTAATCAAATCCAAACTGTCTGTCCAGATAGATAACAAGGTTTGATTTGACTTACTTCTGATAAGAGTAAATACAAAGAAGAAGGAATGAAGAAAAAACATTTAAATTTGTTTTAGCAAAGTAAATAAATGTGCTTAATACCATGATTATATAGGGTTCACAATATGTTGTACTATGCTTCATTTCAGTACAAGTTATAACAAGGTATCATACTATAACTGTAAATGGAATAAAACATACTGAAGTTGTTTATTAAAAAAAAACAAGACAAACCCATAGACCTTTTCTATCATACTGACGTGACTGTATTATTGGCTTCTGACCTCACAGTCTACATGTGAAATTCTAATGTCAACCATATTTAAAATTTCCTTCCCCCCTCCAACTGCATGCTGTCTCATCAGTATAAGAATAAAATTATCTGATATTGGAAATGTATATGGGAAAACCACAGAGAGAAATCAGTGTTTGTTTTCCCATAACTGCTATGATCCTTTCCTCCCTTCCTCCTTCAAAATTCACAAGCTTGACCCTATTCTGTAAGTAGTCGGTGTTAGACTAGAATCCTATGCCCATACAACAGCATCATTAAAATATTTTCTTATGAAACGTTTTTCTGAAGGCAGACTAAATTCCTCTTAAACTCCCCATAGTTTCACTGCTAGTAACTTTGCTGGGATATCCAAATTTGAGATGCTATGGAGACTAAATTCCCTTCATTTCCCTCAAGAAAGGGTGGTACTTCTCTTTTTCTAAGGGGGGAAAAAAGAAATTATTTCTTCCTACACAAATATTTTGGGTTTTGAAAACAAGTACTACTTTTAAAACTTACAAAACCAGAAGTTAACCATTTAGAAATATAGCATAATCTCACAAGTAAGAAAATGAAAACAGTGAGACAGTAAAAAAACTAAGAAAAATTACACTGAGGATTTGTCCCAGTTCCAAGCTGACTACCAGAGAAGAAAACCAGTTCTTGGCTCTGAAGTTTTGAACCTTCAAAGCACTGAACACTATTGCCCAATTATTCAAAACCTGTAAGCACATACAAAGCATTGAGCATGTCATGTTGACAATAGTACTGTAATGGTTAAAGTGAAACACTTGCTAAATGCTCGATCAGATAAGAGTGCTCGGCTTCATTTAGGACGATCAAGCTGCAGCTACAGCCTCGGTTGACAATCAGAACTTTCTGATTGTCCCATTAGTCCTATCTAGTGAGTGGGAACGTGGCAGGAAGCATACAAAAATAAATCCACATGGCTTGATTAACACAGCTTAAAACTTTTGCTTGCAGATGTTCCTAAAATGGAATGGAAATCTTCACCACTCTCCTCCCAGATCCAAAGGACGCAATGTTGACAGCGATAGACGGACACCATGTGCCCTCCGTGCCTCTGTGAGTTGAAGACATGGTGTGAGCTGGTATGTTTGTCAAAAGGTTATCAGGGCATACACTTCTTAGGGTGCATGTTTCCTGGGAAGGTCTCAAACCAGATCTTGCCCAATGGCTAGAAAGCAATCCTGAGCAGCAAACTGGATTCACTGATAGAGATAGTCCAGCCCCAATCTCCACAGGGTGAAAGGGTGGACCAGCTATATCTGAATCATGCGTTTTGATAAGGATTGTTGGACTTGGGCTTCTTCTAAATTCTCTTACCACCTGGATAGGCACAGCAGTCCAAGGGGTGGCAAGTATCAAGGTAATTTTGGAAACCTTGTGGTGAGCAGGTGTTAGGCCATCACGTGGAGCCTTCCTAAACTCTGGCCTAGATGTAGGGTGGTTCTGAAAGACAATCAGCTCAGGATTTGAATCCTTGCTTGCGATCTCATTCCTGCTAGCTGAATTTTCTCTTCCAGTCAGCATAGCTGGGGACAGCCATATATCTCTGGAGACAGTCTGCTGGGGAAGACAAGGATACTTAGAGGAAGTCACATGAAATCTTGTGATTTGAAGAGCTGGAGACCCACCTGAAGGGAAGCCTTGTTTTGGTTTCTGGGATCCTGTCGGAAGACCTGCTGGAGTTTCAGGCATCTTCTCTAATTGTGGCATGAGCAGACTTGCATGAGCATGACTGCTTCCATGGGAATCTGCTCGAAAAGGCTTTATTGTCAAGCTGCAAGTTGAAATGTAAAGCTTCATTGAAGCATGGAGGTCTGACATTTGGACACTGCACTGGCTACAGCCTTGTTGGGGTGGGAGAGAGTCACAAGGTTCCAGGGATGCATGGAGATTTTTGCTGTGGAGTGTAGAAACAGCTGGAATAGCAGACAGATCAACATCTAGGCGTGATGTCCAGCTTGGTGGAGCTTTGCAGGAAACAACGTCAGAGGGCAAAGATACAGCAAGCTTCAAGGGATCATTTTTTTCAGAAAAAATACGATGAACACTTTTTTCTCTTTCTGAATATTGGTTGTAAGATGCCGATGTTGACTGAGTGTCATAACCCCCATATCCATGGCCCCGAGGGCTCCTGGGAGGACTGAAACACCTGGATGTCTCATGAGGATTGACACAGTGACTAGCGCTCCCAAAACCGTTCTTCCGGTCTGTGTGTGTCAGGACGACATCTAGCCTTGAACAGTAAGCTCCAGAAGACACGCTGCTTGGTGGTGAGCTGGCATTTCCTGGAGCAAGCTCTGCAACTGACTGACCAGTGGGAGGATGCCATTCTGATGCTGGCATCTTTTGAACAGACCTGTCCCGCACAGCAGATTCAAAAGTAGGAGGTGGGGTCATTCTGCTGGAAGACAGCATCACTTCTACAGTGGAGACATAGGTTGCGGATGAAAGTTTGCAGCGACGATCCCTGCATGACATTCTGAAGCTTAGTCCTAAACGATGCAAAATCGAAGACACAGAAGCTTGCCTTTCACCCTGTTTTTAAAACCACCTCCTAATCCTTTTTCCTTTGGCACTGGAAATTTCCATTCTTCCTCTGAAGTGCAGGAGTGAGAAATGAATAAATTTTCTCCAGGAAAAAAAATTACAAACTAAAAAATCCACACTGAAAATAAAAATGCACAGCTCTTCTAATACTGCTACCACCGCCTGTCACGTCTGCAAAGTGATATGAGTGTGGGATGGGCAGAAAGATAAATTACAGAGCATGAGGCTCTGCTCCCTGACTGTTCTGACAGTGAGACTGCAGACAGAGTAGGAGGGAGCCAAAAACGCCTGCCAGAGACAGCCTGCGAACTTGCTGTTATTTCATCTGTGAAAAAATAGGAAAGCAGCTAACCTGAGCAATGCATCTGCTGCCGTGAAAAGGTTAGAATGGAGCAGAGTGTACTGGACACTGCTTCTGCTCAAAGCAAAAAACTTTTTTTTTTCTTCTCTTTTTCAGCTGTTGCTTGTCTGCATTCCGAATGGCAAGATCTCAGTTTGCAGGTCTTAGGAGAGCTTCCCAACAACAGTTCCATGCAATGGCACAACTGAATTCATAATAAAAAAAAAAAAATTTAAAAAAGATAGATGTTTGCCTAATTTTCTCCACATGTGCTCTATTTTCTTTAGCATAGAACAATCCTAGACTAAATTCTGCAGAAATCCTTCGAAGGTTTAAGTAACTTGGATGTAACATAAGATGCTGGCATAAAGTCAAGCCTGTCACACTGGCACAGACAGCGAATGAAAGAGCAGTTCTCAGGAGTAATTCGTAGTTTAAAACACTCCTCTGTTGCCTTCTTCCTTCCCCTGTTCCTTGCTGCTGGGGGAGACAATTGATCTAAGGCATATGAAGTACTGGGAAAATAGGATCCAAAAATTATGAGATGGCAGAAGCTGCTTTCTTACACATATATTTTGCAGATGTGCAAAGCAAAACGCACGTGATTGAAATTTGCCTCAGACACGAAAGTCAGAAAAAACACAAGGGGTGGAGAGATTGCTTCTATCTGTTTGCCTGATAGGAATCCTTTTTGAATGTGTGTTTGCTTTTGTCCTTTCTGAAAGCAGCAAATGACAAAATTCCCATTCGGAAACTGGATTGAGAGTCTTCAATTGATGCCTTGGCTGAATGCTTTTTGAAAACATGTTTGAAAGGGCCACTTTCCTACCATTCTGCCTGTCTCCCTAGGAAGTGTCACTATGCAGCCGTATTTCAACTCCATATAGTAGTAACAGAACTCCATCCGAAGGTAATAAATTCCTCTTCCAATTCTTCTTCAAATGCAGAGAAGCAAAATACAAATGGTGACTAAAGAACCTCAGTTCATTGTCAAGTTGTGTATCCATAAGGCAGGTGGTGGCAGCTGCAAAAGACAGCTTTGCAGTTCTTGTTATTTGTCCCTCATTTAAATGGGGGTCCTGCAGCACAGGAATAACCTGTTTGAAGAATAATCACACTCAGAGATGAGAGAACAAAAGCAATGGGTGATATGCTGGGAATACTGGAATTCCAGCTGTAGAGGTATCAGAACGATGTTGCTGTTTCTATTCAGGCTGATGAATTGCGTATTATGGAAGTACCAGAATCCAGTAAAAGGTAAATTCCTTCCTGTTCTTCCATGAACAGCAGCAAATGAGTGGCATCTTGCAGTATCTTGCTTGCTTTATTTATTTCATCCCATACATTCTTCAAAATACAGCTTATTTTATATGTAAACACATATAGTCTGTCTTCTCAGGAGCATCAAAGCCTAACCCTGCATCACTCTGTATTTGTACTCACTGTGGACTGACACTGCTCTTGGCATTGAGGTGATCACCAATATTACCAGGTCTTAAATCAGTAAAACTGATTTAAAGACAGCAAAATATGATTTAAAATGCACAGGTAGCAGTGGAATTTGTGAAGTACAGCTGAGATGTGCTCTCACCAATACTCTTTAGCTCTGAGGCAAGATGATGTTCCTGGGTAGCTGCCTTTTCTTCAGGGTATTTTTGCTCAGTGTCAGCTGTAGGTTAAAACCAAGGTGACAAGAATGGACAACACAGGAGTGAGTCATCATGGAGGAAAGCTAGTGATTCCTGAAAGGAAAGCTGTTCACAGTATTGGCATAATTGGTGCATCCAGAGTAGTGAGACTACTATGAGAGAAAGATTCGGATAACAGAACTGCCCTTCATGGTCCTCAAGGTCACAGTCTTCATTCTCACGCTTTTCTTTGGCTGAAGAAACTTGTGGTAGGAGGCAGGCAATGTGACTGATCCCACCAAGAGAATTTACCCAGTCTATGGTGAATACCTACACCTTTTATAGCAGTCTGCCTCACTGCATACAACAAATGTAAAATCATCTGAATAAAGAAGTAATATGAAGTGCATTTTACCTGTGCAGAATGTGCTGGGAGCATACTAAAAATGCCAGGTGCAATTCCTTTCATGTTAGAGTAATACAGTCTTTTGCAACCAGGACTCATGACTGAGGGGCAAGAAGAAACACTAACCATAGTAGCTTCTTGCACTCTGAGGTACATACAGCAAAGCAGATGCCATAGTCACGGTGCCTCTGCATGTTGGCTGATCTCCATGTCATGAAAAGAGAAAGAATACAGTGGCCAAAATCTTGAAGAGTTTACATTTTCCCTGATGATGCTACCCATACAGGAGCTTAGCAATGATATATCACTGCTTGGTAGGGAATTGAGATAGACATAATGCAAATTGCACCATTTGCTAATTAAGCTCCAAATAAAAAAATTTTAATGGACAGAACTATGTAATACTTTACTCCAGAAACCTGAACCTAGGTGAAACTCTCTTGGTTTCATGTTTTGACACAAACTGAGAATGCAGGCCATACTTGCCAAGGTTGTAGGAAATTATGAAAATACGCATTTCTTACAAGGAATGAGTAGCAGAAAGCTCCAAGCCCATCTGTCCCAAAGGGTTAAGTATTACTGCACCACACAGCTCAGGGTAAGTTTTGCAAAAGATTTAGTGTCAGTGGCAAAGCACTGGTGGAAAACAGAGGTCAGCACAACCTGAGAGCCATTACGTTATGCTGCCATGGTCTTGGGGAATTAAGCATTAGTCTTCCTTAATAAGAACTGACCCCGAGGTACAACCTCCTTCAGGTTTGCTTCAACCCTTCAGTTTGGAAACCTTCAACCCACTGATGTTGTTTGCATGCCAAGTCTCAGCACAGTTGCAGCAACCTATCAATCCATGAATTTGCACAGTGCCTGGAAAAGACGTCTGAATTCTGCAGTTTTGTAATAGCATATGTCAGACGTCATGCTCAAACCTTTTTAAATACTTCCACGAATCCAGGAAATTGCAAGAAAGGCAAAAGATAATTTAATATTGGTGAAAAAAAAATCTATTTCAAGAGCTGCAAAACTATACGAACATCCTTCTGTATCTTTGCATTAACTATATTGGCCCTCTCTTTTCATGAGACTTTTTTTCACTAGCTCATCTTTCTCTACTGCATCAAAGAGAAGCTAATATTCCTTACAATCAAATCCTTTCATAGTTGTTCTCCATATTGCTATCAACTCCCTTGCAGAACTGAGAAGTCAAATCCTTTTCCTGGATTAACTCAAACTGCAACATTCATTTTCCACTAGCTGCATTTCCAGAGCACTAACCCTCAGCCTGGGGTGAGGTTTCCAACAACACCCGCAAAGTAATCCCCCTGTCCTCCTTCAAGCCCGCTTTATAATTTCCCTTCTCTCTGAAGCCTACAAAACAATTTGACACTGGTAAAGCTGTTGGCATGCTGAGGTCTGTTTGTAAAGCAGACTAATACTGGACTGTTGTCTCCCTCTTCTGTTGTAACTCATCTGTTAGCTCTTATGTTTGCAATAAATTACCTTTCAGGCAAGGATCGTCTGAAAGAAGGGGGTCTTATATGTTGCTACAGTCTCCAAGTGATATCACAATGCAAATAATAACAATAAAAAGAGTGTCTTGTCTATATGAAGACACAAGGATTTTAAGTTGTAGGTGAACAGTAGTGCCCCTTTTAGTTTGGAAGGGTTCAAATGCTTGAGGAATTTAACTGCTTATTTCAAGTTTATAATTTGCTCACCTCCTGTGAGTTCAGGAGCATGTCCAGGTGATCCCAATCCTTGTAGAACATTTGCTCTTGGTGTATTTTTGTCAGCCACTCCTTCTTCTGTTTCCATTCATTGTATACATTTTCCTTCTCTTCCAACAGAGCCTGTAGCTTCTGCTGAATCTGAACACAATTTTCAGTGAAAAACTCATGTTGGTCTTTATACCCCATGGACCAGGGTAAGGTGTGAGGAGAAAAGCTTAAGTGGAGTGGTAGATAAGCCCCTTAAGTTGCAACAAAATTATCAAACAGAAAGAAGTAGAACAAGTTCTAACACTTATATTTGTGCAGACAGATAGTCAAGGGTACCTCATTTCAGGATGGAGGAGCGTTTCTTACAGCGTATACAGCAGTCTAAGCCAAGAGCAGAGAGAGTTAACTGTTTCTCAACAGTTCTAATTCTCCATTAACTTTAGTCATAACAGTGCAATTATAGCACTTTAAATTGGGATACGACAGAAACTTAAATAAGTTATCAACACAGCGTATTCTCCTCATCAGTGAATACATGCCTCAGTGTTAGACTTCATGTAATTTCAGCTTACAAACTCTGTATATCCACAGGCCTTATATAAATAATTTTTTCCTACATTTTTCTACAGGATAAATTTTACAGTCAGGACGATTTCTAGTTACTATAGTAATACTTTGCAATATTCAACACATTTTCAGGAAATAGCTTGGTCAGATGGGAGAGTAATTTGCACGAACTCTGCAGTTTTCTGAAAATATTCAAGAGACATGTTAATGGATTGTCAGGGGAGAAGTAAACTAGTAGACTGGAAAAGAAATAATGCTGTGAGAATCTTAGATGCTATTTTTCTTGAGTAAACTGACATTCTGATTTCCACCTTTCATTTCCGGGGAGTTAAATATACCAGCATAATTCATTACTACAGAAAAAGTTTCAATTCTTCTTTAAACTCTCCCATGTGTTTCAGTGTTTTCATTCTTTGGTTGACAGGTTTTTGTCCAGTCTGGTCTGGGACAGATATAGCTCTAACATAAAGCATAGTATTTGTGTGAAAACTCAGTTTGGAAAGTGGGTAGAATTATCTCCATTGCTCAGAACACAGCAAACTTCTCGAATAAGCTCAGCTTTGCTGCAGTGGGCCCTCAGGAAGTGCCAGCACTCGTCTACTGCTGAGGTAGGAAATGGAACAGATGTTTTTGTGCCCAAGCTAGGTGACACACTGAGGCAAAGGTAGGTCATATATGCAGATGATGCACGAGTGTACGTACACATTTTTATGCTTACAGCGTGATATAGTACAGAATGATAGTTACACTGGTGTCAAGTAGCTGAATGTGTGTGACCGAATCCAAATGAGTTTTAATTACCTCTTTTGATCCTATTTCCTCATCTTGCAAGAGTGACTGTCCTAGCTGTACAACGTGACTATACTTTTCTTCTCGTGCTTCAATCTCTGCCAGTAGCTGTTGATGCTGAGTAAGTCTCAGGCTGCTAGTAGATATGTCCCGAATAGTCTCCTTGGCTCTCATTTCCCTTATTATTTCTGCTGTCCATGAGAAATAGTCCCACACCTGGAACCCAAGAAAATGTGAAAGTTGAGGTTCGAGCTCAAGCAGGCAAGAAAATCATAGGCTGACTGTTCAACTTATAGTGAATAATAGGTAATAAAATCAACTAAAGAAAAGAAAGAAAATACTTCATTACAGCTTAAAGTACTTCTGTGAGTTTTAACAAGGTGGATAACATGACTGCAGGAATTTCTGCATACTGTGTTAAATCATACATGTTTTGTAATGTCACAATCAAACTGTGTCATATCACATCTATGACAGCATGATACAATTTATTGCCCTTTAGTCCTTCATTCCTTAAGTGTTTTCTGGTGTTACTCTTTCACAGAGGAGAAAACAATATCACCCTACTTTTCTGTGACTTAGCTTTGGGTAATACAAGTCTCTCTGAAACTTAAGTTGTATACATATTCTAAAAAGAGAGTAAGAATTTTCAAGCGAAAAACAAATGCGCTCACTTTAATAGAGGTGGAAAAAAGGCAGGTCAGAAAAAATTGCTTAAGCATATCAGGTATGCAGATTCAGCTTGATTTGTGGAACTATATTACTGAGATTGGCACAGAAACACAATTCTGGAAGGAACAAGGATGTAATGCTAATTTACTTTCAAAATCTGATGAACTGAAACATATTTTCAGTATCTTAAAGTGTCTGAGGCATTCAGCTGAGGCAATTATGAGCAAGAAAATTCTAAAATCTGAGAGTTATTTCTGACTGTGACTGAAGAAACTTGTGCAAGTAAAAATAATTTGACATTTTCTATATGTGAAAATTGAGAAGATCAGGAATACTTCTTGCCAGCAGACTGACATCCAAGAGACAGGGAGATGCCTGAGGCATAATCCCATCTAAGCGTGTCACTGAGAATAGAGTCACCTGGCTTTTTTATTTTGCGTTATGATGTCAAGCAAGTGCTTTAATGACTGTGTAGTTCTCTATTAAGCACTGGCAGATTTATGTATTTTTAAGGTGTTCATTGCTTGTAAATTTGTCAATGCAGATGAAAGGACACACTGCCAGAGGAAGAAATGGGTTATAGATTTGCCATTCAGACCACAGGATGCATCACAGATTTCAGACAAAATTCAAACCAAAGGTATTTTGCATTGTTCCAGCAATAAAAAGAAAAAAGTACCCCCACCAACATGACATTTTCCATCTGAAGTCAATAACTAAATTTATGATACAAGCTATGAAACAAAACAATAATTAAGTGAACTCTGAGTGACTACGTTTTAATGGATAAATCCATAAAGATCCACGCTGATGAAGACTCCCAGACGGAAGACTATCTAGAATCTAATATATATTAGAAGAATACATACTAGAAGAAATTTGCCCTGTTCTTACTATCATTCCTAGATACTGTCAGAAAGACAGTGGACAAATGAACATTTCACCTACATCACTAGAACCACTCTAATTGTCCTTAAGTCATATTCTAATTCATGTTATTTCCCCATCAACAGTTCTGCACAAGATAATGGATACTTAACAGTTAAAAAACAGACATAATAAACCCTAAAAAAAACCCATAAGCATCCTTTATCTCTAAGCGTACAATATATTTTTGGATAGAATATAACAGGTAATGCTGGTTTGAACACTTTTAAGGGACTTAAAAGTGGATTAGCCTAATGTGCAGAAGCCTCTCATGCTGGCACAAAAGCATCATATACACATTATTGTGGTCTTGATCCCAGCTCATCCCCTTAAGACAAACTTGTGGGACCTTTTTTTTCCAGGTGAGCATATCCTTGATATTCTCAGTTTCCTAGCACACATGGAAACAGATTGTGAACTACCAGAGGTAACTTTAATGGACACTGAAGTTGTACCTGGAACAGTTCAAGAGTACAAAGAATGTGAAGGTATTATAGAAATCTACATTAGCAACTTCCTTCATTATAAAAGGGGGCACCCTTCCTGTTTTAGTACTTGCTACTGCAGTACTTGCAGCAATAATCTACTAATTTGTGGTGGTGTAGCTCAAGTGCATTCACTGAGACTACTGATATTTACAAAATGTTTCGTGGCAAATCATAGCTCAGTGACCTACTGAGTTCTTTGGAGACAAAGCTACTGTGCATTGCACGTGATGATTTATGCTGATATATGCATGTCACTGTGTTTAAGCAACTTGAGAGGTTACTGCGAAGACCAGTGAGTTGTATTTGATATATTCCACAAAGTAAGTTAACTGAGGGTTATTGCATGCCCTGAGAGACAGAACAAACTTTTAGCCATTATAAAAGGGAAACATCTATTTTTGTCACTCTTCCTCAGAGGGGATTCCAGTCTTTGAAAGAACTACTGCTACCACAAAGTGATGACCATTTCTGACAACTATCAGCTATCCCAGTCACAGTTGGATATAAGCTTTCCTTCCTACAGAAGGTAGGAGATCGTTATCCTCTAACACCTTTCTAAATAGCTACAAGCACTTAAATGCTTGATTAATAACACCGATAGCACCTGCAGCCTTTTACATCAGCCTTTGCAGCTTGGAAGTACACCTATGATTCACACACACTGAAGGCAGCTTTCCTCTCTGTACGGATGGACAGAAGGCAGAAATGCTTACATGTGCCTGAAACTGGTAAAGCTTGTACGCTTGTTCCAGAAGTTTCTTGCGCAGTTCCACTTTAGACTTCAGGGCCTTCCAATTGGTCACTATTGCCTGCTGCTTTGCTTTCAGGTCTTCCACCTGCTTCTTTGAGCAATGGGTCAGCACACGATCTGCGGAGTGGATCAGCTCCTGAAGCTATACGCAGTGAAGAAAGAAGAGGGTAAGAAAGAGAGAGTCATAGATATTCAGCTAATATCAGAAAAGTTATGATAAGAGCTATGTTAATTGTACATGAATCAACAGTTCAAACATTTTCTGACCTAACTTTCCTCAGGCTAAACAAAAGCTTCCCTAATTTCAGTTCTATGGAATAACAGTGACATCCAGTGTTTGCTAAGGCTCACAACAGTGATTTTTTTCAAATAGACAGATTTTGTTTCTCCTTATTATGCTGTTTATTATGAGCAATGCAAATAATAGCTAACCATACCTTGATTTCCCCAGTGACCATACAGATTAACTGTGACTACATTCTTTGCATGCATATCTCATGCTCTTTTACCTTTAAAAGTAACAAGCAGCTGGTGGGATCAATTCTAGCATTACCTGCCACAAGGCCAAGACATGAGTCCACTGATAACTGGGATAACTACTTCAGTAATCTCAATATAATGCATGCTGTGTTGATTATACCATTACATTTACAACGTGATGAAGAGAATACTCATAGTTTTATTGGTCTAGTTGAAGCTAAGCAAATCTCCTATAGACAAGGAAGCTGTTGTCATGAGCTGAACCTTTTCACAAGTTTGTATAATGAACCCCTAATTCTTCTTTCTCGCAGTCCAATTCCTACCCCTCTAAAGTTGTTGAGAATTCCAGAGCACTGCCCTGTCCTTCCTTCTATAATCCTCTAGAGTCAATCAATGCATTTTGTGTTTAATGAATATTCATTTTCTCTGCACACAGTACAGATTCTGCATTTTTTCTTGTAATTACCTGGAACACTTTGAAGAAGGCAGTAAACACATCATAAAGGATGGCATAATCATACATTTCAAACAATGATAAAAAATATCCCTGTGAATCACTTCAATAGTCAACACTCATTATAATATATTCCTTATTCCTAAGGTGTTAAATGGCCTACTTTATCACTGCCATCAGACCTTAATGTTCATTAAAAAAAGCAAAAGCCTAAGGAAGATCCTTAGAGACTTCCAGACTCTGACAGAGAGCCTGTAATAATTTGGTTCGCAATGCTAAATGATTACTATGATTGTCTTGGAAACTTGAATTTTGGCTACACATCAAAGACCAGAAGTGCCTTTCATTACCTGCTGCTCATTCCCAGACAGCTCGTGCTCCAGGGCCACATGGTTCCGGAGCTGGGTTTGCACACCTCTCATGTCCTTGGCAACATCATCTGGAATACTTTTGGACTTCTCCTAGAAGAAAGAAATCACAGAAAGCTTTGTTACTTTCTACTTCCCAGCAAAACACACTACAAGCCTACTTTAGTCATTTTGTGTGGTGCCACTCATACTGCACAGTTAAGGACATCCTCAGTTACTCAATTATGGTAGGTAAAGGAAGGTGGAAAAATCTGTCCTAGTACCTCACTTGTAAATATCTTAGTGATTAAGCTTTCCAACTGGACTGTGAGACATGAAGTTTCAAGCCTTTCCTTGATCAGACAATACAGAAGAACGTCTTACAGGTTTTGTGTTGGGACTGAATTGCTCTCCCACTCAGTAGTGAAGCTTATTACGTGCAAGAAGTATTGGTTGCCTGGACCAAACTCAGCACGGGGATAAAACAACAGCTGGTTTGTGAAGTGTTTCTGAACTATCACTTGCCACTGCCACTACTTTATCACTGAAGTTAAATACTCACGAAGTTCTGAAAACCCCAGCTAGTATATGGGGAAATATTATGACATTTGATTTTCCATTCATGACAGGGAAACAGTAGTAACATTGTTGAACAGGGCAGCCTCTGCCAGCACAAGCAAGTAGAAAATCTACTGCATGTAACCTAACAAAGTCCTGTTGCCTTGCGAACAGTGGAAGCTCTGTTGAATTGCTGCCTCTAGTACACATGTGCGTTAGGGAAGCCACATCCGTCATTACAGCAAGGATGTGCTTTCTCCATGAAATTCTTCAGGATGCTCAGATAAAACAGAAGGCTGAAGATTTTAATCAGGACTTCTCCCTCCACTGGAACTGTTTGAAATTATTGCCAGTACTGGGCATGGAAATGAGAGGAAAAGATTTTTGGCCCAGGTTTTTGCATCAGGTCACGTGATTGCCTGGCAACCTTCTAGGTTAACAGTCACTGTAATCCAGACAAATGCCTTTTTTACAAGACAGTTCTTTCTTCAGCACATAAAGCTACAATGGTGTACGAAGAACCACCACAGTGAGGCAGTAAACAGTTTCTTAGGCCTGATGACTGCAAAAAACATTACTATATGCATTGCACTGTGAGACAACGTTGTTCGAGCCCTGATCTTCTCAGCTTATCTCACAGATCAGCATCTCCAGCTGCACCTGGTTTTACCAGTGGTTCTCATAAGGTGACCAGTCAGGCATCTAAGAATTACCCAGGATTTTTATTTTTTTTTAAACACTTTGAGTAATCACACAGGATTCTTACTGAAATTTTTTTTGAAGTCAGCAGTAAGCTGAGAATCATAAGAATATTCCACAAATTAAGCTGAAATGAAGTTCACATTACATGAGACTTTCCCATTATTTTTTACCTCAATATGGGCCAGAGCATCTGTCAGATCTTGGTAACACTTGTGAATCGACTCAGCATCTCTCAGCCGCTCACCTCGTAATTTGGTAATTTCCAGCAGCTCCTCCCAGGAGTTCCTACAAGGGAGGATGGGGAAAAGAACCATGTAGAGCATTTAAACTAGAAGTAAAGGAGATTAACAGTCTGAAGAAAGACAGAAAACAAGACCTCCTCTTATTTTGTTTTTCATTCCTGCCATTAAATTTTTTGGAGTGATTCTCTGAGGGGCAGCATGTCTCTCACCCTCCTCTGTCCATGTTCTCCTATCTGCTCCAGGCACTTAAATAGATAAGGGTGCCCCCCTCCAATATGCTTTTCAGGTTTTATACACAGGACTTGGAGGACTGAATCACACCATACTATTCCTTCATGCTTCTCTTTTGGGCCAGTTTGAACCGATGCCAGACATAAGAAGCTTATAACATCTTAATGTTGCTCTGCAGAGCAGTTATGGGATTCAGACTTGAAAATCAGAAGCAACTAAATGCCTAGCCTTTCAGTTAGGTGATCCTGTTTCAAAGGGCAAAGGAAGTTCACTCACCCCTTACTTGTAAAGCCCCTCTGACGCAATTTACAAGAAGCCAAATCAGCAAGCAGATAATGCCTGCATTATACTAGTCTATTTTTATATGAGGCATGGCTGAAGTGCTGTATCAGTGAGCAAACCACATATTTTGCAATTAGAGAATTGGGAAGACATGCCTTACCCTTTTCTAATTCCTTCTCACTTCCTTCTCCTCAAGAGTGAATTGAAAGGGCAAAGCAGTATAGAGTAACACAAGTCTCCTACCGTAGCTCTTTCTGCTTCTGCCGAATTTCTCGGGACTCAGAATGCCCACAGTTCAGCAAGTTGTCTGCCAGCTGCTGGCAAGCCACAACTCTTTTCCCAGCTGCTTCCAACTGGTGTCGGAACGTGTCATATTTGGCACAAAGTTGCTTTTGAAGAAAAAACAGCAAAAACAAAAAAGGCATTTTGAGAGCTCTCTCTTCCCCAAACGTACGGGCTCAGCTATCAGAGAACAGTCAAAAGACAGGTAATAAGCTTATCATATTTGGAGATTGAGAAACTGCAGCAAGTGACTGGATTTTACCTCCAAAGACAGTGAGCAGCTACAAACTATTAACAAAACATGAGGTCTGTGATGCAGGTGGGAGGCAGAAACATTATTACTGGGAATAGATCAATGTACAATTAATGTCAATTATTAAATTATATGTTTTCATTTCATGAAGGCAAATGTGTATTCAGTACTATAACTGGATAATGTAGTCCAATTTAAAGATTTAGGATATTTTAGGATATTTTGAAATAAATGACAGAAATTAGGGTTCTGAATGGCTATTGATTTCTAATGTGCTAATATTAGATTTGTTTCTGTGCCATGTGAAGGGGTATAGCTGTAGATATTTGCACATCAGCATTTGTGGTGAAAAAAAATCCTTAAGGGACACCAAACTGAAATATCTGGATAATAAAAAGAGAAAGGAATTGCTCTCTGAAGGTGTAGATAGAGATTTTATCATGCACTTGTTTCACGCAGCTTGGCCCCCATGGTAACAGGATGTAAGTGTTAGGCAATGCTGCCTGCCCATCATCCTTCCCACCCACGCTTCACCCTTTTTCTCCTCCCATCTCCCAGTTATTTGTACTTGTTTCATATTCTGTCTTACAAGTTTTCAAGGACTACCTTAGAATCTTTTTACGGTATCACTACATAGAGTTTGGTTGATTTTTGATCTGTTACCCAAAAAACTCACCAAAACATGTTCATAATCATTTCCATAGTCTTCAGAGCTGACTGACTGTTTCTGCTGAGCGATCCAGTCTTGCAGATCTTCATATTCTCGTAGAAACTCATGCAAGACAAGAGTCTCATCCAGTTTCTTCCCTCTGTTGGGGGAAGGAGACAAGACAATACAGTTAGACCAAGGGAATATAAGAGAAGGGCAATCAGTAACGTTCTTGCTATTAATCCTCAGAATCTCTCACCATCCAGACTCGTTCTTCTTTAATGAAAGAGCTGACTTTATTTCTCAAGATTGGAAATTGTGTCTGTAGGCTGACAGCTCTCAGCCAGGTGAGACTCATTGGCTGAGTTTCCCAGAAAAACACTGTGCCTTATTGAGATCTCTCCTTGGTTTTGTGTTTTGTTGTGCTTTTGTTTGTATGTTTTTCCTTCCCATGAGAATACCCATTGTTTTTTTTTCCAGATCTGTCCTGATCTGTCCTTCTAAAGATAACTGTAGTACTTAGGAAAATGAGAAGGAAATCTTTCTAACCGAGGATCGCGCACCGGGAAGACAAATGCTATGAAAGACATTTTATGCAATTCTGCTCTTATTACCTGTTCAGAAAAATTGCTGCAACCTGCTGCATATTTCTGATCATCCAGAGTATCTTTTAAAACAGCCTGGCATGTTACAGACCATCCATAGTAAACAAAATATCAATTTTTATCTGCTAGCACTATCTGGCCATTGTGCAAATATTCCAGGAAAGATGAACTTGGGCTTCCCTGTTTGAATTACAAATGCTCATCACAAGAGATAGAGCCTACTGAGAGAGTCCAGCCCACCAAGGAGAATGCAGAACAGAGGTACAAATCAGAACACCAATAAGCACCATGAGACCCAGGTTAGCATTACACGTGAATGAACACAAAAACTTTCTGTGTTCAACACATACGAACATTTTAATATTTCTAGATTGAGGATTTCTTTTTCTGAACTTCTCATTCACAGGATTTTCTAGTGATGCTTCTACTTTTAAAATTGCAAACAAGAATAAAAACAAAATATAAAATATCAGCATTTCCTCTAGGCTTAATTATTCTAGTATTCAGATTAGTTTATTTGTTATTATGCTTGCACAGCTTAATTCCTTTTCTGAATGAAATTTTGGTGGAGAAAAAACCCAAACTGTTCAGACATTTGTTCCTTCCTGAACAACAAACCACAAGTCTTTAAAATCCCTGTATACAAGCAACCTGTCCTGTTGTAAACATCTTACTGTAATGATAACAGAAAGGAAGTGAAATGAAAAGTAAATGACTCATTCAAGAATAAAACCCTTCCTATACTAGCACAGCAACTGAGCATAAAGAAAAGTGTACCTGTCTCCCTTCTGCTGTGTAATGAATTAAGTAATTTTCAAGCCACATTAAGGAAATCTTTTAAAACCATTTTCTTCCTTTGGATAGCAGATTCCAAATACTACAAACCAAGTCAGAATCTGGCATTTCAAATCACTTTACAAGCGGATGGTGAAGGGTAAAGAGAAAATTTGGAGGCTTCAAGTCCTTAATATGTAGCAAAACACTCTGAATAAAATGTAGAGTTCTTGCTTAACAGTAATGAAATGCTCACGCTTGCAAAGAATTATAATATAAACCCAAACAATTTCATAAATACAACTGAAAAAAGAGGAGTTAATGGATATGATCCAAATTCCCGTGAGGTAACTGGAGATATCCTTCATTGACTTCGGCAGGCTTTGAATCAAACCTAGGATCCAAGGGTTAGTTCTAGTTTATACCTTGCTGCTGCTAGTTCCTGAAGCTCCTGGAGTCTTGAATGAACTTGCTCCTTTGGTCCGTCAACCTCAACATACTGGATGGAGCCCACAAGAGGAAGGGTTTGGACACTTGCACTCAGTTCTTTCATCAGTTCTTGGTAAATGGCAATCTCGTGCTCCAGTGCCTGGCAGAGAAAAGAGTGGATTAAGAGCCAGTTGTCCAAGATATCCACTGTTAGAACTTTTGCACCAGCCTATGGTATAGTCATTGGGACATTAAAAGAGAAGAAAACCTTTCTGGAAGCATGTCACATTTCCAAGACTTGATCAATTTTACATCATTTTCTAGCAGCCTTTTTTTTAAAAAAAAGGAGTATATGAATTCAATCTAATTGGGTGAATAAAGACAACGGAAATTCCTTATACATTATTAGACAGAGAATCATACTCCTGGAATAATGCTTTATCTGTATCTTTAATTTTAGGAAAAAAAATAAGGCTGCTGCATGCATCTGTTGAGACTGAAAAGTAGGTATCAAATCATAGTCAGTTTTGGCCTCAGAAAAATGAAACTAGACTATTCACTATTCTCCTTTTTCCCCAAACTCCATTTTTTCTAACCATATTAGTAAGCTGCATTGATCTTTTCCTTCAGTCCATTCACATGTAGACATATATCAATGTGAAATATCTTGTTGATGGCTAGACGCTTAAGTACCAACGAGAGAGAAAATTTTACAACTGCAGACAGACCAGAAGATCAGGCCAGAATACAGACTTTAAGCAGAGAAATACCTTATGTTTCTTGAGGAGTTTCAGTGTTCCATCTTCATCCTTACCGTAGTCCTTGCTTGTCACAAGCGGATATTTTTCTGCTATCCAAGCCTCCAGGTCTGAAGTATTCATTAAAAACTATAAGTTAAAGAGAAAGCAAATTAGTTTCTACCTGAACTTTCAAAAGACTTATGTCATTTTTTTGACCTAATAAATTCTAAATGGAAGATACATTGTAAGATTTACTGTGATTTTTATTAAATAGAAAATAAAGAATGTTTAATCCCAAGAACTACTGTTCCACACTGTTCTGTCAAATCATACAAAGGTGAAGAGGGCCAGAGATAGAAGGCATCAGTACACGGCTAAGGTCTGCTCCAGGCATCAAAGCTCTGGCAGCAAGTTTCAAGTTGTTTCGCTTTTCTTTCTTCACATCACTATCCTTACTTGATTCTTCCTTTACCTGATTCACTAAGGGTGGGGGCCAACTGTATAATATCACGGTGATATTTCTCTCTTTCCCTTCCTAAGAAGTTCAAATCACCTATAAGAATCATGCTTCATAAAGCCTATAGGATGGACAGCTGTTTTTATAGCTGGAGGAAATAAGAACAAGATGATCAAGTTCCTCAGGGAACATACTTCATGTGGGCCTGTGAAGTCCATGCAACGCTGTTTATATCTACAAAACTGCATGTGTTATCTGAAAAACTTCACTCCTAAGTGAGCCACTGATAACAGAAAATTTGAATTATTGAGATAAATATTTGCATGGAATTTTTAAATTTTTTTTTTCCAACAGGCTAAACATAAAGGTCCAGTTGATAATAATAGGGCCAAAAGTCCTAACTTGCTCTGAGAGTGAAAGAGTGTTATCAGTTTCTCAGTGTCATTTTCTTGTCTGGAACAATGTTGCCTGGAACAGGTAAAGATTGGCTGTCCCAAAAGATCCCTTCTTTTCTGATTTCCTTGTCGTAGTTCTCCAGTATGAAGGGCCAGTTCAGGATCCATTGCATTACTTAAGCCAAAGTCGGAGGCTGTATAAATGAGCTACTACTAGGAGAAAGGTGTTCTACACACAGCCATAAGGGATGGGTACAGTATCCGAGGCAAACCTCTAGAGCAGCAGGTCTAGACGGGGGCTGCATTCAGCCTGCAACTCAGCCCTCCATTCCCATGAGCATGGCCTCAAGCAACTGAAGTGAACCCAGCAAAGCTGTTTTGTTATTCACTTTAAAACTTTGGTCCTCTTGTTTGTTTGAAAAAGCTACTGTGTAAGCACTTTGCCGTAATTTATACCTCCTGGAAGCCCACTGAGTTCTGCAGTTGCTTCATCCTTTCCTCACAGGCCTTCTCCAAACCCTGCCAGGCAGTCACAAGCTCCTGGCATTTCTCACTTATTTTCTGAGCTGATGGGTGCTGGCCTACAACCATTATCTTTCCTTTATCCAGGACCCGCTGGACTTGCTGTTTGTGGGCATTCACTTCTGCCTGCAGTTCCTGGGAATAAGATAAAAGAAAAAAAAGGAAGGATATATGAGGACAAAGAAACTCTATGTGCTCCCAGTCCTAACAAAACTGGCAGTTGGTGATGGTGGGCAGAGGATAGCCAGTGGACACAAGGACTGTCTGTTTCTACAACAGCTGCAGCCTCAGCCACTGGTCCCCCAGCCCTACTTGCATAATGGTCTTCTCTTGGTGCTGCCATTTAGGAGGAGATAAGAGTCTATAAGATGGCAGCAGACATCGCTTAACTTCCCTACACCCTCAGCATCACTCACCAAAGTCCTTGGCTTTGTCCTCTGGCCTTGTCCTACCCCTTTCTCCTTATCATGCACCTGTCGCTTCCCCTGGCCCAGCAGCCAGCGAGGTTTGGGAGATGGAGCAGGACAAAGAATGAGACACAAAGCTAGGGGATTCAGAAAAGAGTGTTGAGCTGATGATGATGGAGAAAATAAAATATCTCAGAAGATGAATGGGCTGGAGGATGATGGGAAGGGAGACATTGTCAATAGTACCATGAAAATCATTAGATTCCTGCTCCTTAAAGTCTCCCCATTGGTCTTATAACCTTTCTCATGGAACTTGCAGCCCAGGTGCTGCAAAATCTAGTGTTGGCTGTGGTACATGGCAGCTCTGAGGTGCCACTACAAAGAATTAAACTCTCCAGAAATCAATATTAACCTGTCTTTATAAATATATTGGCTGTGTCTTCTTCAAACCATTTACAAGCGGTACAGAACTAAAACATTAAATAGCTGTTATATGCTCTCCTAGAGAATCTAGCAAACCTGAAGACTGCATGTATAATGAAACAGTAAATGTAGAACTAAAATAGGATGAGCATGTAACAGTAAAAATATTCAACCCAGATCAATCCACAAAGCAAAAAGCCTCATTTTTTTCTATTTAGTGTGAGGTATGTTAGCTTTTTATCCACTTTAAATGGGAAGAGCTACAAAATTTCTCATAGTAATAATACTGCAAAATAGGACAAATTTTGCAGTTACCACAGGAATTTCACATTTGTTCAGAAAATCATCACCATGTTGCTGACTTGTCTCAATCCACTAGAACCATTTTAGCTGGAATCAGTAACTGTATTCATTGAAAGTGAGGCAATACATTTTCCTTGCAGCAGCCTTCCTGAAGGTAAAGGAGAACTATGCAGGTGCTGGTTTGCAGGCTGAGGTGAAATGCAACGTGCCAACATGCTATAATACACTTGATTAAAGGAGTTACCTTGTGTTTTTGCAACAGGCTTTGAGCCACATCCAAGGACTTCCCACAGTTAGTAGAATGGACAATAGGCAATCGCTCATTAATCCAGTTCAGTTCCATGTCATGATAATGGTAGAACTCATAGAGATCCACTGCAGCTTCCAGCAACTTGCGCCTCTCATCAAGAGGTGCTTGCAAAGATTCAAACCTAGAGGTCATCCATTATATAGGTGTTAAAACAAAGCTTTATCCTGATCCTGCCAACGTGATTAGGCTACGAGACCACTGTGAAGATGAGAAAACACTGGACACTTCTTTGCAGTTAAATTTCGAACATTAGTGCTGCTGCACATACTAGAATCCCTTCTCCAGAAAGCTACTTTTGAGAAGTAGACTTATACGGTAACACTAAACTTAAGCAAAAGAAAAGTGATTTACGCTTTTGAATTTCTAGGCTTGTCCTGTGATGTTTTAAGGAACTAGTCACTATTGGATGCTGGATCACTGCACCTCTTGGAAAGCAGTGGATGACCTATGGATAAGCAAAGGACTCGAGGAGGAGTGCAGCAGACAAGGAGCAAGGTCCAGTACCAAAGGTTGAGGTGGGTCAACAGGCAGCTGTGTAGGTGCAAAGCACAGTTGTGGTACAGCCAGGAGGACAAGTCATTCCTAAATATGGATTAAACCTAATCAACCAAATGACATTTTCTCGAAGATAGAACAAAAAATGTTATTTGTCACAAGGGGTGGAGACAAAAAAAGAATGATACCTCACCTTTTCAGATATTTCTGTGTTTCATCCAGAATTCTCTGGGAGTCGAAGTGATTGGTGGCCATTTTCCTCGCATGAGATACAATAGAGTTCATTTTCTCTGCCAGCTCACGTGTCTCGTTTTCCAGCTGTCTGTGTTGCTTGAGTAGGTCACGGCTGGAGCGTAAATCATGGCCTGTCTCAGATTCCTGAAGAACTTTCTCAATTTTCTCTATCTTCTTTTTAGCATCCTGCCAGGAAAAGATTATGGCACGCTTATACTAACCTTTCAACATAATTTTCTTTCACTCTGCCCCTCACATGACAGCTTCCTGGACACAATTTTTAAAGTCATATGTCCTTTCTTGGTAACATGATGACCAGGTGTCTCTAAAAGGTATCTTCTGGCTATATTTTGTTTTGCGCACTATTTTGGAGTACTCTTCTCTCTGAGACACTGAAGCACGTAATTAGAAATGGTTCCTTTGAACTATCTTCAGTGTCATAATACAAAACCATCAAACAATTTTCAAAGGCTTCAGACTGTAACTACAACACAACAGCTGTTCCATGACACTGGTATTGAAACACCTTCACAGCACATTGTTCCTCTTATACAATTTGCCGGGATGACTCAGCGCCATGCCTCCAACCCCCCAAACTGACTCCAAGCAAGCAGTTACGTTTGCGCAGTATTGACCCATGCAGAGAGTTTTGACTGCTTTCCCCATAGAGGTTGGCCACACAGATGCAGTGCTGAGTTTGAGTTCAACAGCTTTGTGTCGTGGTGCTGTGCTGGCACTGTTATCCTGCTTATAGCTTTGGAGTGAGCTTGGGTTATATTGGGTTTTATTTCATTATAAATTTCATCATTTGAAATTTATAGCTTGGGTTATATTGGGTTTCACTTCATTATAATGAAATTTCATTATAATATAATGAAAATATATTATATATAATATTATATTATATATAATATAATGAAATATAATATAATTTCATTATAAATTTTCATCATTTATTTTTTCATTATATTGGGTTTTCTCTCCCGAGACTGTAGAGAAAATGACACCTTAAACAACAGTTTTATCAGGATGGTATTCTGCCTTTTTTTTTTTTTTTGAGAAACATATAATAGGGAAACCAGGATGCTAGGCCATTCCTCCTCTCTGTTCCCCATCACCACCTGACCTGGAGAAGTTCCATGAGCTGTTCTTGCTGCCCAGCTTGTCTCAGCTTGTCACCTCGTTCTATCATCTTGCCATACAATTCCTTCCACTTCTTTTGAAGTTCTGACATCTTCTTTTGGATAGAAACTGCAGCATAATGGTTGTCTTGAATCAGTTGATTTCCTTTCTGGAGAAACACAGCACATGATTTTTTTTGAGCAGATCAGCACCTATTAAGTTTGGGACAAGATGGAAGACTTCGCTCCCAAACTGCCTTCACCTTTATCAGTGTTGCAAAATGCTCCTCATTAGCCATCATTTCCTTCTCAGCAGCCTCATGCCACTTCAGTTTGCGTAGAACATTTGTTGGATCACGGTAGGATTCATCTGATGCAATCTTGTACTTCTCTTCCATCCATATCAAAAGCTCAGCAGCGTCACGATTAAATTCCTTACAGAAACAAACAGGATTACATTGATTTAACTTCTGATTCTGTGCGGGTTTGCAGTGTATCCTTGCTGTTAGGATCAAGCTCTAGTATTTTATTTTTTTTTCTAACAGTTAGGAAATGTGATATATTTTCACATAAAAGTTGTTCTGTATCATCAACACTCTTAATTGAAGAGGTATGATCTTGAAACTTTGTAGAGTTTTTAAGCTCTCAAAGTAATATACCTTAGTCTCTTTTTTACCACATTTACTAATCTGTTACCTTTAATTGTCAGTGAAGGTTTGCATTTTTGATAGCCTATTTTAACCATAAGTTGTCCAATCTTCCAGTATAACTTTGTAGCTCAGCACTGCAAGTGAAATTTGTTGCGAAAAGTTGTTGTTGCCAAATTGTTAAGGCCCAGAACAATAATAAATATTGAATAGAACAAACTTATCCAGTAGACAAAACATTCTGTTGATATTTTGCATTCAATATCTCCATTTTTGTTCTGGTATTCTGCTCTGATTATGGCTTCGAAAGATTTATCACCAGTGTGTCACCTGCTCCTTGAAGGGTGAAATTCTCTATCTCATAGCCAAAGAGAAAGTGAGCTGTGGTAGGAACGCTCAGCAGTTTGAGATTTGTCCCATATTAAGACAAAAGGTAAAATTACTTCACGCATGCCTGACCAAATTTGCAGTATCAGTCTTTTTACCTGCAGCTGTAGGGAATCCAACAGTCTCCGTTTCCTCTCAGTATTGCTTTGTATCAGCCGCTCCCACCTTCGCTGGAGAGTGACCATTCTTTCTTGAATACTACCAAGAAAAACAGGAAGTGCAGTGATATACTAGTCACATTGGTTCCCCATGGCTGTACTGTAGTCGTGACTATGATATAAAAGGGATCTAGTTCAACACCTCTGTTGACATGGGATGACCCAGTCCCATGACCATGCTGGACTCATCTGGAAAACAGCTATTGCTTGTCAGCTGCCCTGGATTTTCTTTTTGTATGGCTGTGTAACATTAGTGAATTGCTGTCATGTATGTTTCACTAAAACACCCAGACCTTTCTCTTTCTCAAATATTCCACTTAACTAATATTTTTCTCTGTGATGTAAGTGCAATGAGGCTCTGGAAAGGCCTTCTACCAGTAGTAGTGCTGGTAAGAAATCAGATTTTAAGATCAGTTTTATAAGTTTATGGAGGGAATTTTTAAGACATTATCACTTTCACAAGAATATGGTCTTTTTGACCCAGGAGGTCCATTCTAATTCTTGTTTATGCAGGGGTCCCCTTACTAGATCCTAGAGGCTCTAGCACAGTAAATGAATTAAAGTTCAACTTCAACAAAAGCATGAAGGAGCTGATCCTGATGAGTTATTTCCATGTGAAATCTTCTGTAACTTTTTAACAGCAAACATTAATTATAATATGTGATGCAAATACATGAAGAAAAATCTGTTTTATCTAGGTATTTAATGAGTTTACATTAAAAAAGTTTTAACACTATAAGTAATTTATGATACAAGGTGAATTATTCTAGTGTTCTGTTAAATGCCACTTTTAAGCTAACAATTCCGCTTGGGTTAAATGCCACTTTTAACCTAAAGAATTCTGCTTATTTGTCCTGAAAGCACAGGAAGTCTGTATTTTTTAAAAAAAAATCCCCCTTTCCCCCCTCATCCAGCAGATCACATCTTGGAGGTCAACTAAACCCTGGCTCAGAGAAAGCTTTTCATTTCACCCTAATCACACTGGATCATTTATTAAAGCTAAATAAAAAAGCAAAGAGTTTGTACTCACATGTGAGATGCAAAGTGCTTCCTCTTTATTAGGTTCATCCCATTTTCATTAAGTGCTTCAACTCGTCTCTTCAGTGCCATCAGCAGTTGTTCAAATTCCTGATGTTGCTTCAGCAGGCTTCGAACAGCATCTACATGGTCCTGCATTTAAGAAATAAAATTTGATCGTCTTTTCTTGGTCATATGTTGCTTCTGTAGCAATTAAAAGAAATTTAAAAATCAGCCCTTATTTTCCCCGTTCTCTTTCAGGCAGGAGATATAGTGTATATTTTGCAGGTGTCCAAGAATTCTCAGTGCTACAAACAAGCAGTAGGTGTTTAGGTTTGTATCATATCAGGTTCCTCTGGTTTATGTTTCCATTATGGTTCCATTTTCACCTTTTAAGACAATCTGCATTCTGAATTTATGCCACGTCTAGAGACGTGCAATAGAAAAGGCTATAACTAAGTAAAGCTTTATCTAGTTGACTCCAAAAGTACTGAAGTTTCAGTATCAGCTGAAAACATAAAAGATGGTGAGATACCACAATCTCCTCCTTCACTGATCTTGTCAACATTGCCTGCATTTGTTTTTTTCCCTTTATTTGCTTTAATGTTCTTAAAATACTCAATGAAAGGAAAAAAATTTTTAAAAGGCAGGTTTTTACTTCACAAAAAAATATTAATTACATTCAAGCTGAAACTTTTTTTAATGGTTAGCCACCAAATGGATGAGTCAGTTGTATATAAACCACCTGATGTGTACAAACACAGCAACAAATCACAACTCTAGTTGGTTTTAAATTTTTTTGAGACAACGAGCTTCATTTTCATCAAGATGAGTAAGAACATAAGAACATTAGTAAGAACATGAAAGTTTAGTTTCCAAGGATTAAAATGCCATGACTATAAGAATGAGGAAACTGATATAATTAAGATTATTGTTGTTATTCCCTGGATAGGGAGATGAAGCAGGAGAAAACACAATAAGCTGCTGTACATACCCCAAGGTCATCACCCCGGAGAAAGGCCTCATGGCCAGAGAGGGCTGCATTGATACGGTCTCCCTCCCTATTGAACTTCTGCAATTCCAGGCCATCCTGCAGCTTTTTCCGTCGCTCTTCCCACATTTTCTCCAGCTCTTTGTTTTCCTCAGCAAGCCTCTCCATGGAGTGGTGGACATCTACGGCCTTGCTGTTACTGGGTTGTTCGTGAATTACTTTATGACCTAGCTCTTCCAGCTGCACAAATCTTTCCAGAGTCAAAAAGAAAAGTGAGAGCTCACTGCATGAGGGAATATGAATTCTCTTTCATCGTAGCTCTTTGCTGTCTTGACAGTACCTAAACATTAAGCTTCCCTCTTTATCACTCTCTTCCTGCTAGCCATGGCTGTGCACTACACAAAGTGCAGCTGGTTGTTTGCTCAGGGATATATGCTGGAAGCAGCAGGTGAGATTTCCCCATTTGGATTGAAAGCCCATATAAGCAGGCTTTCCCATTAAAAGGCAGAGGAGGGGCAACTCAGAACTTCCTAACTTCTCCTGCATAAGGAGAACTGAAGATGATAGCAACTGGAAGCAAAAGGCCTGAGAAGGGAAGGACTGGGGGAGCTGAAATAAAGTGCAGATGGCACTATCCGAGAGGTCAGGAGAGCCTGTGGAATACTACTCCAAACATACAGCTCCACTCCCTCCATCAGACACCAGGATATGTATGCAAAAGCTAACTGGATTTTGTGTTCCGCAGTCTCCTTTTGACACTAAGTTTCAAAAGCATCTGAACAAACTCTCAACATCACTTTCATACAGAATTTATGTACACAATAGACATGCTTCATCTTTACAGTACCGTTGTCATATCACCCCACTCTGCCCACCCTGACAGAATCTCTCTACCTTTCATTATGAGACCTAATTTCTTTCAGCAGGTCCTGATGTTCCTTTAGCAATTGCTCTGCAGAAGCCACATCCACACCCATTTCTTCACTGCTTAGTTTCTCCCGAATGCCTTCTGCCCACAGCAGGAGCCTCCGGCTGTCTTGTAGGAAGGACTGTTGATTTTGGGCCTGCTGCAGAAAGTCCCGCTTCTTTTGGGTTTCCAGCTTGAGCTTTGCCAGAAGCCTCTCCATGTTTTCCACCTGCTCAGTGATAGCCTTGCTCTCTGCAGGGTTGGTGTCCTTAATGCTGCAAGAGGAAATAAAATACATTCTATTGGATAAACACCTCAGGCGTTTAGAGCTTGAACCAATACTCTCTAAAAGGAATGGATTTGGATATTTACACTTCCAATAAAAAGAAAGTCAGCTGAGGCAACAAATGCTCCACACTCACAAGAAATAATGATGTGAATATGGTGTACTGCAGAAAGTGCATCCCTGTGAAAGACACAACACTATTGTGGCTCGATGATTCATTCCTATTTTGAATGTACAGAAAACTTAAAGAAGTAAAACACTTTAAATTAATATTTCAAATTCAAATGCCAGTGCACAATTCTCTGCTTGCTTCCTTCATTCTTGCTTCCCCCTGTTACCCTCTTCCAGGTCCTAAATGATACTTCCACATTTTGAACTAGGTAAGATAATTTGTTAGAGCCACAAGCAATCTTAGGGTATTTATCCTCCTATGACAGCTATGTTTGGATGCAATCACTTCACCAATCACCCAAGCCATACTCAAGAGAGATGATCTCAATCCAGTCAGTTCTTCAGGTTGCTAGAAAAACAAACTCGAAGAGAAACTTCACAAGCTGCTCATTCTCTTTATAGCTATAATTTGCAACATGACCTTAGAGAACTAGCAAAGAATATGGAAACAAAGAGCAGGTTCCTTACGATTTTGCAACACTCCTCAAGTATTCAATTTTCCTCTCTATCACCAGGACCTCTCTCTCCACTGTAGACAGTTTGCGCTTGTCTGACTCCAGCCCAGCAGGCGAGTTCCCTGGTTCCAGACCTGTGAGTTGGACCATCTTGTCTTGTAGTAGTACTCCTATGCTCTGACAGTCCTGAAGAAACGTCCTTACGTCAGCCACTCCAATCAGCTCAGAGCCCTTCTCCTCCTTCAGAATTTCCATGCATTCCCACCTTGGAGAGAGATAACCCAATTACTTGCATCGAGCCTTAGCCACTACTCCAAAACTTGACTTCACCTAGAGAGCAGATTCAATTTATCGCCTTTGTTATACATGAGCTATATCCTTTTTCTATTTAAGAAAAAGTCTTGTACAAAGATTTCATCAGGACTTAATTGGGCTGAGGGGGCATGAACACTTGCACTCCCCTACAGCCTCAACGTTCATCTCAGTGCCACCTCAAGAAAGGGAAGTTTGCTCAGGTGACCAGAACACACTGGGACACAGTGCAAATAAACAACAGTGGTCAAAATCAGGACCTGGCTGTGGCATAGTGCCATGAGTATGTTCACAACAGGTACTAAATGTACTTGGTGAAGTCACAGGGAAGGCACCCTCACACAGATGATTAATCAAACCAGTCGCTGCAGTGCAATACAGACAGAACTGCTCTGAGTCAATCGCTCTCACCTGTGGGTGGATTCACTTTGTACTTTAACACACACAGTTCCTGCAATTTAAATATCTCAGTGTCAAGGGCCAAGAAGCACCCTTCAGTCCAGGAGACATGACACTGGGCTTAGGGCCAGCCTCCAGCCAGTGTGGCTGAGGGCTGCCCCCTTCCCACCAGTGACAGTGAGGATAGGCTGCTTGGCAGTACTGAGGACTGGGACTCACCTCTGGCCCCAGCTACCATCCCAGGCCTGCCCTGCTCGCTGCCCTGGGGAACTGGCTCTGCGTGCTGAGGCCCCTCTCCCCATGCTGGCTCCCCATTCCCAAAAGGACCAGCCAGCCCTCGCTGCACCCTGACAGTCTGGTCCAGACCTCATATCAAAAATGGGCTTCCCGGCCGGGCCACAGCCCTGCCCCCTCACCACAGACTATTCAGACGTGAGGACTATGGGTGCCCCCCACCTGTCCAGCTCCCTGGCTGGGGCAGTGGGACAGGCCCTGGCTGCAATGCCCAGCCTGGGCCCCAGGGAGCACCCCCTGCCCCGGTCTCTCTCTGGTGGCCACAGCAACCTCCCCTCGGGCCAGTTCTGGGAGCTAAAAATCTATCAGGCAGGTATTCTCTCAGTGTAGTCTAGATTGGGCGTGAAAGGTCAGCTCTCCACTTGGCCCCAGGAGAAAATCGTCTTTATCAGTAGCACCTTTACCTGTTGTTGATCTCTGACAGCCAAATCTGGATCTCCGAATATTTGCTGGGACTGATCTTTCCATATTTAACAGCTAAGCTTTCAATATCTTCCAGTTGGCCTTTGCCTGCAGCCAGTTCCATTAAAAAGCTCTAAAACAGAGAAGATACAAGAAGGCAGAACTTGAAGGTTTTCTATTTCCATGGACATAATTCTCAATAATCCATCATATCCACTCATCTCCCACTTTCACATGTGGCTTCTCCATTTACCTGTTTGCTGACACCATGTCCGCCTGTGTGTGTAGTTCCCCTGTAGCCCTCCTGACCTCCCTGGTGTGCACACACTATGCCTGTGCACACACGTCCCACTCCACTGGGATGCAACTACACCACATTTTTTCATCATCTGCATTTTTCTTCAAGTAGCATAAGATAAACTACAAAAAGAGTCCTTTTGTACCATGATATTTGTACAACATACTATGTCCACAGGATAAGTTAAAGAGACATAATTACATCAGCTTCAATAAGCTTGGCATCGTTTGCGCAACAGAAATACCCGATCTATGCACGACCTCATAAGTTGAAATGAACGCAAAGACTCTCAAAACTTCATTTCTCAACTTTATCTATTCTCCCAAGGTCAATCTGATTTAAAATGTGTCATGTGTGAGAAGGGAAAAGGGATACCTGATATTTCTGCTGCATGACCTCCACATTGTCTGCTTGAGGCTGAAGAGTCCGGAAAATGTTCTCTTTATCTTTCATCCATGACTGAAATTCTTCACAAGAGCTACAGAAGCGGTAATATCCAATCATCTCCTCCAGAGCTTTTTTTCTGTCCTGTAAAACAGATGAAGACCTAAGTATTGTTGTAGTAACTCCTTGCCATTTGGAGGAAGTAAAAAAAAAATAAACAATCCTTGCATTTTAACTGCAATACCTAGGTGGTAGCTTAGTAGTTTTGCCGTACACTGCTGAAAGAGAACAGAACATGTTACCTTAAGATCACAATACTTCTTCCCAGAGCCTAAAAAAAAAAAGCCTAAGAGAAGCAGTTGGAGAGCTCTCAGCCCCTGCCAGGCAGCAAGGGCACTGTGCTGCTGGCTGCTGCTGACTGAAGATTTACCTCAGTAATCTCCCGAATATGTAAAAGTCCCATACAACATGTTTTTATTGCTCTTTGGGGTAGGGATGCGGCAGGTAGGAGTGAAAATAATAAATGGAGAATGCAGATTATGGTTATTTATTTTTTCTGGTATCAGGTAAGACAATCCAAAGATTTAGGAGCTGCAGTAAGCAAACATTAGGGGACAAAAATTTACTCAGAAGAATCTACTTTTCACAAAGTTAAAAGACTAGAAGGTAAATGGGAAGTTTTCCAATATAAAATGTGTTTTGATACGAAAATTCCATCATAATCTCAAGTCTTGAAGTCCCACAGGACTTCACAGGATTGAGGCACATTATTAAACTGAAAAGCAGAAGCCAACACAGCACTTAGCCTCACTTTGCATTGCTTTTGACTTGACTATTTCTGTGAACTGCAAAGCACTGGAGGGGATACTATACCTCAGCCATGCTCTGTAGATTTTCGTAAAGTGAGTCTATTTCTTCTTGGGTCTTCCAGATGTTCTCTGGAAGAAAATGAACATCTGGACTGGAGGTTCCAGAGAATGCATTTTCAGATGTTGCCCAGGTTCGACTGAAAGATAGCTTGGTTGTCTTTTGATTTAAATCACTTGGGGCTTCCGTCTTCACCATCTGATAAGAAGATTTTAACAGAATCAATGGATGAATATTTCTGATTTGGATAAAAATTTCACGTGGAAAGAAAATTTGGACTTGCTAGTTTAAATCACAGCATTCTGACCCTTTAAACAAAACATTTCCAGTATTTGTTTGAATCTTTGTGTTTTGTCTTATTTAGAAAGAATCAACCAAATAACTGGAAAATATTTTAGTTTTGTTTAAAGAAGTGTCATTTAGCTAATTTTAAAATACGTTAATTAAGTAAAAATTCTCATTTGGTGCCCACATCAAGGTTGGGTTTTTTGTTTTTGTTTGTTTTTAATTTTTCAAATTGCCAACAAACCAAGGGACTGACCGCTCACAGTTCTTTGTGATGGTGTTTTAGTACCTGAACATTTCCAGTTTCAGAGCCTGTGAGTGCTGTAGTGAATAAATGCATTTATTTGCATATTGATACCATCTTGTCACATGCTTTTTCATGTTTAATAAGAAAGCAAAAAAAAAGTTGTGTTCTAATAAAACAATGTTGGAATGATGAGGTAAAGGAAAGATTCAAAGTGTTGCTCATAGCTCTCAAACTGGTTTGGCTCACAGA
Source organism: Psophia crepitans (assembly GCA_013399095.1). NCBI lineage: Eukaryota > Metazoa > Chordata > Aves > Gruiformes > Psophiidae > Psophia > Psophia crepitans. Next base: position 751,658 of record VWZZ01002130.1, on the reverse strand, counting down.
AATCTGAAAGCAGCAAGCTACGAAATATGTCATTCATTTCCCCTGAATTCTGTTGTCAAATGAGCTGATCTCAAGCCTAAAGTGGAAGAGAGGCATCTGCCGAGTTTGACTTCATCCCCATGTGCCTGAAACGTCTATCCTGGGATGGTTCATCACTACATTACGTTGCAGAAAGAGTTTGTAAAGGTGTTTAGATAAAATGACTGCTCTTTAAAGCTGATTGAAATTAATAATGTTAATAGAATAAAGAGAAAGAAGATATTTTTGAGGACCGGTGGAGGGAAGTAATATAGACAGGCACATTTTTAGCATTTCACAAAACACTAACTAGGTGGCCTATTAGTGGCCAATGAACTTCTTTGTCATCTAAAATTTGCCTCAATTTCAATTAAAAATTTCTTGTGAATTAAAAAAAAAGTTCTTGTTTTGGTCATTTGGAATATTCTATACTGGCAAAATCATAATTAAAAACCATTTCATGTACATTCTTCTACAAAATATGGCACAACCCCTCATCTACTTACTGCAGCTGGAGCTTGCCCTGCTGCAATGTCAGCCTGCTCTTTCAGGCGTCTCATCTCAGAGGAGTAGGCTGCAATCTCCTTTTCCAGGCGCAAGTGACGATGCAACAACGCTTCGGTGCTCGATTCATCTTTTCCGTAGTCCTTGCTGGCCAGAAGGGGCTGCCTTTCTCGCAACCATGAATTTGCTTCATCAATGTCAGCAAAGTACTGAAGGAACACAGGGAAGAAAACATTTGGTTTCATCATGAAAGTATTGTATCCAGCTCCTTGCTCTTTTGAAAATTATGAATAAGGAGAAATGTCATTCGATCTGTAGCTGGAAGGTTACTTCCAGGTGTTGTGAAAGCTATGAATAAGGTAGTTCTAAATCTGTGATCTATTTCCTGACCACATCAAGCACAGATTGTTCACAGAATCACAGTGAGTAAACAGATTCAAGGATTGCCTATATGTCTTCAAAAACTCCTAACTAAAACTTTATGGGGTTTAATAGCAGCAGTAAAGGGAACCCACAATGTATGACTTTGCAGGCACCATGGAATTCCAACAGATATTTTCCAAAGGTTTAGAATAGTCCAACAATGAACTCAGCCTACAACAAAAGCTTGCTTTCTTTCCCCAGAATTTTCAGTCTGCCTGGTTATGGTTGTAAAAAAGCAAACCAAGTTTTGCTCAAGCATCTCATGGGAACAACAGACTGAGCAAAACACTTTGGAAAGGGAGAATAAAAATACCTGAGATAACGTGATGTGATTTGTGAATGCTGCTTTTATAAGAGCTCTTTATTTGCAGATGTCTGTATGTGTAGAGGTGCAGATCAGAATGGCAGGATCACACATTTCCCAGGCTTGGGGAAGTTCATGGTTGACCCAAGTCTTACAGCATGTTTCTTTTGTTGTTGGGTTTTGGGGTTTTTTTTCAGGTTAGAAAAATGTCACACAGCTACTCAGATCCCACCCTCAAAAAAGACTCTGCACCAGCGCTGTTACGTCAGCTATTTCCATTTGCACTTTTAACTTAGAGCAACTCCCAGCTGCTCAAATCTCCTGCCTGGCTGGCTTGCAGGAGGATTGAGACTTTGCTGTGGGAGATCTTTTTGAAGATTGACACCTGAAGGCTTCCTGCCACTGTTGCCCTGCATGCAGGGCCATGGGGCAGAACTGAACCACATCCGTATCCCCCATATCACACACCCAGGGGCATCCTGCTTACCTGTTTAATGAGAGCTGCTGCCTGCAGGCGGCTTTTCCGATCAGCCACCTCATCTTGAAGCTGCTGCCACAACTTCTGGAGGTTGTCTGTCTGCCTCAGAATGTCTCCCTGGCGTGTGGGGTTCTTCTGGCTCAGCTCCAAGCCCCTCCTCATCACATCTGCGCATACAGCCCTGTGGGAATTGCACTCCACTTCAAGAGCCTAGCAGAAGGATGGGAGACATGTCAGTGCGACTCACTCCCCACCAGCTGAGAGTGAAGAGATCCTGTTCTCCACTACTGTTATACATGTCCCTGCAAGTGCCCTTTGTCTTATCCATGCCTGTGACTTCTCCCCGAGATGATTGCCCCTTGGGTCCCCACACACAGGTTACTGTCCTACTTTTTGCCTTTGATATGAAGCTTGTTATGCAGTCTACTCTGAAGGAGATACTTGTTTGTCATCCACTACTTCAGCTGTTTGATGCCATCCAGAAGCAAAAAATACACAAACAGATACACACAAATGTATATTAAAATTACAGGAAGGGCTCCTGTTTCAGTTTTGTCATGCAAGTTCTCAAGTCCACAAGTCTCAACTTATTCACAGTGATTCTGCACTGACCGAACTGAAGAACATAGATGTACCAAAATCTTGCTACAACAGAAAGACAAGGCACCACCAGCAAAGTAAGATACCTTGTGCTTCTGAATAGAGGCTGTAATCTGGCTGACATCTTTCCCTAACGTTGTTGTTCTTGCTAGCTTCCATTTCTCAGAGATCCACGATTCTTCCTCTTTGCAGTCACGGAAGAATTCAAAAAGCTTTAAAGCCTCTTCTAGCTGAGATTTCCTGAAACAAAGAAAGAAAAAAACCAGTATATCTCAGTCAGAATTAGGATCCCATGGAGACAATGGTAGCAAAATCAAAGAAGAGTTCAGAAAATCCAGAATTTGAATGCCTTTAATTCCTCTTTGTCATAGATAATTTATTCATGGAAGACAACAAAGGAAACAAAATTACATTTCCCATTTCCTCTAGAAGATGAAGAGATAACCAAATGCTATTCAGACTTCACATAAAGCAAGTCATAATAAATGCTGAGAATGAACCTATTCTTCATCTATGAAAGTGAGTGATCTCTTTCAGTGAACTGCAATCAAGACACTCAAGTTGCTTGTGTTTTGTCTTTATAAATGGAGAAATGAAAAATTTCAAATTCTGGGAAGCTGTGTCTTCTGATTAAGGGATTATTTGCCCATCCTAATCAGGAAGAACAGAGCCATAAGCATAGCCCTACCGTGACTTGCTCAGAGCTGTAAGGTTCTGATACAGCTGACGAAGCATCTGAACTTTTGCATAAAGCACTTCTGGTTTAACTGTGCTGTCCTTGCTGATTTCTGCCGTCCTCTTGGTGATGTGTGTCAATCTGTCATCATAGGAAGAGATCTGCGAGTCAACCAAGTTGTGCTTCTGCAGTAAATCTACTACTTCCAGGAGCTGCTTCCCACAGTCCTGGGAATTCATTGTCGCCTGCAAAGTGAGAAACAAAAGCCATTGGCAGAGAGTGCATCCAGGGGCTCAGTACAAAGAAATCAGTTGAAAGATTCCTGTTGACCCCCATAGATTCTAAATGTAAAAGAATGATGTCAGCTAGGAAAAACTGAAAAGCTGCCTAATTAGAGGAATCATACTTTTCTTTCAATTTCACAAGCTAACTGCAACAACCCAGATTTTCTATCTACTGAAGTGCAAGTAATGGTCTCCTCAAATAAGCATCTGTTTTCACACCTCAGTTATTTCTATTGATTAAGCACTCAAGGTCTCAGAATTTGTGAGTGCAAGGAAATAGCCCTTTGCTATACACCCATCTGTAGGCAGATTAATTCACAGTCTGTATTTGGAGAATTCTACAAGATCCCATTTTGAGGTATGTTTTGATTGCACTGTGTTTTCATTTGGGTTTTCTGAGGAACTTACTTGCCTTTGCTATCTAAATAATGAAAATAAATACTTCATAATATTAAATTGGTGATGATGAGTGTACCAAGTGCTTAAGTCTGTCCTCTGCCTAATTGTATCAATGGGTACAATTACCAATCCTGTTGTAGGACGTTATCTTTCCTTACCAATCTCCTCCCATATCCCCCTGCTATCATGGTTCCAACATTATTACTGTTGTGTTCTTTGTTTACTAACACTAAGACAGAAAGATTCATAACTTAGATAGCTTTTATTTTTAATTTGAAATTTGCAACTTCATATAGCATGTTGTCTCTTTCAACTTAGGTACAAGGCAACCTGTAGTCATAAGGATCTTTCTGTCTTTAAGTAAGACAAGGCAAGACCAAAGGATGTATATATGCTTCCTGTCATTACAAAATCAGTATGAAACCAGTTATTTCATATGCTGAAGAGAAGACTTTGGGCTCTGACACTCTGGTAACACTTGGAAATTCTTGCTAAAAGCAATCACTGTGCATTTACAGTGGAACATTTCTCTCTCACAAGTTTAGATAGCTGAAAGCCAGACATATACCTGAGCTAGTCCCCACCTGTATAATCACTGGAGGTACTTCCAGAAGGTAATTCAGAAGAATTAGGTGGAATGGGAAAAGGAGGCTGTTTTATTCCACTTTTGCTTTTACACTTCTAAATTTAGGTGATATTATTTCCCTTCTTTATTTTACTACATAACTCGACCCTGCTGTGCACTGCCTGTAATACCATACCTGGCTTTCTGATTAGAGAGATCCCCTGTAACAAAGACTTTTTTTGTCATGTACCTGCAATGATGAACTGAAATGCATGTAAATAAAAATGGTTTCTCTATAGTTGATAGACTTATTTCTGTTGGCACCAATGCAGTCCCTGGAACACGGGGGCTTTTTTAGAGGCACGTACTGGTAGCATTGCAAGCTGTGTGCCGGTGGAGAGGGCTCAGTACCTGCAGCTCTTTCAGCTCCTCCGTAATGGCATCGATGTCCCTCAGGAGGCCCAGAATTTCCTGCATAGTACCCAGGGAGTGTTGTCGTTTCTGCAGCTGATCCAGAAGATCCTGCCATTGCTTTGAAATGCTGTTTTGCCTACAAAGGAAGGAGGAGAAGTGACCAATTTGGACAGAAGACTTTGGGCAGCACTGAGACATTCTCAATCTTGTACCTTTAGAAGAGCTAAATGAACAAACACAACTCTTGCCACTAGTGCAAGAGGACAGACCGTGATCACAAAACAGGTCAAAGCAATGTTGTTCTTTAATTAGTGTGATCATAGAGAGGAGTTTTGACTAGCACATCACTGTAATTGACTTTTTAAATTTAGAAATTGTTTTTTATGGATCCTCATACCTGACACCCCACATTGCTGTCATTTGATACAATGGAAAGGCTTGGAAAAAAATAAGTAGTCTTTAAATGGCTGCTTAAAGTAAAAAAGTAATCTAAACCATACGATGAATGACAATCTGATATCATAAAAAGTTTGGTTCACTCTTTTAAAACTGTTTTTCTTAGTTTTCCCACAGGATTCTGATTTTGTCTGAACATAGAAAAGCATTGAAATACCACAAGAGAAGTTATTTGTAAGGCATTCTTAGCCATTCCCAAATCATGCTATATTGATAATCAGAGAAGACATAATTTCTCAAGATTTGCTCCAAACTGAAGTCAATCTGAGAAGACTTTGTGCCTTAAGTAATCTGTATCTCCCCAAACTACACACTGAAAAAGAAATGTGTTGATTTGGGGGGGAAAAAAAAAAAGGGTATCCCTCTAAACATTTTTGATGGAAGATAGAATTTTTGGCAGAATTAGTATTTTCATATATAATGAAAACATCTTAAAACTAATTTCACCAGAAATCAGTCTGATTGTTTGATCATTCAAGAAAATAAAATTACAGAAGGTGAAGCATTTGTCTTATCTGCTGAAACTGTTCACATGTACAAGACATTCCTGCCAGTTCTACTCATGAGGAGCAGGGCTATGATTCATAGTTACAATACATTTTCTTCCACCACACCACAGAATTTCAACTAATTTCAACCTCCACCACTACACAGTCTCATGACTGTCACTCACTTCTTCATGATTTGATCTTTGCCATGATAGTTTTCCTGGCTGATGACTGCGGCCATTTCATCCAAAGCCGTGAAGCGTTCCCTCCTGGGGAGTACATCTGCCACAATGGCTTCCAGCTTTTTACTGGCAGCCTCCATCCTGTCTGCACTCTCTGGCCAGAAGTCCTGTTTCCCAATCACTTTCCTCATGTCTTCCAAGTAGGATTCACGCAGGGCTGCCTTCTTCAGAAACCTCTGGGCTAGCTGTTCCAGCCTTTCTAGCCTTAGCATCTCCTTCTGCAGTGCTTTTCCCCGGCTGTGCTCTGCCTTTTCCAGGATAATCCAGTACTTTTCCACATCCTGCAGCGTTCTCCCCTCTGGGGGCAAGTATGGCCGTTGGTTGTTGGCTCTCTGCTTGGTCCTGATGTTGAAGAGATGAGCTTCAATCATGCCCTTCTCTTGATATTTGGGGGGTTTCTCCACAGTGCGGAAGGTCTTGAAGTTGGCCATGAGCAGCCACATTTCCTGAAGAGAGTTAGGGAAGTGACGGTCATCCAGTTCTGCCACCTTCTGTTTAATCCATTTCAGGAGGTCAGAGACCATCTGCTCATACAGAAGCTTCAAGTCATCTATCTCCTTCAGCAAGAACACGATCTGTGATGGGAATATGAAGTTACAAGCCACATATGAAGCAAGGTGGGTGAACAGAAAACAACGTCTTCATAAACCAAGCTTAGGATTCAAATGGTTGAATCACATTTATGTACCAGAGTCATCACACATTTTTATAACAATGTGGTAATAGCTGTCACATCTGAGGCCAGGTGAAATCCTAGAATAGCCTTCCATAAAACACAGATAAATAAATATTATTTAATGTCTCATTTCAGTTTTTATTTAAGATAAGGTTAATTTTGGAATAAGCAGCATACATGTGGAGACCGTCAGCAGTTCCTATGTGGGCTGACTAGTAAACAAGAATTCCAAATGGAGGGTTAAGATTTTTGTTTCACAATGGAAAAAAACAGATTTTGTTTTCCATTCTCATTCTAAAACCAAAACAACTCTATCCCATCTAACATACAATTACATTGCTTAGCTTCACCATCTTAGGCTGTTATGAGACCATCTGACAAGATCCTGGTTTTCTAACACACCCACAGCAGACTGTGGTCAAACAGCCCCTTCTCAATCTCTTCTGTTGGAGCTGTTTGTCTCTATATAAATTATTAGAGGATGTCTCATAGCCAAACAGGGATTTGGTTCACAAACAGGATGTTAACTCTGATTCAATACTAATTTTCCAAGTGCAGGACATTATCTGTTTCATTTGTGGTCTGACTTGCCTTTATTTCAAGTTTAGGTAAATACCGGAGCAAACATTTAAAACAAAATTCATAATGAAACGAAAGGTGTTAGAATGAAATCATCCTTTCTTTCCATTTTATATTATTTTCCATCTTTGTCTTTTTACTTTATATGTTTTCCTCACCCTAACTAAGTAGCCCTCCTGCAGACGTCAGGTTTAATGCTGAATAATGCTGTCTGCCTCTACCATTCCCCTAAGCCCGCCTACTCCAACGAGACAGATTAGTAAGGGAGGTGGCACTGAGCAAAGACCCAGTCCCTGCAAGTGGTAATCTGCTTTTACCTACCAGAAAACGCACTTGGCAATGAGTAAGTGTCACAGTGTCGGAAGAGGAGTAAAACAGCACCAACCTTTAGTGCAGGAAAAGCAGCCCGTGACATCAGGGCTCCCTTCTGTATTTTCTGCCATCGTACCCAGTTCTCGCTGAAAGATCCTAGCAAGTGCATGGTCACCTCACATGGGAGGGGGAAAGGAGATTTACCTCCCCGAGCTGATTCTCTCTGCCATCCTTGTCACACACTTAGTCTGAACTCAAAGGCTTCCTTGACACACTCAAGCTTCCCTCCCCAATCCTATTAGTAAATTCAGAGCTGCCTATTTGAGGGGACTAAGGACAAGAAGAGATTAACATCTGTCTCATTCTCCTTCTGATTGTGTGTGTGTCAGAAATGCAGGAAGACAGGAACACAATATTACAGACAGGCTAAAAATAAGGAAGGAGGCAGAAAGAGAAAAAGAAGCACGTAAGTGGAAAGAGAGAGACAAGAAAGAATAAATATACCTACACAAAATGGAAAAAATAGTGGAACACAAGAACTGAAAAAGTACAGGGTAAGAGATACTCTTCCTTTTTTTTCCTCATAATACGAAAGTTATCACTTATTTGATCCTCATAGTTCCTCTAATACATGCTTGGTGACTCAAGAACTATTTCAGATTTATCAGAAGAAAAATAATGTCTCCTGTCCATAATCCAGAGACTCACATGTAGACCAGTCAAATCCCACTGCCCATTCTCCTCACCAATGCCCAATCTTTGACCTAATTTCCAAGTCCTACTCTCATCTAAAGCTTCTCTTCAGAGAACGTCGCTGTTACTGATACATGTTTTGGGATCATCTTGTTCTTGTCCCAGACCACTTTGTTAGGTGAGAAAACACTGCTTTGCAAAAGCTTTTCACCTTGTCACCACCAGGGAAGTCTTAGTTTGGATTTTTGTACCTCCTATTAAGCAATTATTTTCCATCTCTCAACTGCACAGGCAGTTCTGCGAGTCCAGCTGTTCATGTAGGACCCATCCTGGGTGTGTAGGTTTTCTGCAGGCTATTTGTTTTCTGTTTTTAACAAAACCAGAATAGATTATTCTGAAGGTAGGAAAAAAATTCTCTCTAAGGAAAGTGATTTTCAGTGGAAAAACTACAAAATTCCTTCAGTTTCCCATCAACAGGCTGCAAGTAGTTTTTAATATAACTCATGATCATATGTGAGACAAAATGTATGTGTAAACTGAAAAAAATTTTTATTTAGATTTGGTGTTTTGGTTTTTTTTTTCCCTAGGACTGTTTCTCCTTTTACATGGGCTTTGGTTTGGGTTTTTTGTTTTTTTTTTTTTTCTCCCATTTTGTACTTGACTAAGTAGTTAGAGAGAAAGGATGAGCATCTTCACAGGAAATAAAAGTCCAAAGTAATTTCTTAGTTTAAGGGATCATCTTTCCTATTAAGTAAGAAAAATGTTGCCTAGCAGCAATCCTCCCAAGATTAATGACACCTGTATGCCTCAAGCTGCCTTGGAACCATATCAGTTCTCAAACAGAAGCTGTAAAGTCGAAAAGGGATTCATTTTCAGTGAGACAAATGCAATCCCCTTTAGAAATCAGAGAGTCTACAGACATTTTTCAAGATTCAAGTGATGATAAAAGGTCTTTCAAATGGCTGTGCCATTTGATTCAGTTCAAATGATCCCGAGGCTGAGCCTGCACAAATGAAAAACATTTCCAACATAAATTTAGCCTTACATATTTTACTTTTTACTTCTGAAGATAGCAACACACTTACTTTTGCAAGTCGTTTTTGTATTGTCTGGCCTTGTTTCATTCTGGAGAAGTAGTGGTAATAGAATGACACATAAGTCATGATGGATCTCTCATCTGGGTAGGGTACTGCCACATCCTCAGCATCAAGCAGTTTGCTGATTCCTAGCTCTTTCTCAGCAACATCGAAGGCATTGTTCAAGTTTTTGATGGGCTGGTCCTGCCGCAGTGAGCTATAGTGGATAAGATCAGGCCTGGGCAAAGAGGAGAGCAGGGCGTGGACAGGAAGTAAGATTTATGTTTATGATAAGTTCTTTCAGATTATAAACCATAAACTGTTTATTAGACTAAGGAATGTAACATTAATGCTGAAATTACTCTGTCTGGCCCTGAGCTTCATTCAAGAGCGTTGCCCCTTGCCTACACAGCAGGAAGAAAATTGTCCCTTATGAAATTGAACTACCACTGCCAGCAAATCTCTGCCCTTCACTTATTTCTCCTCTTCAATGATGGGTGAAAAAAAATGCCCATTGGAGAGGCAATTCTTAAAAGGGAGGTGAGGTATCTTGCCAGAAAACATAGCAGAACTGTTAATGAGAGAAGAAACGTTCAAGGTTCTCCCAGACGGTTTCTCTCTCCTGCCTTGGGCTGTTTTCTTCACAATTTTTCAAAGGTCCAGAGAAGGGAGAAAGAGCCTGAGAGGTTACTTACTCTGTTACTATTGAACCAGAAGGTATACAGGCTCACAAAGTTCATACAATAAAACCGGTCTCTAAACTAATAACTTTTGAAAAAGAGCAATGGGAACATGACTGAGGGGCTAAAACCAAATACTGGGCAACATTCTTCAGATGTGTGATCTTCCCTTGGAAATGTGATTTTGTGCTCAACTAAAGGAACTACCAAGCAGGTCCTTCCTTCCTCAGAAAGAGAATATCCATGTAAGAAAGGACAGTCTTCAGTGAGAAAGGGCAAAGAGATATTTTGACAGTTTCTTGGCAAATACTTGTAATTCAGACCCTGGGACAAGGGCATGCTGAAGCTAGAAACAGTAAGGAGCAACTCCTCCTGAACTGACCCATCAGATTGTACCTGTGAGCATGTATAAGTGCATTGAAGGCCAGCCCATCACTCCAGCTTTTGGAGAAGTCTTTAACATTCACATTGGAATAGCTGGCAGTTTTATGCTGACACCAGAGTAGTAAGGCTTCATTGGCAAACAGAACATCAGCTCTGCCTCCAAATTCTTCCTGTGAAGAAAGCAGGGAAAAAAAATAAAAATCAGTGTGAACAATATATGGAAGTAGCATCAGTGGGTTTATGCTTATTTTCCCCAAGATCACTTTGTATTACTTCTATCCTATTCACAAATCCCCTCAAAGTCGTGACTTGCAGACTGTAACTGCCGTGAAGGTAGAACGATTTAACATGAAAGTAGAAGTTTTCTATTAAAGTAAAAGTTAATTGAATGAACTCAGAAACTATAATGTGAAATGTAGGTGTTAAAAAGTTCTTAAATGTTTCTCTTCTGCAAGGTTTGTAGAAATCAACTGGAAAGCAAACCTCAGTTTATTTGCTTCCTTAGCCGTGAACTAGAACTCAAACAAAATATAATGGATCCAGGTAAAATGTTAGAAATTATTAACTTTCATTTCATAATACCTTCACAGGATTTTATCTTTCATGTACTTAGAGTACATGTTAAACAATTTAAAAAAGAATACTTTTCTTCAGAGAAACATCAATCAGCAGCATGCAGTTCAAATCTAGAGAGAACTGTAATCAGAGGAATTCTTTCTGGAGTCAAAAGCCAGGAAAAAGTTTGTGGAAGAGAGTGAGGAACATGAATATCCTATCCATCTCCATGTTACTGTTTTCTGTCTCTGAGAAACTGTAAAGTGGATTCAATTGCTTTTAGAAATTTCTGGCTGAGTAAGTGGGTAATGTTATGAGATGTGCGTGATGTTATGAGATGTGCGTGATCAAAACGGTTGGGAAACATCATCAAAATGGTCCTTGCTGGCTTGAAACTACAGTCTCTGGAATACTCTAATCAGGCAGAAAGACAATGACACTGTTTTACCTTATCGAGTTTGATAGATGAAATCTGAAATCGCAGTATAATGATCCAGATAAGTCCCAGGATTAAGGTTCTGTCACCATCTACAATATTCTCAGGACCAATCACTTTTACTTGTACCTGCTAATAAACCAATATCCATTCATCATAAAAGTACTCATTCCCAGATCCCTGAAGGAAATAATCTGTGTAACAAGCTGTTATTGAATAGGGTGTTCAGACTCTTTCCTTAAGGAAACACCTTTTATGTGGTCTGTTCATTTGTCTGTATACCTGCGAGCTCCAATGCTCACACCTTAACTCTTATGTCCACCAAGGATAAGTTTCAGCAAAAGCCTGACAAAGGGACAGTGTTCTCAAAGATGTGAAGTTCCTGTAAAGGTTTTGAAAACTGGTGGTTAAGGAGAGGAAAGAAACACAAATCAGTGCTCCTTTCCTCCAAAGGAGTGATGGCAGGGCAAACTCCGAGACCACCTCCCAGTCAGTGTAGAGTTCTTGGGCTCAACAAACAGTACAAACTTCCTACTGAACAAGCCATGGCTGCCTTCTCCACTATCACTTGAGCCTCAAGCAGGGTTGTAGCTTATGCCAACAAGGTGGTATCCCTTCAAGAAGTCTGAGAATGCTACACTGTCTCCTGCTATCTGCATGATCCCCTCTCTGGAGGCTGGACTCATGTCCGAGTGCAGGCTGCCTGGTCCAGCTGGCAGAGCCTGGAGATGCACATACACTGGGCCTTACATGACGTGTACACTTGGCAGGCATGTGTTAGCTGGAGCCTCATACTGTATTGCATTTGTTTTGCAATTAGCAAAAATCCACACATTATATACTTTCCCACGTCTACTGCCATGAAATGCCTCTGCTCCTTTGGAGTTCATAGCACAGAGATTTTCAAGAGATCTACAATAAATTGTTTGTTTGGAAAAGAAAAATAACCCTATGTACTAACTTGTAGCTGAAATGAGGATGCACAGCTGGAATAAATAAAACTACTGCAATGACTTGCTGAAACTATTAAAATCAGAGCTCTAAATATCTCCATTTTTATACCAGGTAGATTCAACTTTGCCCTCTCCCAAGACATGGGAAAACATAACATCTAGAAAGATAAACAAATGCAGTATGTTTTCATTTAGGTGTGACTTGTTTTGGGGGAAAATTAGGTGTTTAGGTCATGTTACTTAAATAACAAAGACATTCAAATCCTATGACTTTCCTTTAATAAAGCCGTTGGCCTGTCTTCAAAGAATATCTTATTGTGTATTAGAGGGGGGAATTATAATGAACATAACACTGTAATTAGTAACATAAATAAGCTGTTGTGATCTCTAATATCAATATTCACTTACCTTGGATTTCAGAAATGTGATGGCTTTGCTGTTGTTCTCTAGAAAATGCACTCTCATCTTTCCCCGGTTTGGTCTGGGCAGAGCTTCTCCAGAGAGCAGCTCCAAGAGTTGCATGAGAGAGATGCCATCCTTCAAGTCTGTGTAAATATCTTCTATCTCAACCTTTACCTGCAAAGACCAGTCAGTCAATACAAACTCTGGCTGCACATTTGGTCCATGGAACCCTCTACTTCTAATACTAAACAAACACCGCCTTCTTGCTGTTCCACTGAGTCTTCTGTATGTCAGTGCGTATATGTGAAAAGCAATGAAATGTTATTCATAAAAAATGGATTTGCAGGAGGACTGACATTATTTATGAAAGCAGACTGAGTTAAGAAAAAAAAAAACAACCAAAACCGAAAAACAAACAAAACAGAACAACCCATAACTGCGCAAGTTAAGAAAAAAGCAGATTTTTTCATAATTAAAAATAATCAGTGTTTTCAAAATCAAACATTTTGAAAGTGCTGACATTTTTTTCTTTAAATTCAAATTAATCTTTTCAACTTTTTAATCTGAGCAATGCATTTCATTTAAAAATTGAGCTGATAATCGTATTCAATGACACAGTTTTAACTCCATAGTCTCAACAAAGTCTGTTACGTCCTACTTAGACCTGCACTACTACTCAAAGTCTCCATATTTTTAGCCAGAGTCTCACACTAAGCAAAAGATTAAGATCTTTTACAAAAATGTATTTCATTGCTGCCAGTAGTGAGGTCACCCAGTGCTTAGGTGATACGACATGATCGTGTGTACTCTGACCTAGCAAGAACTTGCCTTGGGTGTTTCCTTTTGGCATTATGCCACTAGCCATCAAGAAGTGACATTAAAACCATATCACACACCCAACATTAATTTGCTGTGATTCTGAAATCAAGGAAAATAATCCTCTTGTCTTCAGAAAAANGGGGGAGAAGCACAAGTAGCAGACAAGCATTTTTTCATTCCTGACCAATTATTAATCAGTTCAACAGCCCCTTTCTCCAGAGAAAGAAGAAAACACTGGAAGTGTAAAAGCAACTCAGAGAGACTTTGTGTGTACCATGTGTGGAACAAGAATTTACAACTTTCACTGACTGATTATCTCCATGTAAAACTACCTGTTTATTTGCCAACTTTATTTCTTTTTGCATATTACATAAACAGAATTCTGCCTATGGTGTATTACCATGAAACAAAATCAAAGCTGTTATATTCAGTGACACTTGTATGAATGAAAAATAGTTCCATTTAAATTTGTAAAGAGACAGTCTGCACATAGCTGCTTTATGCCTCACCCAGCAATAGCTTTAATAGCTTTGTTGCATCATTCTTCTCATAAAGATACCAGTCACAGATTGCTCAACAAATTCAATTCTGTAGCATCCTTAGTGCTAGACTTGAAGCCGTCGAGGGTGCAACTGAGACTACTGCGGTGCCCTGCAGTATGATCCAGTCACATTCAAGTGTGTGCTGAAAAGCTGAGGCTGCATTGCTGAGAAGACCTAGATAAGCTGTCAGTCTCTGCACCGTTTCTTACCGTATATGGTTTGGAAAGCTCTCATAGGCTTTTTTCTCCCTATGCTTTTATGATACATGAACAAGTACTGTGCAGGAAGTTAAGACTGACATTTTAATCTTTGAACTTGAAGGTGTTTTTAAAATGAGTAAGTACACGTATTTATCTGTAGCTAAACAGAAATAATTTCCTATACCATAAAAACCTAACTTTCTGCAGATGGCAAAATGAGAATGTGTACTGCAGTTCTTCTCTCACAGTAATAAAAATAAATTTAGAAGTTTGTTGTGCTCTGAGACTGCGTTTGCACCAATCACCAACTTAAAGCATTACACTGAAGAAAAAAAAAATGCATCTAGTACTGAAACATCGTGTAATAGTGATGAGTTAGAATTTAACCAAGAGGCCTGGTCCTGGTTGGTGTCGCCAAGGTCTGTTTTCATTAATATCAACAACAGACTCTAGAAAAGAGAATTGGTTTTGGATGATGTAATTCCCTACTGTGACACAGCTACATCATTCGTGCCTGAAATGAGTTTATCTGCAGTAAGTCCAGAGACTTTTGGAGCATGTCGGAATTACCTTGCACACGCAAATCAACCGTACGCTAGCTCTGAAGCGTTTTGGAAGTCTGAGACTTACTGAAAACAAACTAGTCTGTGTTTGCATGGTAATATGTCTGAAATTGTTTGACTTTTTCAGAGCTATTGAGCAGCAACTCAAGTTGGACTGATCAGGCCAAGCAGAAAGTCTTAAATTTTGGCCAGGCAATTAAGAATTGAGTATTTTTTGGGGAAATCCAGACATTTGCAGATACTTTACTTGTAGGAAAAAGAAGAACAAATAAAGATCTTCCTCAGAGTTATCACCAAGATACAGTAGACATCACAATATGACAGGATTATGTAGTCTACAAAAGCGAACACTGATTTCAGGGAGGACTGGTAAGATGGGCAATGGAGAACGATGTAGGGTAAGAGATGCAGGCTGGAGCACTCTGGTTAGCCAAAGCCTTCCTTCCTTGCATATATGTATAATGACAACACTCAGCACAAAAATTTAAAAAATAACATAAAAAAAGAGAGTAGGTGCATGAAATAAATAAAACCCAGAAAAAAATCCCCAAATTGAAGGAGCTACCTACATTACTCCTGAAGAAGACATTGTTCATCCAGTTTGTAAAGGTTTTCTTTTGCATGGACATCCGCTGCTCCTGCAGCTTTTTGATGTGATCTTTTTCATATTCCGTACCCATGGTCACCTAGGAAATTAGAAATTCCAGTGAGGTGTGAGGTGCTGAAGATCTGCCTGGCCAGCTACAAAAACCTCAGTAACATGCCCAGTGTATGTAGGGAACCCTGCCTGAAAAGGTGCAATATTCAATACCACACCCAGCATAACACCTTAATTTCCTATTGCTTGTACTTTGCACTTTAATTTCACTCAACTTTATTTTTAACTTGAGTTCTCCCTTTTAAAATGCATCTCTAGTTCCAGGGTGAAAATGTTACATGTGTCTATGCAGCTGTACTTTCTCTCACTCTCTCCTGAGTCACTTGATCCCATAAGAAGCACCATGGTCTGAAAGCCACCAACAGCCCAATAACTTCCTTGGGTGTGCTGAAAGCACCTGACAGAGAACTGAACTTAGACCCTGTCAGAAAGAGGGACTGCAAATGACTTCCAATGCTGTGCTTGAAAGTCTCTGAGGACTGGTAGAGATGCTGCTTTTGGCTTTCAGGCCACAGTATTTCCAACAGAAATCAAAGAGCTGCTGCCCTGGTTTCAGCTGAGAGAGAGTTAATGTTCTTGACAGCAGCCAGTGTGGGGCTGTGTTTGGGTCTGTGCTGGAAGCAGCGCTGATAGTGCAGAGATGTTTTTGCTGTTGCTGAGCGATGCTCACACAGAGCCAAGGCCTTTGCTGCTTCTCGCACCGCCCTGCCGGCGGGATGGCTGGGGGTGTGCGGGGAGTTGGGAGGGGACAGACAGGGCAGCTGACCCCAACTGACCAAAGGGGTATTCCATACCATATGGCGTCATGCTCGGTTTATAAGGGGCTGGGGGAAGAGGGGGGCAAAAGTGGTGTTCGGAGTGATGGCGTTTGTCTTTCCAAGTAACAGTTACGTGTGACGGAGCCCTGCTGCCCTGGGGATGGCTGAACCCCTGCCTGCCATGGGGAGTGGGGAATGAATTCCTTGTTTTGTCTTGCTTTGCTTCTGTGCATGGCTATTGCTTCACTGGTTAAACTGTCTGTGTCTGAACCCACGAGTTTTCTCACTTGCACTCTTCTGATTCTCTCCTCCTTACTGATGGGGGGGCACTGAGCGAGTGTCTGTGTGGTGCTGAGCTGCTGGCTGGGGTAAAACCATGACAGCTGCTGATAAAGGAAATGTAACCAGCCTGGTTCTTTCCTCTAATGAGTTTAATTTTTGCACATCCATGACTGCAAGGATGGTGACAATAGTCCATAATCACATGGACAAAGTCCTAGGCTGGGAGTCAAGAAGCATTATTCCTCTTCCCCAGGCTGTCACAGCCTCATCAATATCAGTGAAAAATCAGGCTTATAATTCACCACAGCACCCAAGCTGAACAGCTTATTAGAAAGGAGGATTCTTGCCTTTAGAGTCTGTGATGCAATAAGATGGATTTCAGCTCAACTGAACAACTCTTTAGGAGTTACTTGGCTTACAGTGTAAATCTGTAACAGCAGTGACCTTGCTGTTACGAAGGCAAGAGAATCAATTAAAAAATAAATATCAGTGTCAGATCCATAGCTACAGATATATTTAGTGACCAGTCATCATCTGCTTGGACTCCTGCCATAATTATAAGCATTACCTGGATATCAGCCTAGCTGCAAAACCAAGAAACCTCTTGTAGTGGTGGAAGAGGAGAGAGGTGTCTGCCGCTGTCAACCCACTGCAAAGAGAGTAGAGAAAGAAAAATTAAAACCTTTGACAAACTGCAGAGGTGTGGAACAGGGTGGCCTGCTTCCTAGATATTCTGGGTCTGTTTTACAAAGACCCAGTTCTGAGCTGTTCTGGGCTCTGCGCCCTTTTAATTCATAAAACATAAATTAGTGAGAAAAAAACATTATCTGTCCTAGTGTGAGAAGACAGCAATAGGGAACTGGCAACAGCAGCCACTGCAAACGGGAAGTTGCCTGCCTGGTAGTTTTTGTGCTCTAATATGAAAATTTTGCCGTTTTACAAGATAAAAAAGTGTGGGAAGTGCAGAAGTAATGATTAGTTACTGCATTTTTTTTCAGCAGAGATTTCTTCACCCCCGGTGCTTGACTTCTGCAAAACAGGGATGGCATTGAAGCCTGACCATTCAGCAACAACACAGGGAAGGATCATGACCATAGATGAAAGCCTTAAGACAGGAAGAATTTAGCAAAGTTTGAAAGAGAACTGTAAAGAATATTTTCTTATCTTTCAGGCTAATTCATCACTGCCTACTTTCTCCATTTGGAGAGCAGATATTTAGAGAATTCCCTTTCCCTGCTAGATACTAACTCACTTTCATGTAATAAACCCGTATAGTTAACCCATGTCATAATGCCATTTCTGAATTTGCCAAATGGTTCTCAGAACATCTGCGAGCTCCTTTTTTTTTTTTTTTAAAAACGGTTGTTATCCAAGCATTGCAGCCACCCTGAACAATGACCGGACTGACACAATTTAGGTGCAAAGAAAGCTTATTTGTTGAGCTACTGCCTCACACAACAGCTCACCCGTTTTATTAAATTAAGTTAGAAATGTCCCCTGCATTGGTAGGTGATTGCCTGAAGACAGATCTGTAATAGATTGTCTGCATTTACAGGATGCAAAGGTGGTACTAAAAGCCAAATCTGGCTATAATGATAGATTACAGAAAAAAGATCAAAGAACATTAAGAGAAATGGACTTACTGAGGTTTGGAGGAACTCCGTTCTGACATTCAGCAGTTGGTCATTCTGGAGAATGACTTTCAGTCGTAAATCCACTCCTATTCCTACATTCAGCTCGCTGTTTTCATGCAAAGCGACCTTTGAATTCAGGAACAGAGACCAAGTATTTATGATCTACCTATGACCCTTTCATCTGATCTGCAGGAAATAACCCATCGGAACACAATGAGTAAAGGTTTTCACAGGCCTTGTCTGATTCTTACGCTCAAAAATAATGTATGAACGGCACCAAAATTGCTATAAAGCAGTGAAAATAGTCATCCACCTTGCTGATGCTTTGGTAAAGAGCATCTTTCACAATCGCACTAAAGGCTCCGACCGATTGCAGGCTGCTTTTCTAAAGGAATTCTTACCTGGGAAATTGAACCTGACAATGGAGCCCGAAAATGAAAGCACAGCAGAGGGTACAATGATCAGAGCAATTCCCAAGTGGATAATTTGGGATACAGCAAATGAGAAGGTGAAATTGTTGTCAGGAACTTGCCAGTCAGGGCTTTGAGGAAGGTCGTGTGCACAGATACCTGCTGCTGGCAGGGCAAACTGGGATGAAGCTGGCTGAGCCAGCTGGTTCCAAAGTTTACTATTGATAGTCTTCTCATGAATAACAAAAGGGAAAATAATTCTGGTAATTTATATAGTCCTTTCCGTCACTTACGAGGTCACGCATCGACCTGGCATCACTGCCAGGAACCAGAGGGGTGCTGCTGGGAATCACTCTTAGAAAATGGGCAGGCGTCTGAAATCAGAAGCTGTAAGTGAAGATGTCCAGCTCAGAGATGAGGTAAGGGAATAACAGTCTCTTCCCTTCTGGCAAGTGTAGTTTAGTTAGCATCCAAAAGCGACGTGAAGAAACATGTAAGAAGAAATGAACAAACTCCCTGAAACTCAATATGGATAAAACTTCCATCAACAGAATCTGTGTCTTCATACACACCTTAGAACAATGTCACACAGGGTGTCACATAAGCCAGCTAAAAAGAGAAAATTGAACACATAGGTTACAGGTATCACTCAAAATGTTCCCTCCAAATTCCTGGACCTGTGTTCGCCAGTCAACTAATACAATGTAATTCGTAATGATCATTAAATAGGAATAGGATGACAGGAGGAAAGGGCTGTAAATTCAGCAACTGCTTACATATCTTTCGTAAGCTCATTGTCTGGCTATAATTCCACTCTTTTCTGTCTTGCTCTTTGTTGTGCCTACATTCTTCTACAAGTAGGATTATAGGCTGTTAGTTAAATCTGGTACAGATTGGCTACGTGGTATGTGTTGAGAAAACATCCTTGCTCCTATCAAACAGAAAGCAGAGGACCAGGAGGCGAACTGGCCCTGGATGCAAGCATTTTTTCCTCTATCGCAAGTTAATTATTATCTACAGAATTAAAGGTGTGAGGCACTGGCTTTGTTTTCTATGACAATTCAAGACAATCAAAAATCTGGTATAAAATTTCACTAACTCCTGGATATCCATCTCCATTTGTAATATGTCTACAGTTCAAAGTTAAAATGGTGGACATTTATGTGACACTGACAAATAAAGCCATTTCCTCAGTTATTTATATCCTAACCAGGTAAGAGGAAGAGTACAACAATATTTGTGTGCAATTTCCTGGAGGGACCAGGAAAAAAAATCATTCCTCCGGGCTAATTATGGGCCCTCTCTTGCTGCCTTCGCAGAGAAGGGGACCCCTTGCTACCGACCTCAGGAAGAAGATGGCCTATGATGGCAGCAGCATTTTCTTGTTTCTTAACAGGAAGGACTCTGGTACTGGATTCCCTTCTGCAAAGCAGCAGCCACATAAGACGTGTGAAGTTTTATAAGCACCCTTTCTTATCTGCCCACAATCTTGTTCTGCTAAAGAAGGAAACCGAGACCGTGGAGATCAAACAGACCTCACGCCCAAGCAGTCTGGCTTGCAGCCCCAAAGCTCCTCTGCCCCCAGCCCTTCCACTCCTGCCATCACGCTGTATAACAGAGGGATGTGACACTTCCTTTCTACCTAGTTGCATTTTTTTCCCCGCAAATACAGTCATCTTGTAGGTGGATTCCCAGCTCCTCTCTAAGATGGGAAGGAAGGTTTAACTTCCCTGTCGCAAAGAGCGTAAAAGCAACAGTCAGAGGGCTGGCGGAGGGTTGTAGATGCAGAGTTTGCTGCTCCCACTCCCACCGCTGACCTGAATGAAGGCTGATCACCATGACCCTTCCCAGGGCAGCAGAGCCCTGGTCAGAGAGGAATACATTTGCAGAGGTGGGTGCAGATGCCTTCAGGTGCCAAAGTGTCCCTACATAAGGCCACTCATAGCTGACAGTCCTGTAACTAAATGAGCCCTTTGTTGTACCAAGCGACAACATCGGTACCCCGAGCTAAGCCAGCTCCCATTGAAAAGCCATGCAGCCATACTCATGCCTGCTCCTACAGAGGACTGAGTTTATTCACATGGCTCAGGTGAAAGGTTTGGCACAGCCCATCACCCTCCATTATGTGCGCTTTGCATACACACACTCCTGAAGGTACATGAAAATCCTGTCTGATCTCTGCTAAGGAGAAGGTTCCACAAATCTCAGAGAAAATAAGTATATTAAATGCAAACACGTGTGCAACAGTTCAGTCCTCTGCCCCCCACTGTGTCTCCAGCCATGTTGCTTCCACACATAAGGGTCTCAAAACAAACATCTGAGCCTTGACTCTGTGGAGTAGGAAGGCAGCTCCCTCTCAGGGCTCTTGTAGCCCACAATATGCCAAGCAGGTGCAGAAAGCAGCCTCCTGCCTGGGGCCAGCAGCCTGGGTCCCACAGGTAGCCCTCCCTTCTGCCGCTCTCCCCAGCTCCAGCAAAAAGCTGATGTTCAGTGTCATCAAGGCAGTGCGGACACAGGTAAGATGAACCGTGATCCCAGAATATTTCCTAGCCACATCTTGAATTGCAGCAGATCTTAGGACATCACGGCACAGAGACTGAGAGCTTTGGAGACTGAGAACACTGGAGAGCAACACGCAGTAATTATTGCAAGAAACTGTTTGCTCATTTGGGGTACTAAGGCTGAAGAAAAGTTGGGGAGTTAGTCAAAAACAGCTTAGGAGAGGCTTGGAGACCTCCAGCTGCCAGTCTGCACAGACTCCCTGCTTTCACAGGCCTCTCAGCTGAACGTTGTCCTTAAATAGCCAAATACTTCTCTCAGCTTCAGTCCCCAAGGGGCTCCAGAGCTCACCACCCCCAGGCACCCCCTCCCCACACATACATACCTGTCTTCCCAGCGCCACCATCACCAGCTGCCCTGGGGTACCACCCACCCACGGGCAGGGGGATCCCCAGCGGATGGAGCCCCAGCTCCTCTTAAAGCAGAGTTCTGCCTGGGAGGATCTAAACCGGCATCCTGGGATGCTGGGTTGTTATAAAACTCAGCCTCCCCATGCTAGAAGTTGCTTTTTCTCTTTGAATAGTTGGCTAGCGGCGACATGACATCAACAGGGAGCAGAATTCAAGCAGAACAGTCGAATTACATCATCCAAATGAACTGGAGCCCCTCACTGCATTTGAAAAAGAAGACAGCTTAAAGCAAAATCAGATGGATTTATTTTTCCTGGCACAAAAAAGTTCAGTCATCTTTTTGAAATGGAAAATATATGTTTGCTTGTTTAGTCATGAATTACAGACATTTTCTCCTTGGAGATGTTTGTATTATCTTGAAATTTTCCTTCTGTTTCTGAACCTTAAACAGTTAACATACGAGCTTCAAAGGCTTTGCGGGATTGAACACATGGGACAGAGGACTTTAATTCTCTTTCCATTTCATAAAAACACAGATAAAGGGTTTCAAGTGACAGAATAGCCTTAGTATTTTGAACATCAATCTGAAAATGGGCCTTAGAAATTGCTGCGTTGGCAATGCCAGATCTAACTAGTGTATTTTTATCATCTGGTTCAGATGTTTTCATTTTTATTCATTGCTATTAAGGAAGACCACTGCACAAGGGCAAAACTACTCCTCCTTTACAGCTGTATTTTAGAGGGCTATTTCTCTACTGGAATAACAAAGCATCTAGGTCTATTTATTGATAAAACAAAATCCTGAGACTTACATGTAAATTGACTTGCAGCACCCTTAGTGCCAGAGCACTGCATCCTGCCCCTAGGGATGATGTGTGCCAGGGTGTGCCCTCAGGTCATTCCCCCTCCCCATCAGCAGATTACTGATAACAACCACAGCTTCAAGCCTAGCCATCCCAGTTCCATTGTGAAGGCCACCCAGCCATGTGGAATGATGGAAGGTAGTTGGCAAAAAGACAACATTGTTTATACCATGTGATAAGGGTGGAAATTTTAGCAGATGAGAGATAAGACAGGGTGGTGCAAAATGAAGTACAATTGCAGTTACTCTTCATTGTAGGCCAAAATTGCCAAGCCCTTAACTTACTGGTTATAGTTACATTGTTGGTTAACTTCCTACTTTCAGACTAGACATGAAAAGAACACATTGAGAAAGCACACAGAATGATCCAAAAAGGAACTCACTATGCATGAGAAGCATCTTTCAACAGTTCCTTGTTTAAAATGTTTAAAAAATTACAATCATACATAGAAATCTTACAGTGCATCTGGTGAAAGATATGCACCATCCACGTAAAATGAGCTAGTTTCACTACAATGAAATCTTCAGAGCTCCAGACAGAAGTTAAATACGGGTCACTGAGCTAGCATCACCTTGGAAAGCACATGGACAAGCTCCATCTCAGAGAGATTAGGTGGGAGAACAAGTTAGACTTGGCACTACTGGGTGTTCAGTACTCACCAAAAAGAAACTGTGACTCCACAGTCTATCACCAGGTACAAATCTGTGCTGGCATGAAGTCCTGTGTGGAAAGGGTGAGGAACCCATTTCAATACCATGGTTTCCACAAGAGAAGATACTTTTCTCTCAGCGATCAGAAAAGCTGTATAGATACAGGACTTCTGAATATAATTGTGAAAACACACATACGCCTTCTCCCAACTGTGTTTTGATCACAACAGGTGTTTGCTGGGTTTGGGAATTTATTTCTAGAAGATACCTCATTGCCTGAATCCCAAGCAAATCTGCACCTTCAGCAGATGTGTGTGTTGATCCACCTAAGCAGGGCAAGGCAGCCAACTCTTTCTCCTGGGCTGTCCTACCTGAGTCAGGCAGGCTAGCTCAAGGGCCATGCTTTCTCAGAGGTCCTCTGCACTCAGTTAGTACTCACAGCATGATAGAATCTTGGATCAGAGAAGCTTGGAATAAAGTAGTCTCTGCTCCAAAGCCCTTACAGATACACCAAACATAGGAGCCAATAAGCTTTGGAAAAAAAAAGGTACAGTATGCATAAATAGAAATATTTCACAGTTTAAGGGTGCTCACAAGATAGTGTCTGCATGTGAAACACACTCCTGTGACACATGGCATGACCACCATGAGCACACCAGCCTAGCTTACTAGCACTGCCACGTGCAAACCCTTTTAACTGCAGTAACTTAGACTTGACAGTAGTAGGAGCAATAGCTAAACTGTAGCTTCCTGGTGGCACAGATATCTTTGGAAATGCTTCAAGGTGTGTGTATACAGGACAACAGGAGGAGATAATTTAAACACAACACTAAATGAATGTTCTATTGATATAATTGGTTATTTTAAAGTAGTAGGTAGCATAGCATGGAAGATGCCCTTGGATTTTTTGGGTCAAACATATCAACAAAACACTCTGGTAAACTGCTCTTTAACCTACTCTTCTTTTTCAAGGTTAGTATCCCCACTGAGGTTAAAGGAAGTGCCTCTCAGCTCAAGCATCAATCTTTCAATCCACACAGGAAACTTCTGTTTTATCTTCCACACTTGGACTTCAAGAAATTTCCACACTTGGACATTAAGAAACTCCAAAATTACGTTCTGCTATAAAAAGCCAATTATAGAGATGTGCTGGATGTTGGTTTTCCTTTTTAAATTTAATCCTGGAGTCCAGCCTTGGCATGGGCAGTAACTTCAGCAACAAGTCCAAGGACAAAGAGAAATAGCCATAACCTATTATGGATACATTAGCTGAGGTGGGAAAATAAGCAGCTTGCCAAATAGCTGCTATGCCTAGGAGCCTTAAGTAGCAGGATTACAAAGTTCTAGTCACTGAAAGATTACCTTCCAGAAAGAATCTTACAAAAGAAGATCTCAGGTAGTTCAATATTAGTTTATTAAATCAGCATTTTTTTATCACCACTTTCTAAAAATGATTACAAAGCATATTAAAATATATTACAGTATCTGCAAGGAATTCATTGTGTAATAAAAGTGCAACAATAAAGAACTTGCAACTTCGTTTGCCTAGTTGGACAACTGAAGCACACTGCACAGATCAAGCCTTCCCTCAAAAATTAGAGGGCCTCTGAAGTCAAAACACAGTATTTAACAAAAATATTAGGCATGTGACATAAAAAACAAAGTTCATGTTCATTCTCTCAGTGCTAAGTTACACAAACCCATCAAACCATACACTTCAAACTGCTTGAATTCCAACAATATAAAGAGTCAAAGTGAGGGCATGTTGTGAAAGGAAGGCGGTGAGAAAAAGAGGGCACATTTCAAATATGGGGATGAACAACACTGTTGAAAGTCAGGGACCAGATGCTGCTGCTTTGAGACCAGGTTCCACACAAATCCATACCATCCTCAACTAACAACTAGGGCCTCACCCCGACATAAAAATTTTTGTAAACTCAGGATTTTCAAGCTGTCACAGCTTTAAAAGGCTCTCGCTGTCCTGTAGAGTGGTTGGGAGCAGTAGCCCAACATTTTCTGTTCTAATCTGCAACAAAATCCTAATAAATTTATGTGGGAACCAAACTACGTTTGGGAATTAACACCGTGTTGCAGAGTAGTTGAAGAGGTAAAAGTAGCAGTCTCTGCTTTGGTTTGTGGCAGCAGATTACACACACTAGTGGGCACTGATTTCACAGGATGGATTATTGACGGTTTCGAACGGTCTCACAGCAGCCTTAGCCACCTTACGCCTAGGATTTTGATTAACAAATTCAACATCTTAGTCTTTCTTCAGTAGAGATCAGTAACATCAAACTGAACGCCAAAGGTTACCTCACATTGCTGTTCCAAATAACTACTTAGAGCACAGTTTCATGAGCGACGGTAATCCTACTCAGTTCTCATGCTCCTAACACATGGACTCACTGACTCCACAGAACATTATCCAAACTGTTACACGTGGCTGGTTTAACTGCATGGGCTTGCAGGATCTGACAAGCCAGAGAGCCAGCAAGGCAAAGGGAGCAGATCCACAGGTATGCGAGGAGGTAGTGAGAAAAGAGACCCCTTCCCCTGAGCAACAGCAACCTACTCTATCAGTTAAGCTGTGCAGTCCACATGAAATGTACTTTGTTCCTATCAACTAAGTGCACTGCACCACGTATCCACAAATACAGTTAAGCATGTGGCTCTGCATGCTGATCCTGAAACACTCCTATTCCTCCAGACAAACAGACAAAATTCACCTCTACTCCTATACATGCTTTGTGCATTCCCCTTCCAAATTCTACAGAAAAACAAAGCAAAACATTCCAACCCCATCCAGACAAAATATTTTAACTTATCAAAACGATGCATTTCAGTTTGCCTTCCCTAAGCCCAAGTTACCACACTGTCACAGAGACTGAAGAAAAGGCTGTGTTCTCCATTTTACTACCAATAAAGCTAGAAAAAGAAAATAAAATCACTGAGAAAGTATCCTGCTCCTCTCACTAGAGGAGTTTATTTCTACTGGCATGGGATCACATGGCTCCAGTGCATTTGGAGCATCACCCTTGGAAGCTACACACAGTGGGAACTCAAACATGAGTCCACCTCTGG
Organism: Psophia crepitans; assembly: GCA_013399095.1. NCBI lineage: Eukaryota > Metazoa > Chordata > Aves > Gruiformes > Psophiidae > Psophia > Psophia crepitans. The sequence continues at coordinate 725,692 of VWZZ01002130.1, read as the reverse complement.
AACCCTGTGCTGCTGAAGAGCAAGGCAAGGCAGACAGTTGGAAGACTTCCCACATCCTCTCAGCTTTACCCACACTACAGTAATCGCAATACACAAGCTTGCTTTCCTTCTCCTGGTGTCTTTCCTTACTGAGCTAGTCAGGTTGGTCATTAGAATATGAACCCATTACTGACTGCAGACGCTACACACAAGCAAGCATACATTACTACTTCTGAAGTCTGTTTTGTTGTGTTTTGGTTTTGTTTTTTTTAAACAGCTCCTGCAATGTCTACAGACTACTTTTTGTTCAGTCAAAAATAACATTACACAGAAAATCAGTTACTCTGCAGATATACAGTCATACAGGTAGACTCACGGTCAAGTTTCACAGCTCTACTAAAGTGCACAGAGATGCACTAAGGCTAATTTGACTCCTAATTTAGGTCTAACAAAGTTGGTATGCTTAAATAAGAAAAAATTGAAGAATTAAAAAAAAGCAAGTCCTCAAGACCAATTTAACTATGCCAGGATATCCTTAATACAGGCCTGGAAGCCTGGCAAGGTAAAGGTGTTCTTCTGTCATTACCTAAAATAGCTTCATTGTTTTCCCATGGTAGAGCCCTGGCAAAGTTCATGGCAATTTCACATCAGAATAGAAGAGATGCAGAAAGATAAGAGGTCCAGAAAGATCTGAAGTATTAAACCTGACTGACAACTTACAAACGTACGATTTGAAAAGTGAAGCTGAGGCTCTTCTTAGGTCACCTACAATTCTCAACACGTAAGTGTGACTAAATTCTTAACTGGGAGACAAAACCAAACTACTTCCCTCCCCACTCTTACTGCAAGGATGCTAAAACACCATTTGGTTTGCTCTGTCTCAGGAGGCACTACTGCTACCACTTACTGAGACTCAAAGAAAAAGTGCTTGCAATTACAGTGCCTTTGATGCGTAGGGTATTTCATACTACAAATGGCGTACAAGTCAATTCTTGCTCACATGCATGCAGCAAAACTGACTGCCAAGTTCGATTTTAGAAGAGAAATGGCCCTCCCTGAAAGACTGAAGTTCACAGGGCCAAAAAAGTTCCTTTAAGGTACTTATGAAGATCAGTTGTAAGCAGTTCAGCTTTGATTGTGTTGTTACAAAATGAATGTTTATTAAGCATCCATTCCTTTCATGGATTGTTTTCAATAAAGGAGTAATATTTGGAGGGACCGGTCTACCATTTGTTACAGTCAATGCCAACATTCCTATTAGCCTCTCCATCTTCCAAATCTGCCACCATAGGAATCAAATCGCTCTTCCGTGGCTGTCAGCTACATGTTAGCAAAAGAAAGTAAGTGTTAAAAACTTCTCTTAAAAATACTATTATTAAAAAAAATAATAAGAGTTAACTGTATAATTACCTGTAAATAGAAATTAAATACCCACAAAAATTTCCCAAGACAATTTGATGTGCTTTGAAGAGGCTGACTTTGAGCAATGCACCTTTTCTGAACAGAAAGCAAGACTTGATTTCAATGGAAATACAAATTTTTTTCTATAGCTTACGAAAACATTCTGATGTCACTTTGAACAGTTGAGGAATTTATATCGTCCACAGAGCGGCTAAACTGAAGCCTCAAAAGAAACTATAAATCCAGTGAACAAAGGAGTTGTTTTAATGATAATACTGATTATATAGTGCTGTATAAAACTGAAGAACCACTTCTTCAGATAACAAAACACAGTGATGACAGATTTAAAGAATCATTTTAATATTTTGCAGTTTTAGCAATCATCAGTGAAGTTTTAAAACAAGTCTAAGTGCTCGGAATATGAGCAGACTCTCTCCATTACTCTTCTCTCTTTCTACCTCCAAATTAAATAAAGAAAAAAAGAACAAAAATAAAATTTCCTTTTATATCTGCCTTGTCTTAAAGTATAGAGATGCTGACATTCACTTGATGCCTGAAGTTTGTTTTTAGCATAGAAAACGTTCCTTGCATAGGCAGGTGAATTTAACATTTAGAGCTTCCTTGCACTATTTAAAATAGTTTGGAGAAACTTACAGTAGATAAAAGTATTTAGGTTTGGTGAAGGTCAGTGATTTTTATACATGGTCTTTTCTGCTTTATGATTGTAAAGGCAGCAAGACATGGAAGCAAGACTACAAAAAAATTTTCACCTTACCGTCACACATTATGACAGATCTATACAAGGCACTTGTGATAAGCATGTCTCAGTGAAGGTCAGCAGGGACAGTTACATGAATGTTTCCCTGCTACTAAGCTTCTAATTTCAGTAACTTGCGTGAAATGTGCTGTGAAGTTTAAGGATCTAAGCCTAATTTCAAATTTTGGTGGTGTCAACACGTTTGTTGGAAGATTTCCAAAGTCCTCATTCTTCTCCTTATATTTTTCACTCTGCTGTCTGCAAAGGTTTCCTGTGAGATGGTGGCACCAGGTGGGAAGGTAGCGTGCCAGGCAGTTCATATCCATCCAGTTTAATCTTGATAAGATGCTTTGCTAATGCAAACTCCTCATCATCCAACATCCCATCACCATCACAGTCTGCAAGTTTCCAGATCTTCCCCAAGACACTGTTGGGTAGTTTAGAAGTCACCATCTCCTTCTTTGCACTGATTCCAGATATTTTGCCATTGATTGGTGACAGAGTGTAGAAAATCTCATCATAAACAGGTTTATCTTTGGCAACTACCCATTCATCTTCATCAGCTCCTTCCTTAGCACCTTCTCCATATCCATGGCCAAAAGGTCCTGCCATGGTGCCATCAAATGCTCCACCATGTACCATCTCTGTGGGCATATTGCTCTCTTCCTGTCTGATCAGGCTCATCAGGGAGGCGATTTTATTGGCCAGCATGTTATCCACAGCTTCAATTAGCTTTGGTTTCAAAGAGTGAAATTTGGTGAAGTCACAAGTTTCCAACAGCTCCTGTCAATGACAAGGGTTTCAGTGACAATAGTTAGAAAAACTTTCAATACATTGAAAAAGGTTAAGGAATGGGCTTTAAATGAAAAATAATCCGCTGTCTTTTAAAGCAATTTCCATAACAAACTTCTCTTGGAGGAGAAGCAAAGCTGACACACATATATCATACACCTAACATACTGATGAAATACACTATGACAATTTTGCAACAGTATATAAACTGGTCTATTAAACTACATTTACAACACAATTTTCAAAGTGGCAAGACATAAAAACATGACAGTTGATGAATGTTACCCAACAACTTTCCATTTGATGATTTTCTTTCAAACATCAAAGAAAACATGCAAGTATGTCCTCAGTCCTGCTAGCACTTAATACAAGCGTTTAAGTTAAAAAGAAATCCAAGAGCTTGCAGGACTCATCTGATTTTATAGGTTAAACTTCTTGTTTATGGTTAGGACATGAAGAAGTGTCCTTTATCAGTAAAGAAAAGCTGAGTTAACGTAACAGCAGCAGTGTTCCTATGGAAGTGCTACCACAGCTCACAAAGTCATAAGGTCCCTGCCGACTTCAATGAGAAGTTTAACTAGGCGATGTGCTATTCCAACACAAAAGCCCAAGCATATTTTACACCAGAGCACTGAAAAATTAAAAATGCTTTAGGCAATCATTAAAGGATTTCTACATGCCAAATGCTAGTACAGTAGAAACTTCAAAGAAACTATCTACCCCCAAAACCCCCTCAAAATGGTGTTAAACTGCTTTGACAAATCACATCTATCTCAGGGAGCTGCTCCCATGTATATCAGAACCATAACAACATGAATCCAAGAAACCTGAAGCACAGGTGAGTGGCTTTGCCCCCCCCCACAGAACTTGGTATTTTTTTAGAAGAAAACTGCCAACTAACAACTATCACACTTGTTCAGGTGACATTTATACACAATCACCTGATTTATAGCAACTGATCAGTATAAAATATGATACACAATGTATCTTTGAAAGCAAAGGTCAAATCTGCTGGTTTGGCCCAATTTTGTTCCTCATTACAGAAGTGACTGATCTCTCATGCATATGTCTGCTGCCATCTGCTGCTCAGGCTTAGCTACATGCACTAGTAGTTTTATGAAGTTCCATTCAAAACTTTGTTTCAATATCCAAACTGACCAATGATCACCTCTCATTTCCCATCATCGTGAAAACTAGCAAGGGCAGAAAGAGTTGACTTTTTCCACAGAACCCCCTTTGAAAACCTAACTTACGAAACCCTGCCTGCAAAAACCTAGGTGAAATAGATCTTGTGCTTCATCTGTAATTTACTATCTCATGCTAATAATTGATTCCCAAGTTAAATACTTTAGTTCATAAAAGAAACCCGTCCATCTCTATAGATAGGTTAATCAGCTGGTCATCCCTATGATGAGCAGTGTAAGTGTACCACATAAATTGTTAGAATGTTTTCCAGACTGACACTTGCGTATCATTCTCCACCACACTCACGACTAGCACATGGTCAGACCAAAATGCAGGCTCCAGATCTCATGTTCTTCAGTTTCCAAACTGAATTATCTTCTAATTCATTTAAGAAGCCTGTGATCTGAGATCCAAGAGTTGCCAGCTGAGGCTTGAGGAATAAATTGAAACGCATTGGTAATATAACGTTAGCTGTTCTTCCCTAGGATGCTCTGCTTCTCAGTAATCTCACCTCAGACAGAAATAGAAAGATGAGAAAGTGACAGAAAGTGGGTAGTCAGATTGCATAAGGTTCAGAAGAGAAACAGGAGACAAAAGTTGTTTAAAAATTAACAATAAGAGTATAAATTGAGAAGTTCTCTCTCTTCTTCATAGAATATAAGCTCAAAATGACAGGAAAAGACTGAAAGGCAACATTTTCAGGGGAGATAGGTTTTATGTTGGACTTTTCAGGTAACACGTGGCCTTTGTAACTCAGTGACAAAAAGTAACAGCAAGAGCAAGAACAGAATAGGGTAAAAATGAATAATAGGTGACTAAAGCTATCTTCACCTGCACAGGTATCTGATAACATCACAAAAGTGATATAAATTCCAACATTTAGAACACAAAACAAGAACCACCTTAACCTGAAAGTTTCCCAGTGCCTTTTCATTTGCACAAAGCCTTTACTACTGTCTGCTATGAGGGACCAAATATTGACTAAACGGACAGGTCTGATTCCTTATGGCAACTTCGATAGCCCTGTATCAGTGAATGCACACTAAGCAAGTTACCAATTTTTTTTGCCTGCATGGCTTCCACACCATACCATCCCCATAACAGACACACGATTGATTGTCACTTCAGCTGCTCTGCTGCTGAAGAGATGCTTGGTCCTGCCTTTTCCAACAGGACTGCTGAACTGGAAAGTTAGTATTATTTCAGAGGAACTGTAATCTAGCATCTTACCTGCATTTTCTTGACTTCAGGGAAGTCCCCTGCTGAGATATGGTATTCCCTTTGCAGCTGGATGTAGATCTCTGGTAATCTGCTGATCAATTCCTTCTTCTTGTTCTCTTTTCCAAATACAGAGGGCATTTCTTTTTTCAGATAGCTGATTATATAAGCATGAACCTAAGAAGCAGCAAAACTGAAATCAATACCACTGTTTATCTATGCTTAGCATTAGTGTTCTTCACTCAGGTCATAAAAAGAAACAGAAATAATATGTTTTCCTTAGTCAGCTTAAGGATAAGATATTATCAATGGTTGTTTCTGGAGCTTCATGTTTATATGAACAGTTATCACCCAGCTTCTGCTGCTTTCAGCATTCCTTTGAGGGGCAAAGAGAAAGCAAACATATTAGAAGAAATACAGATGTTTAGGAAGAAGCACAATACAGCATTCTATCACTACCAACAGTGAGAGCAAAAGAAGGGCCCAAACCCACGTCCTGACACTACAGACGTGAATCACCCACAGAGTGCCAGCCATACTAGTCCATCTGTCTCAGTGGTAGAGATCTGTAACTCCACTTGTCTTGACAATTGCTGCGGAAAGCAATGGGACGATGCCTCAATCCAAGTATGCTCAGTGGCAGGGCTCTTGAATTGTGACACTACATTCCTACCTATTTACTCCCAGAAAAGTCAGTACCTGTGGCTTGTATTTATGCAGCCACAATGAGGTGACAGAGCTGTCAGTGTGCCATAACAGCATGCCATGGCTGCCTTGCAAAGCCGTGGTGAGAAAAGTACAGCCACTCCAGCATATAAAGACAGATGTTAATTCAGGATGACAAGTCCAAAACCACACTGATACTTGCAAAGCTCTTCAAGTTTCCCATCTGCCGTGATCATGATAGCCCAGCACTGCCTTCACAACATCCTTCCTGCCCACGCACCCTCTTTCCACCTTCACTCCTGAGCCATTCATCTCTTCCACTGACCACTCTCCCACCACCAAAAGGATCTGCGTGGCCATACAGCAAGGGATCTGCTCCAGGACAGAAACTGTGGTTGCACTTCTTAACTGAGGTGAGTTCACCTGTCCAGGTCATTGAGTGGACACAGATATTCGTGCTGCACACCAGAGGGAAGCGCAAGGGCTGGCTTCTTTTAAACACCATGTGCATCTACCACAATTTGAAGTAACCAAACTGTTTTCCTGAGCTTTAATCTGGCCAGGAGCACTGAAGTCAGAGGACCTCCACAACTGGCTAAGTGCTTGCAGAACTCAGGCCTTTCTTCATTAAAATAACAACATAGCTGTTACCAAAACAGAACTTGCACACCGTTCCACATACACAGAAAACATACATGAAAAAATTAGAATGTTTATCAACCATTGAACAGTAGAAAGCTGAAACTTCAAAGACTGTGGGAAGACAGACTACCACAAAGAAGGATCAGCAGAAAAAAGTGACTATGTAGATATGGTGTAAATATAATAATTAATACCTCCCAAAACACCACAGAATGTGCCGTATAGTATTCTGTACAAACCTAACACAGAATCTGTACAAGGGAAGTGCTCTCCCATTCCTTTCCTTACTTATTTAGAAGACTTACTGGAAAAAAAAAAATCTCTTTTGTTTTTAAAGAAAAAACTGTGTAACCAGTTTTTCTTTGCCTGTCTTAAGATCCCAACTTTCACATTTGACTGTTAACAGAACAGTAGCAAAAATGGAAAATATACATTCAATGTCACTTCCTCATATCTAGAAAGCGTGCATGAATTTTAATTGCAAATAAATTTAAATTTCTACAGAGGAGAAAAAAATACCATTAAAAAAGCAGAGTTCCTGCATAAACTCATGACATTTGCTAATACAGCAGACATAAGTATTTCTCCAGAACAACGCAAGAGATTCAACAAGGATATTTTTAAGAGAGTTTATAAATAATTATAAGTAATTGTATGAATCTTATGCTTAAAATAATACTTCTAGCAAAACCAGAAAAGTATGTTTATAGTTCACAAGCACGAACAGTTTGGCATGTGTATGCTAAGCGGTCTAAGGTCTGCAAGTAGGCACATGTGTTTCTCAGAGATAAGAACAGTTCCCATCTTCAAAATGGGATAGTGAGTCACAGGACTTAAAAAAAAGGAAAAGCTACCACTCAAAATTCAACAGCAAGTTAACAGTTTAGGTTTGGTTATTGTGCCTGCTTTAGAAGATATTGAGAAGTAGGACAAAAAAATACCACACAATGCTGTAAGAAATTATTTTTTTTGAGTGTCACTACTTCAAGTTCAGTTTGGAAGATAGAAAGATGACACAGGAAAGATTACATTCTGCTTTCCTGCAGATAAATAGTTTATTCCCCTTTCACAGCTGTCTAATTAGCATGCACTATGAACATAGTATTTACTTTTACCCATTTTTATTTTACATTACATACAAACACCAAGAAAGGATCCACACACAGCCTGCCCGCGCACACTAGTTAGCAACTGTAAGCTGCACACAATGCATATACTCCTCCAGAGCTGAAAACAAGGGGAGCGGTGACCAGGGGCCACCTACAGTGGGGCACATAACTTGTGGGCCTGGATAACAAGAGATGGGTTTTTCTGGATATGATGACACAAAGCGTGTATCACCCAAGTGTCTCAGGGAATGAAGAAGCTATAATTTGAGAGGTTCAAGAGTTCCAATCTAATGCACAAACACCTCTCCAATTCATCACTATCTGTGCTTCATCAAGAGTGAGGCTTTTAATCAGTCTTATATTCCAAGTGTTCTTCCACAACAGCTGATTGACAGTATGTGTTAAGGCATTAATATGCAAAAAAAGCATATTAACTGTTCACTGCATGTGAACAGTTTTGGTCGGGTTTTTTTACACTTTTTTAAAAGTGTTTTTAACAATAGCTGATGTAGACAAAAGTAGTTTATCTCCAAAAAATAACACTAAGATTATCCACTGTACATTATTAAAAAAAAGCACTTCCCTACCAAGCAAATAATAGCTTTAATGGCCTAAAACCCATCAAATCCTTTCTCTAAGGTTAGGGAGGCACCCCAGTACAAGTGCCTATTTCCTCCTACTTGCTTCTATATCCTGGGTGGCTACCTCTTCTTGAAAAACTGACAATTCAATCCATCTGCTGAAAGACACACAGTTTATACATAGAAAAAAGATTGGGAAAGGTGATAAAGGACACATTGAAAGAGACAGAAGAAACTGCTCATTCAATTATTTAGGGTTGGGATTCTTTTTTTGTCTTTTCTTACCTTTGCGAGTCTCGCCCTCTTAATGAGATCATTGAGTTTTCGCACAGCAGCCTTCTGTGGGAGACTCTGGATATCCTTGAAGAGATCCTGCGCCTCGGCTTCAAAGAGCCTTCGATTCTCTGTGTTTCGGAGAGGATGGGCCCAGAAGGAGCCAATATAGACCCGTAGCACCTCCGGAGTGTCGATCACCTTTCCCAGGGACCACATGAGCGCACCGTAGACCCTCATTAGCTGCTGTGTGTCCACTTGGTCAGCCTTATTAAGCACCACTCGAATCTTGTCATCCTGGCCCCGGAACGATTTAATAGCCTCTGAAAACTCATCAGATATATCCAGCTTATGGGCATCAAAAAGGAGGATGATGCGGTCAACCCTCTCAGCAAACCACTGGAGAACTTGGCAGAAGTCATAGCCTGAAGGAAGAATACACTATTACAGTTCTACTGTTCCAAAAAGCGAGTCTCGGAGTAGGTAGGGGTAGGGATGGAGAACAAGGGGATCATACCATCTAAGTGGGGGAAGAGAGGAGATGGATCACCTTGAGGAGAATGTCTGCGGACAATGAGGTCAGGACAACTGTATCCTACATTTCCTTAGCCATCTCACACCCATGTTTGCCTCCTCCCAGGAGTTCTAGCTCCAGCAGAGCACCCAAGCTAAGCAGCTCTGTGGGGCTCTTACCCCAAGCTCTCTTCATCACTGTAAACATTTGGCACTTTGGTAGCACTGCCTATCTGTACTAAGAAGTAAAACAGCACACATGCGGCACTCCAGCATAAGTCAGCAATCAAAAATATTTGTATTCTAAAGCCATTTCTGAACTCATCTTTCCTGGCATTGCAACACTCACTGTTATTTCTACCACAGCAAACTCAGATCTGATTTACAAGTAACACGTCCGTGTCGCTGATGGATTTGGGGACGTGAGAGGTTACAGAACACAACCAGCCGTAACCCTTCTGATCACCTGAAACAAGCTTTTTGACATTCTAAAGGGAAGTCTATTCTTAGCACCTGTTTGAATGCTTTTATAAATGCAGCTGCTGGCCTAGTCCACACAACAAGCAGTATTCAGGAGCTCCTTACTCAGAAGTGACACATTTAATCCGCAGAGAGTTACCACTAGTGATGTGGCATTGGGCTTGGCATGAATGTGACTCATCCTGAGTAGAGAACAGCAAGGTATGAGGTGGAAGTGAACATCCCACCCCTCCTTCTCCTCTCAAATAAATCAGAGCTGAAAGAGGAAGCAGTCAAAATGCAAGGACTGGTGTAAAGTAACCCAAACAGAATCAACACTTTTGTGCAGCAAATGCCAGCAGCAAAGAAAGCTCAGTTACCACCAGGTGAGCACTGCAGGGTGTCTTTGGTCATTTCTCAGCTGAGTAAGATAAGCCTTTAAACCTCCAGTCCCTCAAAGAAATCCCATTTAGACTTCTCATACATGAACTGGTTATACAAACAACTTCATACACCTGGTTCAGATATCAGAAAAACCACTCTTCACCACTCCTCATTCTCCCCAGCATCTTTTAAAAAGTATAAAAAAAAAAGGGGCATGGGCACATTGTAATGTTGCTTAGCTTTTCTTATAACAATGCTGGTTCAATCACATAATTATTCACTATACTTTCTAGTTGTTGTTTTTTAACAAGGAACCCAAAAGCAAATCAGCTTCTTTGCTTTCCAGTACAAACTGACTATGGCCAACAACAAGAAAAGCAAACATATATGAAAGTAATAGGAAAAATGGTGAACTTCAGATTTGTCATGGAGCATACTTGTGCATGTTTAGCACACAGGAAAGAACTGAGCCTTAAATCTTTTGTTTAAAAAAATGACAAGCAGCATATGAAATGAAATCCAGAAGTGCCAGTTAGCAGATATTCCCAGTTACCTGCCCCCCACTTTCCCCAAAACGGGACTATAAAACTTCACTAAGAATCCAGCACAGACACATCAGACAGAGGGCTATGCTAAAAGTGTATAATCAGTATCCAAAACGATTCTCCAGCTCCTTAACCAGCTAGGAAAAAAGTCAACATAACCTTTCCCATTAAAAGAATTACTTTGTAAGGAAGGCAAGATCCAGCCTCTTTCCACCTGCTCTGGTGCTTTCATACCTTCTTTCCTGTGACCAGCTCCTGAAGAGCTAAACATGAGATGAAAGGTGAGGGCAAGAAGGGGAGCTGTACAAAACACACTTCGAAGAGAACTCTTCTGACTTTACACTAAATCTTATCAAAACCAGTATGAATAATTTACCTTTTTAGAAATTAAGCAGGAAAGAAAGGGAGAGGCGAGATCTCATGTCACTTGCATGTCATCTGAGCTATGCAATAATCTGTTCTGGTTTCACTCATGTAGAAGGAAATATGCTTGAAATGAAATACATAAAATTGCAAAAGGAAGCAAGTAAAATTCTATTAAATTTTCAACAAATGGATAAGTGAGAAAGCTGGTTAAATAAATATATAAATTCCCACCACACATTTAATGTTTTTTGAACAATTATACAGTCAACAAGTATGTTAACTAGCAATAAATTTATTTTAGATATGAATTAAAAATTAATGAAGTATTTGCTTTGAGAAAGATGTGTTACTTATTGAAAATTGGTAAGAAAAAGGCCTCATTAAAAGATCAAAAAAAATCTATTGATTTTAATGAAGAATTGTCATTAGAGGTGAACCTATTTTATATACAGGTTCAGCGGTTACACATTAGAGTATATCTGAAGTATGGAGAATAGAATATAGAACAGAATCATTAAGGTTGGAAGAGACCTCAAGGATCATCCAGTCCAACCATCCCCCCCCACCTATTAACCACTAAACCATGTCCTTCAGTACTGCGTCTAACCTTTCCTTAAACACCCGCAGGAATGGTGACTCCACCACCTCCCTGGGCAACCTGTATGGTTAAGTACTTCAGCCAAGGGTTGATTTCAAGATCTCTCTACCCTGTCCCCACAGAGAACAAAATGTAGATCCATCCCCTTAGTCAGAGCAATGATCTTGAAAGGAAACATAGGACAGCACCAAACCACAATACATTTGGGATCCTGTCACGGACAGTATACATATGTGGATTAGGGCTTTCAAAGTTGAGTAGTACTAGGTCAACACTGAGCAGTTTGGAACACCTGACCAAGAAAATTTGGTGTTGATACTTCTCAGCCTCTTGCTGCTCTACTGTTGCTATTTCTTCAAAGTTTTGTTCCAGTGACTGATGTCAGCAGTTATATCCAGCCTGAGGATCTGTGTCTCACCAGGTACAACATCTGCTTGCAAATGCATATTAGAAAAGTCCCAAGTCACCCTTGTACCCAGCTAAGGGGCAGAAGAAAGCAGTCATCCACCAGCAGCACTGTAGAACTTGTCCTGAGCTACAGGGAAAGAGCGAGCTGGTGCTCATAACTATCGGACATCAGTAAAGGGCTGAGGAGAGACCAGAGGACAACAAAACAGAGCAATGAGGAAGAGATGAAAAAGTTGGAAAGAGACAGCACATGGTTACCAGCCTGGAAACACTGAGGACAGGAATGATCATGAGCTCTCGTGTCATTGCATGGGGAGAAGTACCAGCCCCACGCTTGACAGCCACCAGCTGCAATCATGCAGTATGAGCACAGGTCAATTCTCTGTGCCAGTCAGTAATAAAGACTTAAGCAGAGAGTAAGCTTTCCCTTCTGGGCCCAAGGTAAATCATTTCCAACATGCCCTAATACCATCTCACAGAGCTTTTGCAATTCAGGAAACAGTTAGACAGGTTGATGGGCTCCACCCACCCTCAGGGAGCAGAGACAGGCAGAGTGTCCAGTTCTTCCAGTCCTGGGGCTGGTGCTGGCACAGCAGAAGAGAGGCACCTCTCAGATGGATGCTGCAATGAACAGCCTCCAAGCTCAGGTATCCGTTTACCAGATGAATCAGGGCTGAGCAGAGTGCTGGAGAGATCTCACCTGCCATTTCTGTCAAAGTACCACACAAGCAAGGCTACAACACACAATTTGGATGTGGACAAGAGCAGCCTTCCTCGCCAAGCCGCTGTTCTTCTAATGCTTTGCCACAGGCGAGCATCTCAACTGTCCCAGTCTTTCCAGTGGAGCTCAGTCCCACATGGAAAGATGCACTCTTTGCTGTCCGATGTGGGTATTTCTGGTTACGTTAATGAAAGCGTGTCTCAATCCAGCACCCCTGGGTAATGCTTACTGCATCCTGTTGCTGGACTAATCCCAAGGAGAATGTAGTGTCCCACTGCAAGGGAAAGCCTGACACAATGCTGCAGCTATATGCATGACCTTACTTAACCCACAACTACATTTTCATAAGCCAGATTGAACTAAGAAAACCACCTGTATTTAAGTAACTCCGGTTCTAAAAATGCAAGCTAACTGATATCCTCCACTTTCCTCTGAGCTCTTCCCCCATACTTCTTGAAACGCTTGCCTTCACGCCACTCAATCATGAGCCAAACCCCCCCTCCCTTCCCTTTCTAAAAGCAGTTCCTCCCCACACCCTGCCAGACGTCGCTTCTCCTTCCTCCTCTCCTTACGCTCATTGCTCCTTCCCAGCCTTGCAGACCACACGCACATGTCTGCCTGACGTGGGCTTTGCGAACGTCACCAGTGATGCTGCAGAAGCAGCACAGGGATGGGCATTGTCTGACTGGGGACAATGCTGGCACACGCCTGCACATTCTCCTCCTGCCACTTGTGCAGGCCCTGAACAGACAGGCAGGAAGCTTCTGCCGCATGCTCCTCTCGACAGCCGGATTGGGAAAACTATCAGGAGAGACAGCTTTGGGTGTTGCACTCGATGCGTATATTTTTGACCCTTCAGAAAGCAATCAGCTCCTTCATCCATGGCCTGGACGCTTTCCGGAGTTATAAATAAAACATGCTGGGAAGCAGCGCATATCCTGCATTTTTACATAGTCCCTTTACTGTTTTCCTGCATTTTAAAACGGAAAGTTAACACTTGATTGCTTTATTGGTCTCAGAAGGCTTCACCTTACTCCTACCTGTCAAATTTTATCATTATGCAGGTGTTACATCCATTAATAGATAAATGGTTAAGCAGCTGCTCACAGCAAGATGGAAAAACACGCCAACAGCAAAGCGTGCAGGTTTTACACTGAGGTCCTGTCATGTTATTCTTCCAAGCACATTAAAACATCACCAATAACGGAAGTTGCTGCTCACCAATGTTAGAAACATTGCTGCTTCTCAAAAGGTAATTTAAAAATTCAGAATAGAATTAAGAACACTTAACAGGTATTATTAAATGCCACATTCCATTACTGGATTATGAAAAAAATCTCATCTTGTATTTATTTTTTAGAAAACGCCAGCAAGATTCATAAGAACAAAAGTTCGAGAGAAAAAGAAACTGAAAGCTTAAAGAATTTGCTGAACTATATCCTATTGAAATATAAAATTGTGAACTGTCAGAAAAGAAATTCTGAAGAGTCATCCTGTATGTTTGGAGCTTTCCTGGCAAGCACAGAAATGCATCCTTATGTTTAATCTGTGATCACCTTCACAGTGAAAAGAAGTGGTAGTTCCCACAGCGAAGCACTCCAGCTGCAGCCTTATTTCAGTAAGAAGCAGTCAGTGAGTTTAAGGGTAATGGCACACATTTTGTAGGAAAAACAACCCTTTTTTGGTCTGAAGGTGTACAAACAGAGCCTTCTCTGACAGATACATTTAGGGAGAGCAGAAAACATCTTGTAGAATCATGCTTACTTTTAAAATCATTATGTGCAAATGTAATCTATGCAACTCAAACTTCAAAACGTGCTAAATTAGACTTGTAGCATAGATCTGTTGAAATCAGTCCGACTCCTTCAGGAAGCAGGTCAGACAGGCCTTGCTGTGTGCAGCCCAACAGAACAAGTCACATTTGTACTCCACAAAACCACCTGTATGGAAACTGCATAAACAGCCCACAAGTCATACACAGGAAATGCATTTGGCTATGCAATATTTCAGACACAGGTGAGTGCAGTATTGACTAATCACAAGAGCATGCAACAGGTCCACACAGTGGTCCACACTCCACATAAGGTGATGCCTAAGTATGTCAAACCTTAAAACTTGGCAGCAGTTGCTCTGTAAACCTGGGGCACAGAGAACAGAGCTCTAAAGCTGACTCCCAAAACCTTATTTATTGTACAACCACATTGCTTAAAGCTAAACAGCATACAAGAGAACCACATTTGTGATAAAAGAACTATGCCAAGTTACATATTCAAGACAATCCTTAACACACTGGAAAAAAAAAAATCATGAAATGCAAGGTAATCAGGTTAAAGCCCATGATAAGAGTTTGAGGTTATGACTAAACACTGTCAACTTAGGTGAAAGTCTACTGTATCAAAGGGCAGGCCAGCTAGGCCATAAAAACAATTGATAAAGCACATACCATCCAGAAACAGTTTCTGAACAATAAAGGAACAACAGTTGTATGTTTGATTAAGTTACAAGAGCCATTCTAGATGGCAGTGAAGAGCCAGGGTCCTTTAAGCAATGCAGGACTACCAGTGAAACATGCCCTGGAGTGAATGAACTGTCCCACACAAAGTCTGGGACTTCCACAGCAGTCCCTAATGGTGTTGAATTTTGCCACAAAATTGCTCAGTTTTTCAGTGGCACATTCATATTCTCTAGTTTTCTGTTTATTTCATGTTCACTTCCATAATGTTAGTGAAAGTGGCAGCAGGTATATGAGTGCTGTCAAGCATCCTTTTCCCTTGATTTTGGAAGCAGAGAGGGAAAAAGATGAGCCTGTTTTTTCTTGGTGGAGGAAGAAGGGAGGTGGAATCCAAAACAGAGAAGCATAAGTAGAAGATTTAAGACCATCTTTGATTTTATCAGACTCTGTGTAAACTGAGACTTAAGTATTTTGTGGACATCTTATGAGAAGATTAAAGATGATCAGTTATACACTTCGTCATTTCTGCCTAGAAGAGCATCAACTTGCAGTATTTGTTTTACTCATCTGGTTTGGCAACATTCAAGCCTTTGCTTGTACAGACATAGAGCAGTCATTGCTGTTCAACTCTGCTAGTTGACCAATATATCACATTTAGGAAAACACAGCTCTCCCCATGATAAATGCTTTGCATGACTATGTATGAGCAATAAACAGGACAAAAACCTGATTCAAACACTGAACAAAGAACTGAGAAACATCTAGCAGACCAGTTCACTAAGCAAACATAGTTTAGATGACAGTCTTAAGTTAACCTCCTATTCTGTCAGTCCAATGTAAAGACTACGGTTGCACAGCTGCCATACGTTGTGCTCATTCCTCAGAAAATCCCAGGTGTGATATGTTGAAGAACTAATCACTTCTCCCTCCCAGACACAAAACATGAGTTTCCATTTCTTAAGCAAAGGACTGAAAACAGAGGGCAGCATAAGCCACATACTGGATCACTACCATTTGCAACTCCACAGAAACTTCTGACATGCACTTAAATGCAGCTGAAGGAAAGAAGAAAGTTATTGACATCATGCTGTTATAAGTTTCTCAAAGATAGGCTAATTTCTTGAAGAGCATGTTAAAAAACAGGGTTCAGTTCTTGACAGAATTTTCATTTTATTAAAAAAAAAATTCTTATTACCTCTTCTTCCTGCTACCTTAACTTTTTTGACTGAAAATTATATTATGGCATGACTGAGCAACCTTAAGCAGCAACACTAGCAGCCGAGCCCACAATAAAAGCAGCTTATAGCCCAAACAACTCAGATTTTAAATGACCAGCTTGAAGAGCTATAGCCATTATGAAACATTTCTTCATTCATGAACTCATATATATATACACACATATATGAGTCTATTCATTATTACTTTGTGGAAAGCAGTTAAAATTATGGAAGTGAGCATTTTTTCCTCAGGAGTGTCAAACACTAATTAGCTAGACCATGCAACCATCGCCACTTGCAGACATAGCAGCAGGGTGATGGAAATCCCAGCCTCATTGATTTTCAAGAGAAAAAAATTCCAAACCCTACTTCCAGCCTGAAAATGTGCGTTTAATAGGCCTTGTAGTAGGAAAGTTTGGAACACACCACCACTCAAAACAGATCCCCAACAGATTAGGATGACGACTTGTCCAGTACAGCAAGAATAGTGAGTTCAGTTATTTTCAAGCCCTGCAACTCACCTCTGCTGATGCGCTGCTTCTCTCCAGAGAGAATGCCAGGGCTGTCGATGATACTGATGCTCTTCAGTACCTGGTTAGGTAACTGAGAACACATGAATCTGCAGCAAAGAAGAGGAAAAAAAAAAAAGTAACTGTCGCTCTAGCTTACATCTAGATTGTCCCTTGAGAGCTCCCCTTTATGTATCTGCTTTTAGAAAGAGTTGAGTGAGATTTAAAAAAAAGTTTTAAAACTTTTAAATTTTAAATAAAAACGTTTTAAGACCTAATGAACCCCTAAGTTTGTCAGCCACACATGTTTAGGAAAAAAATGTAAACAGTGAACTTCTCAAAAAAAAAAAGAAAACCTTATAAAACCATATGTTTAAATTCTAATAATTCAAATTTGTAAGAGCTGACAACATGGGCCATACATGCAACATTAAAAAGATTGTATAAAACAAACATTGTGCTAGGACTAAAATTAGAATATACAAGAAACAGTTTTTTTCATGTACTCCAACTATTGCCCACATACCAAGAGATTCAAAGGAAAAGGGAAGCAGGCAGAGAGGCATACTGACAATGTCTTTGTATTCCAGTTACTGGCAAGTCACCCTCTCACCGGCTCTGGCAGCATTTGAACAGTCCCTGTCCCTAACCCACCACCGTCCTTAGCTGGGCCTGGCAGCAGACTGAAAACAATGGCATTCCTCCCACAAACCGAGCAAAAGCTTTCCCACTGCCAGGATCAAGAGTTCAAATTACACACAGCAGGCTCTAAACAATAACCTCCTGCCTCTGCGACGGGAGACAAATTCAATGGTGGCATTAAGAAAAATAAATAATGCATGAGGCCTCAGAGTTTACAGAACACTTATGTGTTAAATCCAAACTACTCTGTTGCTTCTGGGATAGTTCATGACTGAAGAACTTCACCTCCTTTCATCATAAACTGCCTTTAAGAGATTTGCACAAGAGCTTAATCTTCTTATCGGGTAGCAGCTGAAGACTGTACTACCAAGCAGGGTGTAAGGTACCCTCCTCCTGTGAGGCTGCAGAGACAGCTGCTCTGCGTTAACCCATCGCTTTAGAAGCCATCTCAAGAAACAGGGTACCACTGACAGCAAATTTTAACCATACCAAGGTCAAAGAAGAACTTTAAAGATAATCTGAGTTAGGAGGAGTTCAGACTGTCAAATATCAGATATGAAGTGTAAGATATATAAAAATTTGGAAGCTATTGTTGGACAATGATTCAGATGATTCAAAGAAAAATCAGGAAGAAAACAATCCTTACACCTCACTTCACTTTTTTTTTTTTTTCAGGTGACCTTGTAGTAACAAGTCTGTAACAAAAGCAGACAGCATCCCTTCTTGGGTACAACAAATGGCAGCATCAGCTCCATCCCTCCCTGAAACCCAAAAGCGGACAAGGAACCAGCAGCCATCTCTGCCTGATAAAACCTCAGGGTCTGTAAACAGCACTACCCTTTTGGGGTTTTTTGGGGGGTGTGGTTGGTTTGTTGTTTTTTTTTTTTCAGTGGAACATCAGGTGTAGAAAATACTGCATATCCTGAAGCAAACTTGTCCACTAAGGCTAATTTTCTACAAGCATAAGAGATGCTTTAGAAAGAGCAGTGAGGTACTATTGAATAAAATAACATTTTTTGAACTTTCCTAAACGTGAAGACAACAGTATGTTAGAGCAAACATATTTTGTGGAAGCATTGTGGGCATGCATAAGTGGCAAAGAAAATACATTTGACCATATCAACTATAAAAATAAAATACACATCACTTATGAAAGCTACTTCATGTTGTACATAAGTTTGGAACAGTATAAAGGCTAAATTTTCTTTTTTTTTTTATATCACTCTTTCACTTTAGAAAGCCCAGCACTTGTTTAGTATCACTGAGATGTTTCTAGGCCTATCTTAGACGACAACAGGCACCATTATTTCAGCTGAACAATACGACAGTATTTCAATTCGGGCATCACCCAAACTGGGACAGCTAGAAAAGGCTGTGCAAGCAAATGGGAACTGCAGGCCTCTGAAATGGAAAGGCACTGCAGTCTTCAGGTGGCAAAGGAAGGAGGAAAGGTGGAAAAAGGAAAGATGGCAAAGGAAAGGAGGAAAGGATATGAAATAGCAGGATACACTCAGAATTAACTGGCTGCAGCTTTTAGAATATATATACATAATCTAAAGACAACAGATGGGTTAAAAATCTTACATCAAACTAATATTTCAGACAGCTTAAAACTCTAATGCTAATCGAATCAGAGTATCACTTTTTGATGTCGAGATTTGACTCCAAACCACTATTTCTGACATGACCTGTATGAAGTGCGATTTAAGTTCTGCCTCATAAAAAGCACAACTACATACTATCTAGCTTAATGCCACAGACCTCCACCAAAAAAAAGCTTTATAAAAATACTTGTGTAAATGACTGTAACTGCTTATGACACATTAGACCTTTGATAGTGTCACTTTTTTTTAATATTATTATAAAGCTATTGCTAAAGAAAACCAGCAATATTAGACTACGCTTGCAAAAATAAATTACATTGTTTGCAAAAATGAAATCAACAACTTTCTGATCATCTGTTTATTTTATTGGTTTTTTCCAAATTAACTTTGGATGACTCAAAGGACTTTAGATTCTCACTAGATTCTTTATGTGCCCTTTTGGATACCTATTAGAGTAGAGCAGGACCATGTGTTTCTTCTCAGCAGCACCGATTTATTTTCATGATCTTCTGGTATACTGCAATATTCTTTCCTCACTTACTTTAACCAGCATTCAAGGGTGCACTAGGTCCTGTCCCCATCTCCCAGTGCCCCAGCTTTCCTTAAGAGTACACATGGGAAATAAAAGATAAGTTTCTACACTCAGACACAACTATCACAAGCAGTGAGATACAGGGGAAAATAAGAAGGGGTCATGGAAAAAAAGAGACAAGGTAACATCAATAGTGTGGCTAATTAGTAAATACAAGCCTGGATTGTGCTACTGTGTTCTTGTTTGGTTTTAGTTTCTCCATTACCTCAGTCTCTGTTTGCTTTTGTGTTACACTTAGATGAAAGGGCACTCGACTTCACCTTCTAAGCATCCATAGCATTGTAAAAGTAATACCTTAAGTTTTTTCACAAAAAACTAAAGCACTAGGATTGTGAAATCATTAAAAAAAAAAGCAGATGTGAGGGGGAGAGAGGAAGAGAGAGAAATATATTAAGACAGGAGTGAAAAATGTAGTATTGGGTATAAAGCACTGTCACTGCCAGTATGGCAAATGAGAGAAGGCAAAGCAAAATACATAGTACGATTGCAGGTAAAGGTGACAGGGAGAAGTTACTCAAAGATACTGAAATAAAGCCTAAAATATTTTCAAGTAGGGAAATTAGGAAAGAGAAACGAGTTTGAATGTACATCTTTTTAGCTAGCACATAATCTTGCTTGCCTGAAGTTCAGCACTTGACATAACTAGACAGATGATTTAGCAAAAAAATTATGTAACCCATTCATCCAACAAACATTTAGTATTATTACATGCTGTACTTTAAGAGTGTAATTATATCAACTTTTCATAGCGAGCACAATCGTGGGAAAAGAAATATAAGAGCAATCTGGAGGACAAAACTTAGCCAATAGTCTCATGGAAGGGGTCTTGGACCACAAAATGATTATTTAAAACAGGACCTGACTGCAGCTTCCTAGAGCAAATATTCCTGTCGCTCCAAAAAGTGGTAGCCAAGCCAACTGTAAGCAGCTATAAACTTTCTTTTGTGAATAACCACAGTGAGAGATAAGCCTGTACATGATGAACTTCTAACACATATGCCAGCGTTTATCAGCCAAACAGGAAATTTTATTGTTAAGAGAACCAATTTAGATTAATTGGACTGCAAAACCAGGCCTCCCTGTCAAGCCACCATCAAATACAGGAAGAAAACAAGGTGATTGCTCACACAATGCAAACAAAGTTATTAATAACTTTTAGCTGGAAATATTTACAGTTGGACTTGATCTTAAAGGTTTTTTCCAACCTAAATGATTCTATTCACCTGAAATGATTTAATTCACTTGAACTGCCACTGCTCTTGCTTGTATTTGAATATTTATTCCACGCTTTTCAAAGCAAATACAACAGAAAAAAAAAAAAACTTAGTAAAAACCCATTGCTGCTTGAAGATGGTATCAAACATAAAAATCAAAAGGCAGCAAGCAAACAGGTCTCACCTGTTCAGGAAAGCATTCCCAAAGCGGCTGAGTTTACGGAACGGTTTCTTAGGATCAACAACTAAGGCATTTCCAGGAACACTTCCTTCTGAATCTCCATACATCACAGCAATAAAAGAATCCGTGGTAGGCTCTGGACCAATCCGCATGCCTGGAAAGTCTTGTTCGAGCAGGTATCTAGAGGTGGAGAATACAGAGTAACAGAATGAATGACTGGAAACTATGGCAAAAGCAAATACCTATAATTCAATTGAAAATTCCCGAGGATATGCACACTCCAGAATAATAAAATCACATTTTTCCTGCATTTCATTATTTCTATTAACTCGAGAGGGAAAAAAACACCCCACAAGTGAATTCCAGGCTTTCACCACAGCTAGATAAAGGATCAAGTAAATCCCTTTACAAAACCAGAGTGGAATTATTCCTTCAATCGCAGCTCCTGAACCACTGGAGTGGATGCTTCTACCAGTGATCCCAGTGCCGTAGGTTACATCAGAAGATATTGCTGCTTTTGTGTGTGTTTTCAAGCCTATACAAGTGCTGCTGGTACTAAAAGGGAGTGGTTTGAAACAACCCACGAGCAGCACCAGTTTGCTGACAGATCTAACACTCTGATGAACTCAGTATGATTTTACTAAGTTTAACTCACCTTGTCACAGGCAGAGAGAACAGTTATGAGACAGTACAGTCACACCTGTCTGAGAGTGAGGAAAGGATTCCTTTTTCTTTTGACCTAGTTAATTACTTTTCATTATCTAAGTCAGGCCTGCAGAACTTGAGGCCTAGCAGTAACGTTCTTCCAAGAGGCATCAAATCAGGCAGCGCTGTACCAACAGAAACCATCTTGCATCCCTCTGAGTAATCCACTCGAGAGATGCAGACAGCGCATACTCAGTGGACCAAGTCTTGACTTTCCAGACAACAAGGTCTCAACTGAAGGATGTGCGTATTTAAATGCTAAAACTTAATGGAACCAGAGCATGCATTTACAGAAAAAGCCTGTCTGCATCCCTTCCTGGATGGCAAGTGAGAAGCAAGAGAAACCCCCACCCAGCCTATCAAGCAAGCCTCCAGCTTACACCTCCTCCAGCCTAGACTACAGTAACCACCACTTTTCAAAAACAGATGCAGACAACGTGCTTAACTGTAAAGCACAAATGCTATTGTCCTCATTCACAACAACATCATTCACAGTCATCTTGAAATGTTCACCTCAAGACTACGACCAAATTGTTTTCATGCTGTAATTTGACATGACAGGAACATTAAAATTCCCCAATCAACTCATCTCATAATTATTAATTCCATGGGTTCCATGTCACCCTGCTGTTCTTAAAACACCCACAATTTTAACCAACTACAATTCAACTTTTTATACAACCAAAGCTGGATTTAAACAAGAATTCTTCTTTAGGCACAGGTGACGGTCCTACATCCAATGACAGCACTAGTTTGGTTTGAGCACATCTATATTAATATCATTAATAGATTTGTTCTGGCCCTTAATCCAACAGCACTATGTCCGTTCTGCTGTCATGTCATAAACCAATAATGATTTGAGAGGACTTGCAGACTGCTTTTGCCGCGAAAAACATTCCTCAAAGTATCTGTACTTGCTGAACAATCTGCTTGTCTTTAAATTCAATACCCAAACATTCATAGACTTTATAGACCAGTGCACAGAAGCTGAATTTAAGGAACTAAATATATACTACATGTTTCAAAGATCTTTTTCTACTAGCCTTAGCAAACTGGCTCGAATCAGCTCAACCTATGATCTAGGAGGTTTAAAGCACAGAACATTTATTTACATGAGATTTCCTGCAGCTTTCTGCTTCCACATAAACAAACTAAAATGCCAATACTAAAAACTGTGGGAAAGAAGGAACACAAGAACGTCACACCTGAACATGCCAAAGTTGATTTGAGAAGGGCTATGAAAATGATCAGAGGGCTGGAGCACCTCTCCTATGAAGACAGGCTGAAAGAGATGGGCTTGTTCAGCCTGGAGAAGTGAAGACTCTGGGGAGACCACATAGCAGCCTTCCAGTTACCTAAAGAGGGCCAACAGGAAAGCTGGCGAGGGGCTGTTTATTAGGGAATGTAGTAATAGGACAAGGGGTAATGGCTTTAAGCTCAAAGAGGGGAGGTTTAGATTAGATATTAGGAAGAAATTCTTCTCTATGAGGGTGGTGAGGCACTGGAACAGGTTGTCCAGAGACGCTGTGGAGGGCCCATCCCTGGAGGTGTTCAAGGCCAAGTTGGATGGGGCTTTGGGCAACCTGGTCTAGCAGAGGGTGTCCCTGCCCATGGCAGGGGGGTTGGAACTAGATGACCTTTAATTAGGTCCCTTCTAACCCAAATGATTCTATGATTTGTTCTACTTCTAGAATAAGTTGTACCTAATGTACAGTAACTGGGAAATAAAACTAACCCCCTCCCAAAAAGCAAAAAAACCCCACTCAAACCTCTCTGCACATGCAGGAGTGTACAATGCAGCAGATTCCTCATCTTTATAAAGTAAATAATGTATTAAAATGAAGACAAACTCATTTAATAGCTCAGCAATTGAACCCTTTATGCATGAAAATCCAAGACTTTCAAATGTTGTAGCAAATAGCTAAACACCAGAAACACCTAAGTATGTTCCTGCCTCCTCATGGAGCACCACTGCAGACTAGAGCCCTCTACAACAGGGTGCAAAGCCTATCTGACAAGAGCCACTACCATTTTTCACTAAAGCCATACTGGACTATCCACAGTATTGAAAGATGAATTATACTTTTAACTTCTAAAAGAAGATTTTTTAACTTGCCACAATAAAACGTTGTACTTCAAAGTCTCTCAATTCTGCTTTTCCTCACTGCCCCTCTTTTAAAAGAAAAATGATCTCTATGAGACTAAGTTCTTCTCTTGATATGAAGTCATTCCCAGACTTCCGCTGACAGAGGCAGTAACTCATAAGGTGGCAACACATATGACAAGAAGCTCCCAGAGCAGCAGTAAAGAACATTGTACTGAATGAAATGCACACAACAGAAGTCCCAAATCACAGAAACGAATGCAGCGTAAGACACCTCCAGGGTAACAGGATAATTGCTATCCACCGTAAGCTCATAAACCTCAGGCATGGTTATGGACATTCAGTGGCAGCAGTCTTTTCGCTGACTAAAAAAATTATCTCATGGCCCGCTCATGAAATTGCTGTGCATGTAAGAGTCAGAATTTGCAAATAGTTGGAAGTACGGAGCACCTCTTGGTATTTCCAACATCCGTATTTTCAGCTCAGAAGTAAACTGTGCAAATACAGATTAGCTGCTTATTCCAATGCATAAACAAGAATAAAGTGCTATTGAACTGCAATGACATTTCCCCGTTTATGTCACAGATGCAGCCTTAAAAAACAGGTTTTTATATCGATAACAATCCAGGAAGGCAACAGCTCCTTCCAAATACCAAGTCCCACCTCACAGTCAGTGCTGAGCCTGGCGCAGCTATTCAACAGACAGAGGAAACACAGCAAGGCAGGTATTTTCCATCAAGACTGGCTCACAGTTACACATCAAGAGTAAGTACAGACTAAAATAAACTCTGGTTCTTGAGCACTGGCCATACCAGCTATACCATGCTTCCTCTCAGCATGAAAATACCAGTTTCACTTAGACACACAAAAGGATTGAGCAGCCTTCCGTAAATTGAAAAGCTGCAAGTGTTTTTGTACAGTATGGTATATTAACACAGGAAAATACCTGCATCTGCAATGGCATGCCCTTCTCAGGAATTTTCAGCAGAGAGGGAGTTCAAAAAGGTTCACAGGAAGAATGCTTAAAAATAGCAAACATCCCAAAGACAGTCTAGATCAAACAGCAGACATCCTGTTGACTCTTCTCCCTTTGTTTTTACCTGGGCTATAACCTTTCTGCTTTGCCAATAAACATTCATCTATGTTCCTTTGCAAGATGTATAGCCGGACTATGGAAAACTGGTTTACAGAGTTCCAAAGATAGCCAAGATTATTCACAGTTGCGGATACTGATAACCATCTGAAGTCCAAGTGCTTTAGCTAAGCCGTGCTAACACACACACACGCAGAGGTGAGCTGGACAGAGCAGCACTGGGCAGGGATACCCTGTGCTGCACAAACTCAAGTCTCGTTTCATAAGGCTGCTCACCTCCATACTACATACTGCACCAAATCCTCCACTTCAGTGTAATAATTCTGCTCAAATAACTCAAAACCCAAATAAAGAAGTTCCCACTTTCATTCAAAGAAAATAAAAGGGAACTTTTCCCCCTTGAAGAAATAGATGTAGCCATACAAGCAACTGCACACTACTTGCAGACGCCAGATATTATGCATAGGAAAGGGTGCTTTCACAAAACCCAGCTCTGGGTGAGTTAAATAGAAGGAAGTAGACCATTCTACCTCTGAGTAATACCTCTCAGCAAAACAAAAGCACAGCCTGGCAAGCTGAGGAATTTACTTCTGTTCTTTCTCATCTTGACAAGTTCTTTTAAAAAGTCTCTTACACTTTTGAAATACAGTTGTTAAGAAGTTAAACGTTATTAGACTACAAGTTTAATTCATTGTTAGAAGGAAAAAAGATCAGCAACTACAAACTTGCTCTGACCAGCTCATACCTCTTTCACAGACCTCAACTCTCCTCTCCTGTCCCTCCTTTCCTCACTTCTTTCTCTAAAGCGGCCAGAAGAAATAGAACTACAGAAGCTGCAAGGGCAAGCAGCTCACATGCAAGATAAGCACTTGGCTCTCATCCATCCTCCCACCCCATTAAAGACAAATCAAACATGTATTAACGTTTGGGCTTGGATCTATTTATTTGACCTGTCAGCAACTGTCAGATACATGACTAAAACAATACCACCACGCTACTCGTCAGACAGCGAAACCGCCCGGTTTCACTGCATTGTTCCAAGTGCAAAGAGGATAAACAGCATCAAGTGAAAAACCAGAAGAGCTGTTAGAAACCTGGAAGTGTTTGTTTGTGTATCTTACTCCCCAGAGACATTCAGTCATTGCTAGATCAGTGTTTTCCATGAAGACTGACTGGAAGGAACTGAGTGGGTGTGGACGTGTCAGAGGTACGAAAATGTGACATTCTCACGATAACATCTAAATAAAAGTAAATCCCAAATGAGCATTTTGTTATGTCCACATTCAAACCTAACAGTAAACACTGAAGTAGATCTAGGATGCCCTCCTGACTATGAAACAGAGAAAGGCGGAACAAAAAGCAGTTTTAATTAAGAATTAAAATAGTGTTTTCTTATTAAAAGACTAGTGGGGAAAAAAAACTGTTGTCCAACTTCATTCTATAAAAAACTGTCTTGACAGCATATGGCACTTTCCAGGGGAAACTCAGCCTACAAGATGGGAAATTTATTTGTGGCTGACCTGGGTGCTATAGTGTTTTCCCACATGTTCTTCTAAGTCTTGCCTTCAGCATACAAGCACTTCTCCTTTTTGCTTTTCTTCTCCTCTAAATTGGATTTTGAGTAACAAAACCAGTGTCACTGTGACACTATTGTCTGAGTTGCTGCCCATCTTCAATGGAGCATTTTCTCATGCTGATTCAGCCAATTATCATTTATTCTATGCAAACACTGATGTAATGAATGTTCATCATGGTGAGGTCAGACGTGGTCCTTTAGAAGCAGTGACAGCTGTTCTATTACTGATTGGAGCTCAACAGTGAATTCCTGTCTTCTCCAATACTGAGGAAGGGATTAAACCACCCTGCAATCTACCTAAAATGGGGACAGGAGAAGGGGTTAAGTGGATGAAGAGAAGGGCACATCACAGAAGTCAGCTATTTTATTAAAACGCATGAGAACCCATCTTGGAAAAGTTTATCTCTGTCAAATTTGTCTGTGCATCTTAACATTGGTCACTGCTGGGCAAAAAAAGAGCTGGAAACAGCTATTTTCATTCAGACTATACATTAGCATCGGTCAACCCTATTGTTCAGTATTTTATGGGTAAGGTGGTAACAAGTTACTTGCAAAGCAACAGTACCAAAAATACATCTAAGGCACTACAAGGAACACCAGTATTTCTAAGTGAGACATTGACTCACACTCCAGTTGAATATGGGCAACTGTAAAGGACAGAAAGGTTGAACGTTCATAAATCACAAGTATGTGTTGTCGTCCAAGGCAAACTCTTACAGGAGGGGGAAAAAGTTTTCCTCTGAGTTGGAAATGACACAGTAACTCAGCTGACAGGCAGAACAGGTTCTGCTATGTACATATTTGGGACCATTCTGTCTCCCTAGTACCCATGCTCTCACCATGCCCTGGAAATATGTATGGACTAACAAAGCAGCTGTACTGTTAAAGAAGAAAATGAATCAGCATAGCTAAAGAAATGTTAGCAAAACTCAAATCACCCACTTAAGTGTTTGCAGAAATTCAGTAATAATCAGTAAAGAACCAAGTTCAACTTTAAGCTCCCAACTAGCTAGCTGTAACACCAGAAAATTTATTAGTTCTGTAAACATCTGAAAAGCTCCGAGGTGAGTCAAGGTAAACATCACTCCTCAACGGAGAGGGGAGGTAGGCCTTGCGCGCTGTAAAAAGCAAACTGTTGTGGCAAGGCTGCCTATAACCTTTGGAATTGAAAGAGAAACATTTGTAAAATTTACAGAAGGACCACAATGAACGTCAATAAGTAGGTCAAAATTTGATACAAGTGACCTGTCTTTTGCAGAGTTTTGTATAGTCACGGTTTAACCCGGCAGGCAGCTAAAACCACCAGCCAGCCATTCACTGTGAGAGTAACAACAATAACGATAAAAGAATACACAGAACAAGTGATGCACAGCACAACCACTCACCACCCAGAACCAAAGCTCAGCTAGTTCCTGAGCTACTCCACCTCATGACCAACTCCCCCAGTTACATAGAGAGTATGACATCATATGGTCTGGAATATCCCTGTGGCCAGTTTGGGTCAGCTGCCCCAGCCATGTCCCCTCCCAGCTTCTTGGGAGCCCCCCCGCCTTCTCCTTGGCAGGGCAGTGTGAGAAGCTGAAAGTCCTTGCCTGCTTGGCAACAGCTAAAACTATCAGTGTGTTATCAATATTATTTCCAACCTAAATCCAAACCACGGCATTGTACCAGCTGCTAGGGACAAAATTTAACTCTACCCCAGCTGAAACCAGGACAAACCTTAGACTGATTTGTAAGGGCATATGAGAGACACTCAAATACAAGGTTGTGACTACTTTGCATGCAATACCTGAGGCACACCACAGCCTCCTAAAATCGGTTACCAACCAACTTAGCAGGAAAGGAGATGGAAAAGAAAGAAAATACCACAAGCAACATTGTGAAGCTGCCTTATTAGTGACATTGCTTGTTCAATGCAATGAACTAACCAACACAGTTTGGGGATGGGGGACATGACTTTCCAGACACCTTCTGTTTCTTGCCCAAACCTTTCGCATTAAACTACTCTTAGGGAAGAGGGGTAAGGAGATAAGGTTAAATGGTCTGTGACAGACGATGCAGTCATCCTATCTTATCAAGAAGTGCCTAATTTTGCTTTGAAATAATTTAGAAATTGAAAAACCCAAAACTTTAAGAGGAAGTAGACAACGAGGTTGCACTTTCTCAGCAGAACACGAAAGCGAGATAATATTCTTGAACAGGAAGCTGGCAGAAGAGTTACCAAAGCACGTAAATGCCTCAGGACCGGCACCCACCCTCGGCACGGGAGGCAGTCGGATAAGCCCTGCTCCCCGGGAGGGACACCGGCCGCCGGCAGCAGCCGCCCTCCACCGAGACCGGC